>CM053575.1:12024443-12070912 GCA_028646485.1 Cryptoprocta ferox | reverse complement strand
CGTGGGGCTCGATCTCATGAACCATGAGATCATGGCCTGAGTCAAGATCATGAGTTGGACACTTAACCAACTGAGCGACCAGGTGCCCCTGAACTGTGCTTTTCAAATGGGGTCTTTCTTTTCCAGCAGGTTCTTCACACAAAAGAGTAAGTGAATGCCCAACATATAAAAAGAGTAAAGGGGGACCTTTTTATTTTTATTTTTTTAAAACTTTCATTTAACTAAATAGCACTTTCCTTATGAAATTTAGATCCTGCTTCAAGCACGATCTCATTCACAGAGCGTCATGTTCATGGCTGTAACACATATGTAATTGAAGAGGCACAGAAGGCACAAAGCGTGTCCTAACCCAAATGATAGTTGTCCACAGCCTGGCTGACATTGGACCACGTGACCCGTTAACACGAATCATTACAACCCTCTGGCCTCTTGGTTATTTGAGCTTATCCCTCTTCTCAGCCGCCTGCTCATGGTAACGAGTTTCTGCCAATAACTGTACCACCTGCAAAATCTTGGTTTCAGACATTCTGCTCTCTACCTGTCCCTCCCCCTCACCTTTCTAAGTCACTCCATTCAGCACCCTCACTGCAAGAGAGTTTTTGCCCCGTGGGGACTTCTAATCCATTAACCTCACCATTTTCCTCTCTCCATCAGCTTCCTTATGTCTCCGGTTTCATGGTCTATCAATGTCATCATCACTCAAGGCGGGGACCTTTCTAGGTCGGGGGGGGGGTGCTCCTGGAGCACGCCACCTCAGGGCCCAACACCCTTCCCAGGATGCTCCGAGGCATGTGTATGGGGCCCTAGGGCACCAAGAATGCAATTGGAAAATGATCAGCCTTGATATTCAAGAAGATCCCTTCCAGGTTCACATTTTCCTGTCAAGGGATGGAGCGAGTGCCCTGGGGTAGGAAGCCGAGGTGGTCAGGAGGCCACGTCCTGCTCTGGGCTCAGAAGCACCTATAATGATGATGAGAAGCCCCGTGACTTGAGGGTGATTAGGCGCTGGGCGTCCTGCTTGCTGAGCGCTTTCCTCGGGGCCCCTCTCATTCTGTCCCATCAGCTGTCTCACAGTGTGGGTAGCAGTAGTGGGGTCGGTCACTCGACGTCCTAGAGTCATACAGGAGGGCAGTGGCAGAGCCGTGACATAGGAGTAAAACCCCCAGTGGAGACTGAGAGCACTAAGTGAACACCAGGAACCCCATGTCCGTGGCCTGCAGGACACGGGTCATTGTCCTCCTCCTGTGGCTGCCTTGCTGGGTTCCAAGCCAGAGCCGTAGGCAGGCAAACTGAACAGTCAGGTGATGATGCCAAGCTACCAAGAGGCATCAGGCAGGAGCAAAAAGGGAAGGATGTTGGTGGGGATGCCCGGGGCTGGAGGATGCAGAGGTCGACCTGCCGAGTTTGAGTCCTACCCCTTCCTTCTTAGCGCTGAGACTCTTGGCGGCTGACTTCCCTTCTCTTTGGGTTTGGTGTGAAGATTAGGTGTGCAAAGTAAGGGGGCCCCTGCTACGGCCATCGCCTCCCACTGCCCCCATTCGAGAACTCACCTGATTCCCATGTAATCCTGGGATGAGGAGGAGCAGCCAGTGCTCGAGCCGCCAGAGGGTTCTGAGCCTGCCCCGCCCCCCCCCCCCCCGCCTGCCCCAGAGCCCACTGGAATGAAACTTCTCCCATGTAGGGGACCAGCACCCTGACCCACACTTCGGAGCCGACATCACTGCATTGGGTAGCAGGGAGGATATTGAATTCCTGGAAATCTTCCAGTCTGTGCCCCTCCCCCGACTCTCTGGCCAGCCCAGCTTGGGTGTCAGCCCAGCTGTCTCGAGCCCCAAGAGAGGATTTCCGCTGGGGCCCCGGGTTCGCCTGCTGTCAGCACCTGTGGCAGTTTGGCAGGCTGGGGCTGCCGAGACCCAGCTTCAGGGCGAGGATGTCAGGGACAGGCTTAGGGTTGAGTTCCAGCTGTGCCACTCGCTTTGACCTTGAGGAAGTCCCCCAAATGCTCAGTCTCCAGCTCCTCTTCTCCTGGTTGAGGATGGAGGGGAGGAGTGCATGAGACCACTCAAGGGGAAACCCCGATAAAGTACATGGCATGTGGTACCAAGGCCCCAACAGTGGTTTGCTCCTATTATTGGGCTCAGCAAAGCCAGGTGCAGCCCATGGCCCCAAAGAGCAGCTGAGAAGTTAGAAAAAGAGAACTTGCTGGCTAAATTCTATGCAGTTCCTCAAACATGTGAAGCACTCCTGCCTCAGGGCCTTTGCAGATGCTGTTTCCGCTGCCTGGAATCCTCTTCCCTCAGATACGTACATGATTTACTTTAAGAAGTCTTCCCCGAGCACCCTATTAAAAAACACCCCGACATGGGAACCTACCCCGTCTCCCTTCCCTGCCTTATTTCTCCGTAGCCCCTCTCATCATCCAATGAGCCATCTACGGCATGTTTGATTACTGCCACGAGACTGTCAGTGACACGAGTGGGGAAGTCTGGGTTTTGCACGGTGCTGAATCCCCTGCAGGAGTGCCTGGCACACAGTAGGTCCTCAGGAAAGACACAGAGACTGCATGAAGGAGACTGTGCATCTGCAGACCGTGGAGCCCGTGCTGATGCAAGCCGCACTCTGGCTAGCACTGGGCTCCGTGCTCTCAGCTCTTACTGAGGCGCCTGGCCTTCCAGAGCACACGCGTGCCAGCACGTGGAGGGGCGGGTTAAGGTAGGACCAGAAACCAGAGGTCCTCCTCCCACACGTGCACACACAGTGCACTGGAAACATGGGCTCTGGGATCAGGCCAAGCTGCATTTGAGGGCGGACTGTCAGGGCCTCAGTGATCTCATCCGTGCAATGGGATGGTTGGCCGAGAGGCCCTCCCGGCTCCAACACACACAATTCTGTTGGTTTCGTCCTTGCTGGGCGGCCCCCTGCCCCTGCCCCCCACACCCTTCGGCTTTGGCTCTGCTCCTCACCACCCCCCACCCCTGCCCCTCAGGAAACTGGCCGACTGCGCCCAGCTGCTGGAGGTGGACGACATGGTGCGGCTGGCAGTGCCTGACTCCAAGTGCGTCTACACCTACATCCAGGAGCTGTACCGCAGCCTGGTGCAGAAGGGACTGGTGAAGACCAAGAAGAAATGAGGAGCTGACCTGCGCTGTAGGCGGAAGTGGGCAGGATGCCCAGCTGACCGGCCATGGCCCCGAGGCCACAGAGCTGGGGCTTGAGCAAGGGCAGGTGGCACCAGTCGTAAATGCATTAAAAGTACTTTTGTAAAATTCTGTGTGGCCCCTCAGCGCACCCCCCTCCCCCCCCCCCCCCCCCGCCGCCCAAGAACCTCGCTCACTCTGGGATAATGAAGCCTGGCCTCCAGGCCTCCTCACCCGACACGATCTTCTCAACCACCATGCACCATTTGGGAAACTACAATGGTCTGGGTCCCACCGCTAAGCCGCTGTGTGACTTTGGGCCTGTGACTTAACCTCTCTGAGGCTGTTTACCGTCTGAACAGGCATAATAGGCGTTCAAATCTCACGGACGTGTTGGGAGGGTTAAATGAGATAACGAAATGAGCAAAAAGCTCTGTCCGGTGCCTGTCACATTAAGTGTTCCATAAGTGAGACCAAAAGTAAATGCATTCAAATGTTTTGAGCCGTGGATTTCCCGATTCTCTTTCCTCTTTCCACACTTCGCCCAGATTAGGGAATTCCAGGACAGGTGCTAGGATAGAAGACTCTCTAGAAATCTCAAACTAGGTTAGTGGGGCCGGGGGTGATGCCCTCAACTCAAAGTTACCCTACATTTGTGTCTTACCAGTGGTGACGTTTTCCGGCAGCTTCGACCCACTGGCCCATGAAAGTAATTCCTTCAGGTTAAGTTAACCCCTTGGTTTGGGCCGAAGTTTTGGCTGGGCTTGGCTTTTCTTTTATTTATTTATTTAAAAAATTTTTAACGTTTACTCATTTTTGAGAGAGAGAGAGCGAGCGCGAGCACGAGCGGGGGAGGGGCAGAGAGCAGTAAGGGGAGACACAGAATCCAAAGCAGGCTCCAGGCTCTGAGCTGTCAGCACAGAGCCCGACGCGGGATCTGAACTCACGAACTGTGAGATCATGACCTGAGCCAAAGTCAGAGGCTTAACCGACTGAGCCACCCAGGCACCCCTATTTATTTTTATTTTATTTATTTTTTAAATTTGTTTTTTATTAATTTTTTAAAAAGTTACATCCAAGTTAGTTAGCATATAGTGCAACAAGGATTTCAGGAGTCGATTCCTTAGTGCCCCTCACCCATTTAGCCCATGCCCTCTCTGTTGGCTTGGCTTTTCTATTGCTCATTAGAGATGCACCCTGAGCTGCTTATAACTTCCTGCTGACAATCCTGTCTGGCTTTATCAGCCATAAATCTCTGGAGGAGACCAGATCATGAAAAACACCAACGAGGGGCACCTGGGTGGCTCAGTCGGTTAAGCGGACGACTTCAGCTCAGGTCATGATCTCACAGTTCATGGGTTTGAGCCCTGCATCAGGCTCTGTGTGACAGCTCGGAGCCTGGAGCCTGCTTCTGATTCTGTGTCTCCGACTCTCTCTGACCCTCCCCCGCTCACACTCTGTGTCTCTCTCTCTCTCTCAAAAAGGAGTAAACGTTAAAAAATTTTTTTAAATAAAGAAAAACACAAACAAAAACCAGACGGTTTGGCACTACGGCAGGAGATGTGGACTCTGCCTGGATCGGCAGAGCAGACCTGGCAACCCACTGAAGCACTCCGTGCCTCAGTTGCCTCATCTGTAAGGTGGGGCATGTTGATAGCCTCATCCCTCGTGGCCGGCTTTGCCCACAGTGTTTGCGGTTACATGAGGCTCGAAGCCCAGGGAGCCCCAGTTGTGGGAAACAGGACCACACCTTTAGGAGATGGAGCTAAACCTCACCTTCTCCTGACGAAACCACACCATCCCCTCCATAAACACTCAGCTGGGCTCCGAATTCATCTGTGACTTCAATGGGTGGACAAGCAGATAGGTTTCTGTGGTCCCCCCCACCCCTCGGACTGGAAGCTGGAGGGCTTCCCCCAGCCTGAAGCCTGGCCCCCAGAGACTGGTAACCTAATGGGATTGCACGTGGTTTTAAAACCTGGGCGCCTGGGGAGCTCAGTCAGTTGAATGTCCGACTTCGGTTCAGGTTATGATCTTGCGGTTTGTGAGTTCAAGCCCTGCATCGGGCTCTCTGCTGTCAGTGCAGAGCCTGCTTCAGATCCTCTGTCCCTCTCTCTCTTTGCACCTCCTCCGCTCACACACTCACTTTCTCAAAAAATTTAAAAAACTTAAAAAACACAAACCATATAGTCAGGGGCGCCTGGGTGGCTCAGTCAGTTAAGCGTCTGACTTCGGGTCTGGTCATGATGTCACAGTTTGTGAGTTCGAAGCCCCGCATCGGGCTCTCTGCTGTCAACACAGAGCCTGCTTCAGATCTCTGGGTCCCTCTCTCTCTGCCCCTTCCCCCCCTCTCAAAAATAAACATTAAAACATATAACATTATTAAAAAAAAACCATATACTCAGATTTCTGGATAGAGATTAGATTCTTCAGTTTGTGATTTCTCAGTGGAAAAGAAAAGGTTTAGCACATAAATCTAGACACAAAGTACCTATTAGCGGTCTGGCTGACTTCAAACACTCAATAAACAAATCACTCAAGTGTAAGTATGATTCTCTCCAAGGGCCCTGCCTCCCCTCCATACTCCTCATGTCCCCTCTGCCCCCTGATGCCTGGGCCCTAGGGGGATTCGAGGTGGCTCCTGGGCTCATTTCCTGCCAGCTGGCCTGACGGTGACCTGTGTCTGTGAGACCACAGAGCACTGGGGAGCTGGCCTGTCACTGTAGGAACGTGCACTCCTCTGGCTCTGGGGCCGAGAAAGAGCAGGAAAAGCATGCTGTGGCCAGGTGAGCCTGGGAAATGGGACCACACACACACACACACACACACACACACACACAAGCTAATGACTAACCACCTAAGAAGGAAAACATGGAATAAATGAGAGGGGGGGCCCAACCTCCCCCCTTCCACGAAATGTCCGTCCATCACGCAGAGAGGACTGGGCGAAGAGAGGGGTCAGAACCAGTTAGGAGGGCCGGTCGACTCCATACTTGAGGGTGAACTCTCTGGCCTCCTTGTGGAACAGCTCCGGGTCCTGTGCCAGCAGGTCTGCGAGCTCCAACCGGACTGGCTGCCCCAGGTCGGGTCTGTTCACCAGCACGTTGAGGGCCTCCAAGACTGGGGAGAGAAGCCAGGTCAGGACATCAGGATGGAGAGAAAAATCCTGGGAAGGAGGCGATGGCGGCCCCCTCCCAGATCACTCCGTGGGGGACCCCACGGAAGTCGATCTCTTAGGATGATGACATTACGACCAGGTTAAATGCCCCTCGTTCCTCACTGATGGTGCCCAGAGCCCTGCCTGGCTGCATTAGTGTTTTCAAACCATGTCCCATGGCTTCGGAGAAACTTCCCATCATGGCGGTCAGTGAGATAAACGGGGTTTCTGTTTTCAGCATGAACTGTCCTGTTTTTCTGTTTGATATTAAGATTCCAAGTAGCCCTAAGTCGGACTCCACGCTGACAGTAGGGAGCCTGCTTGGGATTCTTCCTCTCCCTCTCTCTCTCTGCCTCTCCTCTGCTTGCGCTCTTTCTCTTTCAAAATAAAATAAAATAAAATAATTTTTTACAAAAGGATTCCAAATAAATCAACTTTTATTTGGGAAAAGGGGCTCTGAGGCTACAGATTGTAAAGTGCTATTGCCCCGTGGCTCCTAACCTTTCACGGATGGCTCTGGGAACCAAGGGAAGGTAGTGGGCCATCTCTCGAGGCACATGCATGTACAGATATGCATCAACATGTAGTTCTAAGTTAAGAGTGCTGTACAGACCACCCAAAGTTCACCCAAGGACCACTCCTCCCTCCCCCCGCCCCACCAGGGACCTTGTTTCTAAGGTAAGAACTCCTGAGCTGGTCCAGGGGTGCCTGGGTGGCTCAGTCAGTTAACCGTCCAACTTCGGCTCTGGTCATGATCTCACAGTTTGTGAGTTCGAGCCTCACATCGGGCTCACGGCTGTCAATGCAGAGCCTGCTTCAGATCCCCATCCCTCTGTCCCCCTCATTCTGCCCCTCCCCTACTTGTGCTCTCTCAAAAATAAATAAACACTTAAAAAAAAAAAAAAGAGAGTTCCTGAACTGGTCCAGAAGCAGGATAGATCACACACAGATGACACTCACGGAATCTAGAAATGCACTGTCCAATATGGTAGCCACTAGCCACATGCAGATACCTAAATTGAAGTGAATTAAAATGCACTGCAGTCAGGTATTCAGGGCCTCCGTGGCAGGACCACATTTCAGGTGCCCCACAGCCACAGGTGGCTGAGGCTACGGAACTGGACGGGGCAGCTGTGGATCATCTGCATCACTGCAGAAAGTTCTGCTGGGCAGCGCTGGGCAGCGCTGTTCTACAGTCAGCCAAGCCCGGCTTTGGGTCCCAGCTCTGCGCTTTGGGTCCCAGCTCTGCCACTTGCCAGGAGGACAGCCACAGGCCAGTGCTTCATGCACCGTGTGCCTCCGTGTGCTCATCTCTGCAATGGGCTATGAGAGCACTAAGCATGGGGCTGCTGGGGGACTGGATGAAGGTGGTGTGTGAAGCAGTGGGCCATCTCTCGAGGCACCGGGAAGAAAGTGTAATCCATGTGTACTTTCCTTGCTGGGCCATCCCCTCAACTGTCATTTAGGGCGCTGAGCCTGCGAAGGAGCAGACCTCAGCAAGGTCCGCAGACAGAGCAGCACAGCCCTTCCCTCTACGGTCCACTGCCTCCCCCCCACCACCCCCCACTGCCGTGACACATGGCCACGCAGTTCTGTCCCACCTGCCCAGGTAGAAAGCAGAGGCAAGACCAGGTCAGCCGGCCCAGGATCTCAGGACGCATCCCATCTATCCGAAGACAGGCTCAGCTGAGACCTGTGATTTTTATCTCTTCTCTTTGGGGGCTTTTTCTGATTCAAAATCAGTCCCATAATCCCCCCCTCCAGGATCAGTTCCTCCCGTTAGGCGAGGCTCAGCCCCACCTTGGCAGGTCTTGGTGTAAGGATTCCAGTTCTCCTTGCTGATGATGGGCAGGCAGACCTCTCCATTGTGGCCCACGTTGGGGTGGTAGATCCTGGTTGTGAATGTCACCGTAGGGGCCTTGAACGGGTAGTCCTCGGGGAAGCTGATGCGCAGGTGGAAGGCCTTGAGGTTGTAGGGGGGCTTCTCCTGCGCAAGAGAAGGGGTCAAGCTCTGCTCCAGGACACGCCTGCTCTGAAAAGGTTGACTTCCTCCTGGGGCCTTGGTCTGGCTGCCCCTCTCCCCACCTCGCCCTTCTGGGCTCCGGTGTCCTCTGCGGGATGCCAGGTGGGACCAGAAATGGACCAGACCAGGTGACTCCTGCACTCACTGGGCAACAGAGGAGTCACAAAAGGACACTGGCCTGGGAGTCACAATGGGAGTCACAAAAGTCCCACCCTGGCTCTGTTAAACAGCTGTGGCGCCTCCCGCCTCTGGGCCTCAGCCTCCTCATTCGGGGTCAAGTCTGACTAGATGAGCTCTAAGGACTATCTCAGCTCTTTTTTTTTTTTTTCAACTGATAATTAATTTTTTTCCAGTTTTATTGAAAAAGAACTGACAAACATGACGGTGTATGTGTAAGGCGTACAGCGTAGTGGTCTGACTGACACAGATGGTGAAATGACCAGCACAGTGGGCTCGGCTATCATCCATCTTCTCACACAGACACAGTTAAAAAGAAAAGATGGGGCGCCTGGAGGGCTCAGTCGGTTAAGCATCCGACTCTTGGGTTTCGGCTCAGGTCACGATCTCACGGTTCGGTTTGTGGGATGGAGACCCGCCTGGGGCGGTGCACTGACAGTGTGGAGCCTGCTTGGGATTCTCTCTCCCTCTCTCTCTGCCTCTCCCCTGCTCACACTCATGCTCTCTCTCACTCTCAAAAAAAATAAATAAACTTAAAAAAAATTGAAAGGAAAAAGAGGAAAAACATTTCTCCTTGTGATGAGAACTCTTACGATTTACGGTCTTGACAACTTTGCCATGTGCCACACAGCGGTGTCAACTGCAGTCATCATGCTATACATGCATCCCCAGGACTTACCTGTCTTATAAATAGAAGTCTGTACCTTTTTACCACCTTCCTCCATCTCCCCCCTCTGCCTCTGGTAAACACAAGTCTCACCTCTTTTTCTGTGACTCTGTTTTTTTTTTTTTAATTCCACCTATAAGTGAGATTGTACAGAATCTGTCTTTCTCGGGGTCCCTGGGTGACTCAGTCAGTTAAGCATCCCAACTCTTGGTTTTGGCTCAGGTCATGACCTCACGGTTCGTGGGTTCGAGCCCCGCATCCTGCTCTGTGCTGACAGAGAGAGCTTGGGATTCTCTCTCTCCCCCTCTCCCTCTGCCCTTCCCCTGCTCTCTCTTTCTCTCAAAATAAATAAATAAACTTTTAAAAGTTTCCTCTATACATGAGTTCATACAGAATTTGTCTTTCTCTGCCTGACTCATTTCACTTAATGCCTTCAAGGTCCGTCCATGTTGCCACAAATGGCCATCTCAACTTCAACATCTTCCAGAGAATTATGCAAAGGATGGATGAAGTATGGGAGAATATCATCACTGGAGGTGAGGAAAAGGAGAAAATGAGGGGACCATAAGAAGTCAGGGGCTTGGGAATGTAAAATGATGCAGCCACTGTGGAAAACCATATCGTAGTTCCTCAAAAATCTAAACAGAGAGGGGGCGCCTGGGTGGCTCAGTCGGTTAAGCGTCCAACTTTAGCTCAGGTCATGATCTCACGGTTTGTGGGTTCAACCCCCATGTCAGGCTCTGCTGACAGCTCAGAGCCTAGAGCCTGCTTCAGATTCTGTGTCTCCCTCTCTCTCTGCCCCTCCCCTGCTCATGCTCTGTCTCTCTCTCTCTCAAAAATGAATAAACATTAAAAAGTATTTTTAAATCTAAACATAGAACTAGCACAGAATCCATGAAACAACCCAAATGCTTACTGAAGGATGAATGCAGAAACAAAAGGTGGCATACACATGCAATGGACTATTATTCACCCTTAAAAAGGAATGAAATTCCGACATGTGCCCCAGCGTGGATGAACTGTGAAGACATCATGCTAAGTGAGACAAGCTAGAGAAAAAAGAACAAATACTGTACGACTCCACTTACGTGAGGTACCTGCAATAGTGAGATTCACAGCCATAAAATAGGAAATGAGATGCCAGGTTCTGGGGCGGGGTGGGGGGAGAGGGAGTGGGGAGTCGGCGTTTCATGGGTGCGGAGTTTCAGAAGGGGAAGATGACAACGTTCTGGAGATGGGTGATGGGGATAGTTGTGCAACAACGCGTGGGGATGGTTAGTGCCCCTGAGCTGTAAACATAGAAAGGGTAAATATTGTTATTGTGTCCTTTACTGTGATAAAAAGAAATTTACAAAAAGAAAGAACTCAGGGGCTAGAGTGACCAGGGGTTAGGGGTTGCCAAGAGCCAGCAGAAGGACCTTCAGACTTCGAGCAACCTGAAAATTTTCCTGGGCGCCTATTCTGTGCCACCTTGTGTTACGAGCTTGACAAACATTCGTCCATGCAGCAGAGGGCAGGGGTTACATGGACTTTGGAGCCACGGTATGAATCTTGGCTCTGCCACTCTAGCTGTGTGACCTCTGCAAGTAACTTAACCTCTCTGTGCTTCCCTATGAGAATAATAATAGACTTCTTCATACAGTTTATGTGCGAACTAAATGAGTTAATTTATGTTAAGGGCTTAGAGCAGCACATGGAAAGCACTATCTGTGTGTCAGCTACACGTTAGGTATTATGAAAACTCACCACTATTAGCATCTACGTTTTCAGATGAGGAAGCTCAAGTTCAATGTCTTGTAACTTTTCCAGGGCCACAGTGGAGTGCTGGACGGGAACCCAATGTTGTCAACTCTATGTCTCCACACATGAGCACTAGTCTACACTCCTAGAAGGGGGGAGCCCCGGAACTCGGGTGACCCCAGCACAGAGCTCAGGGACTTCAGGCTGGTTCCAAAGGTCCAGATTCTTTCAGAGCCTTCATTAATGGGAAGACAGGACAAGGACATATGGATGTAAGCCCAGAGTCAAAGTCTTAAGAGAGCTCCACTTCATCAGAAGAGGGCAAAATGGGAGCCACAGGGGTCTTAGGTGGGTCTGAGATAAGAGATGGGGCAACTGTATAGGGCAGGTAAGGAAAATGTCTCAGCTTTTCCATTCCTGATAAGAAGAGATGGAGGCCTGTGTAGTAGAGACAGGGTCGAGGGTGAGGCCTCAAGATAGGACGAGAGAATGTCCATGTGTCCTGTCTGCAGGGTTGCACGCTGGGCTTCCCGGGTCTTAACAGAGGAGCCTTGGAGTGGAGGGCCCTGGGAGCCCGCCCCAGCTCTGCCTCAAGCCCACCATGGGGCTTTGAGCTCCTCCAGGAATCGGGATCCTCATCTGTAAAATGAAGGAGTTGGACTACCCCAAAGGCTCTCATACCATACCTTAGGGTCAGCTGAGAAAGTTCTATTTCCTTCTAAGTTTTGGGTTTAGTTTTTATCATTATTTTTTAAAGTTTACTTTATTGGGAGAGAGAGAGAGACGCAGAGAAAGAGGAGAGAGAAAATCCCAAGCAGGCTCCCCACTGTCAGTGCAGAGCCCCATGTGGGGCTTGATCTCACAAACTATAAGATCATGACCTGAGCCGAGATCAAGAGTCGGGTGCTTAAACGAGGCACGCAGGTGCCCCTGAGTTTTGGGTTTAAAAAAGCACTTGGCTATTCTTCCATCTCTGCCACGTTATTCTTTATTATTATTTTGTCTTTACAAAAAAACTTACTGCTAAGTGCTTAAAGAGAAGAGTTGGTGTTTTATAGGCGTTGGCCAACTGTCTCTTTGGAAGGGAATGTCTTTGCTTAAGCTGTGGAGAATTGAACTTTAGTCCCAACAAAACTGCCATTTGATAAAAGTATTATGAAAACTCACCACTATTAGCATCTACTATTATTGTACTATTATATTATATTAATACGATTACATTATACTACTATTATTATTATGTCATTTTGGCAGCACTGAATACTAATGTTAGCAATTCTGATCATTGGAAGGTAATTATAAACTTATTTTGTTCTGCGTCAATATCCTAAGACCCCCCCCCCTAAAATTTTTTGTTTCAACATCAAAAGTGAAAGTGATACTATTTTAGCCAGTAGTAAATCGTAGAAAAGTCAGTATCCTGCCACCTTATTCTGTGTGACCTTCTGTGGGACAAGTCACTCAACCTCCTCAGCCTCCATTTCCTCAACCCTAAAAAGATGTCAGTCTTCCTCACGGAGTGGTTGAGAGGGTTCAATACAATGGCTCAGGCCATGCCCTGGACACAGCGCTCGGTCCACAGCGGGCTCTCAATGAATGGGAACTCTCACAATTAGCTTTCAAAGGCGCATCCAGCTGTCACCTTCCATGATAAGAGGTGACAAGCGGGGCCACCTCGGTGGTCCCCCAATCCCAAGTGTTGAGAGTGACCAAAATGTCTTTTGTTATGTTAAGGAGATAGCTTTTGGAAGCACCTAAGGACGGGGGCTATGGTTAGGGGAACCAACCAGGGGGTTAGAGGTTGGAGAGGAGAAGGGCTAAAGTTCAGTCGCCAATGGCCAACGATTTAACCAATCGTGCTTATGTAATAAAGCCTCTGTGAGAACCCAGAAGGGCAGGGCTCAGAGCACTTCCGGGCTGGTGAACGCATGGTGGTTTGGGGGTGCCCAGAGAGGGCATGGGAGCCCCGTGCCCTTCCCCCATCTCGCGCATCTGGCTGTTCTGCATTATAACACTTCCTAATACACTGGCAATCCAGCAAGTAAAATGTTTCTGAGTTCTGCAAGCCTAGCAAATTAAGAGAGTTCTAGCAAATTAAGTGAACCCGAGGAAGGGGTCATGGGAACCTCTGATTTATAACCATTCAGTCAGAAGCAACCCGGACTTGGGGCTGACATCTGAGGGGAGGAGGGAGAGTGTGTGTAGGAGGGGTAGTCTTGTGGGACCCGGCCCCTAATCTGTGGGATCTGACGCTATCTCCGGGTAGATAGTGTCAGAAGCGCGTTAAATAGTAGGACATAGGACATCCAAGGGGCACCTGCGTGGCTCAGTTGGTTAAGCATCTGACTCTTGATTTCAGCTCAGGTCATGATCTCATGGTTGGTGGTTCAAGCCCCGAGTTGGGCTCTGTGCTAACAGTGTGGGACCTGCTGGGGATTCTCTCTCTGTCCCTCCCCTGCTCACACTCTCTGTCTCTCTCTAAATAAATAAACATTAAATATATATATATATATATATATATATATATATATATATATATATTAATAGTAGGACACCCAGCTAGTGTCCTGAGAATTGCTTGGAGGTGGGGCAGAGACACCCCTCCACATGCTGGAATCATGCTCAGACTAGAAGATGCACCACCTTGGTCTTGCCAACTATGATTTCACAGTTCTCTGAAATGTAACCTTCCCCAGGTGTCCCTGTCACCCACCTTCTACCTTCTCACCTGCTCCTCCACTTTCACTCTCATCCACCTCAGAGCTAGCCTCCTTGGGGATCTAATCAGTCCCTGGAGCACCTTCTAGCACCTTCTTCCTCTGGTGCCTGAGGCCCAGAGCAGGTGTTCTCACTCCAAGCCAGGTAAATGGATTGCTTAAGACCAAAAATGGTTCTTTTTATATTCCAAAGAGCTAATGAAAAGTTTCACTGTTTTAATTTTTATGTCCATGTAACTAAAGGGGTATCAATGACTTTCCCATAGAAAATATCTTCCATCTATTAATAATAAAATAGAAATCCTGCACTCAGATTGGTCCTCTAGGTTATTATTTTCAGGGGGAGATTTTATTGAGAGAGAGCTAATAAATCAGAATGGTAGAGATGGTTATTTACATTGCCATATATAACAATAGTTGTCTGATCACTATATTGTATGCCTGGAAATAATACACCACTGTAGGTTAACTATGCTAGAATAAAAAAAAATAGATATCTGAAATATGATCTTTAAATTTATTTGGGGTGGGAGCACCTGGGTGGCTCAGTCAGTTAAGCATTCGACTTTGGCTCAGGTCATGATCTCTCTCAATTCATGAGTTCAAGCCCCGCGATGGGCTCTGTGCTGACAGCTCAGGGCCTGGAGCCTACTTAGGATTCTATGTCTTCCTCTCTCTCTGCTCCTCCCCCATTTATGCTCTGTCTCTCTCTCTCTCTCAAAAATAAATAAATATTAAACAAAATTTTTAAAAAAGACTATCAATTTAAAAAGCATTTTTTTTTAATTAATTTATTTTGAGATAGAGAGTGTGAGCAGGGGAGGGGCAGAGAGAGAGGGAGAGATAGAGAATCCCAAGCAGGCTCCGCGCTGTCAGCAAAGAACCCAATGTGGGGCTCGAACCCATGAACTGTAAGATCATGCCCTGTGCTGAAATCAAGAGTTGGACACTCAACCGACCGAGCCACCCAGGCACCCCAGGAACATGATCTTTAAAAGAAAACAAAAGGGGCGCCTGGGTGGCTCAGTCGGTTAAGCGTCTGACTTCAGCTCAGGTCATGATCTCATAGTGCTGACAGCTCAGAGCCTGGAGCCTGCTTCAGATTCTGTCTTCCTCTCTTTGCTATTTCCCTGTCCACACTCTGTCTCTCTCCTTCTCTCTCTCTCAAAAAAAAAAAAACATTAAAAAAATAAATAAATAAAACAAAATACATTTGGGGTTCAAAGGGGCAAATTCTACCAACTGTGAACAGGAACTTTATCCCTAGTCCCTGACAAACGTCCAAGGGATCTTTTCTTTCTTCTTCTGATGCCGTTTGTCTGCTGAAGCTTCCTGGTGGGCTTGGTGACCCCTGGTTTGAGGTAAGGCTCTCCTACTAGATCCAAAAATCTTTTAGCCTCCTCATCAGTCTGCTCTGACCTCAGAAGCAATCAACCCGGAGACCTCCTCTACCAATGACTGACCTCCAGTCTAAAAAAGGACTCCACGGCAGGGCAAATTCTCACCCGGTCCCCGGCCTCCCTGCCCATGGCTCTGGCCTGTCACCCTAAGAGAAGGCCACGATCCCCCGGGGACACTCACGGGCAGGAGGAGCGCGTGCCACACCAGGACGTCGGCATCGTGGCTGAACAGGTCCCGCAGGTACGGAGGAAGCTTTGCCTGAAGGTCCCCCAACTCCTGCAGGGGGGGGGCATCAGTGAGTAGCTGGCCCGTCACCCCTCCTTCGGCCCCCTACGTCTCCCCCTCCCCCGTCCCAGCAGCGAGCTGTCCCAAGTTCCACAAAGGACACCTGAGGGACAGAAGCCGGCAAAGTCCAAGCCCTCACCTACTGAGCACTTAGAGCGTGTGAGGCAGGGCGCTAAGTGCTTTAAGTGACTTAGCCGACTTCAGCCTCACCAAGCTCTGCAGGTACTAGGTGGAGAAGACGCGGATCGCTGCTCCCAAACATTTGCTCCCACTTGGGAGTAAACCCTCCTTAGAGCCTTTCCTCCTGAAACCAAGATACCACCTACGGCTCTGTCGTCTTGCTCTCTTCCTGAAAGGTCCTAATTCTCTCCCTTCCTCCCTTCTGCCCACGGTGTGCACTGCGTGTCCCGCATGAGGACAGGCCCTCACAGGGCTCAGGGCAGAGTGGACAGCAGAGACAACGTCCTCCAGACCAGGGCTGGGGAAGGGAGATGATTCAGGCAGACGGTAGCAGAGAACTCTACACACCACGCAGAGAAACACGGGGACAAGGAGTGACTCACCCCGTCCCCCAGAGACGTAGCCCGGTTGCCCGGACATCAGTGGAGTAATGGCAGAGACATGAATGTGACTGTGTGACTAGTGTGGACGGACACATAACAGGGAAGAGGCCAGGGGAGCAGGAAGGTTTTGCAGAGGTTCAAGGTTTTGAACCCACTGAACCAGGCCGTGCAGAGAAGGGGAGAGGCACCAAGGTCAGAGCAAATGTGTACAGTGTGTCCCATGCAAGCTTAACAGTTATTGACGGAAAGGGGATCCATGGTCAAGTACATTGGAAAGCTCAGAGCTAAACAGATTCCTTTCGGCAGGACTTCCCAGAGCCTTTAATATGCTAATGTACCTCAGGAATCTCCAAGCTGTGAGCCCACAGCATGTAGTACTTCTCGAACACATTGACCAAGGAAACTGTCTCCTCTTTTGGGGTCCATCCTGGACAAAATGGACAACAGACTTTTTTTTTTTTTTTTAAACAAACCAATAACAATAATAGATTTAAAGACACTCAAAGGTAGGTCACATTCCTCTGGAATAGCAAGTGGGTATAAACCACTGGTTTTCAACCAGGGGCAGTTTGACCCCACACCCCCAGGGGACACTGGGCAATGCCTCAGTCTTTTTTTTTTTTTTTTTTTTTTTAAGTAGGCTTCACAGCCAGTGCAAGACCTGAGCTGATGGGGCACCTGGGTGGCTCAGTCAGTTAAGCATCCGACTCCTGATTTTGGTTCAGGCCGTGATCTGACGGTTCGTGGGATGGAGCCCCGGGTCAGTCTCTGTGTTGGCATCGCAGAGCCTGCTTGGGATACTCTCTCTCCCTCTCTCCTGCCCCTCCCCTGCTCATGCACGTATGCACTCTGCTCTCTCAAAAAAAAAAAAAAAGAAAAAAAAAAAGAAAAGAAAAGAAAAGAAAAAGGACCAGAGCTGAGATCAAGAGTCGGACACTTAACCGACTGACCCACCAGGCACCCCTAGAACATTTCTGGTTGTCACAAATTGGGGGCGTGCTGCCAGCATCTAGTGGGAAGAGGCCAGGGATCCTGATAAACATCCTACGAAGAATTATCCAGCCCCAAGCATCAACAGTAACAAGGCTGAGAAACTGTGGTATAAACAAAGGAGGAGAGAAATCTCAGACCCAGTCCACAGTCTGGGAGGGGCTTTTCATACGGTGGACCACTTGAGCTCTCTCTGCACCCCCAACATACAAAGACAACCCTGGCCGCATCTCCTATTAGCCTCTACTCTATTCACACCAACAGACTGCTTCTTGTGCCTCTGCACAGTCTATGACCCCTCATTTATTGTATTAAAACATTTCCTTTAGGGGCTCCTGGGTGGCTCAGTCGGTTAAGCGTCCGACTTTGGCTCAGGTCATGATCTCTCGGTCTGGGAGTTTGAGCCCCACGTCAGGCTCTGAGCTGTCAGCACAGAGTTCGATGCGGGGCTCGAACTCACAAATCCCAAGATTATGACCTGAGCTGAAGTTGGACGCCTAACCGACTGAGCCATCCAGGCACCTCTGACCTCTCATTTATTTTTTACTCCAAAAGTAGAAGCATCTGCTACCATGAGTCCTAGCTCCAGTATCATCTATGATTCTTCGTCAAGAATGAAGCCCTTGGTCAAATAGCGAAGCTCTGAAAGGGATACTTTCCAGACTTTACTATAACTGAGATCACTTGGGACTTTTATTTTCTTTTTTTAAATTTTTAAATGTTTATTTATTTTTGAGAGAGAGAGAGAGAGAGCATGAATGGGGGAAGAGTGAGAGACAGGGAGACACAGAATCCAAAGCAGGAGTCAGGCTCTGAGCTGTCAGCACAGAGCCTGACATGGGGCTTGAACTCATGAACTGCAAGATCATGACCTGAGCCAAAGTCAGATGCTCAACCAAGCCACTCAGGCGCCCCTTGGACTTTTCTGTTATAAGAAGAGTTCTGCCAAAAGATTTTGCAAGGCTGAGGATGTTGAAACCCAACTTAGGGCACACAGCTCTTTCTTGAGTCAGGAAATCACCTGACTCAGAGGAACAGAAAATGAAAGTAAAGAGGTCACTAGAAGCGCCTGCAGGTTGGAGCCCCACCAGCCTGGACTCCAATTCCAGTCCCATCACTCCCTACTGGCTGACCCTGGACAATCGACTTATTCTCTCTGAGCCTCCACTTCCTCATCTGTAAAATAGGGGTGTATGACTTATCTCACAGGGTTGCTGTGAGAATCTGATGAATTCATGTAAACGGCCGGGCACTTAGTGGTTGCCAGTGTGATAAACACCGGCTCCCAGTTCTTTCCCACTTGCCTAGAGACACCCTTTGCCCCATTTTGTTGCTGACCTCCAGATTTCAGTTCTTCTGGATTGAGCCTGCTCTGTGCCCCAATCTGAGACCCTCTATCGCTCAAAGGTGGAGAGGAGAAGGCAGCCCTCTCCACCCCCCCTTAAGCCCACTCCCGCTCTACATACTGGAAGGGCACTTCCAAGAGACTCAAAGTCTGGGGCATGCCAGACCCATGTCACCTGACCTCTCTTCCTTCCCCAACCTGTGCCCACCTCCCGGCTACACCCCTACAAACACCCTGGCTTTTCCCTCCTCCTGGGGAATTTGACCCTTCCCATCCTTCCAGACCTCATTTCAAATTGTGTCCCTGACTGGAAAGAAAGCTCAAGGGGAGGGGGGATTTTTGCTCATCTCTGCCTCCCTACTTCCTAGAACAGGAGCCAGCACCTAACAGGCATTCGACAACATTTGTAGAAGCAATGAGTGCACACCACCTACTCCAGGACACCTGCCAGCTCCGCCTTGGCATCTTTTCCTCCCGAGAACACCCAGGGAACTTGGTTCCTGATTCCTGCTCAACATACTTGTCGGGACTCTAGAAACGTAGGTACCCAAGTTAAGGGGCGGGGCACGAGCTACTCCAAGGCAAAGCCCTTGCTCTGGTTATCTCTGTCCCTCACCCCCCTACCTCCACCCCAGCAGGGCGCCTGGCTCCTGGAACCTTTCCAGCACCTCAGTGACAAGCAAGCGATTGTTACCACAAGTTTCTAGTAGGAGAAAAGAAACCGAAACCAGTTCGGGAGGGGCCAGCTCATCCCCATCCCCAGCGCAGCCCAGGGCCCCAGGGACAGCTCCGCTCCCTATGCCCCCGCTTTCCCCCGACTCCAGCTCCCGCCCCTCTCGAGAACCCACTCCTCCTTCGGACCGGGCGAAAGCACCAGGGACAAATAACCGTGCTCAGAGAGCCGGGGGAGGGATGCAAGGAGCAGGTCACGGGAGGCGAGAGGAGCCGTGAGGAAGGGGTCGCCCGACCCCCGTTACCTTCGCCACCCGCTTGCTGGCAGACATCTCGGGACCGAGCGTGGGGGCTTCCGAGCGCTGCAGCGGCACAGCGCTCAGGCCAGCGGACCCGGAGCGCGCCGCCCCCTGCCACGCCCCCAGCCACGCCCCCGCGGCGCAGAGGACTCCGGTTCCCGCCTGCCCGCGCGGAGGGCTGGGCTCCGGAGACCCGCGCGCGCGGCCAGGGGCGCGGCAGGCGCGGGAGCGCGCGGCGTTGCCGGCCCTCCCGCGCCCGCTGGGGGGCGCCGTGCACCGGGTGGCGAGCCCTCGGGGGCGCGGCGCAGGTCCTCCCATCCGGGTTCTAGCTGTAGCTCCGCCGCGGGAGGCCGCGCGTGGCCCGGCAGCCCCGCCGGCGCTTCCATGCCGCGCCCAGGACACCCTCTCCGTGAGTCAGCACCGGCTGCTTGAGGTGCCAGCGCAGCCTGGTCGCGGGTCGCCCGAGGCCTCCGCCATCAGACCGCCGCCCTGAGCCGCTGGAGAGCGTTCCCGGGGCCGCCTGGACGCGCTACTTCCCCGCCCCGGGCCCAGGGTCCGTCTCTAAAAATGGGAGGGGGGGCGTGGACGACGTCCCCTCCGGGGGCCCCTCCCCTGGCAGCTCGGGTCCTTTGTGGTGTCCAGCGTTCGCTGCTGGGACCGCAGGGACGCTTCTCCCAGGTAGCGGCTTGATGCAGAGCGCCGCGAGGGGGCGCTGGTGGACCCAGTCCTCTCGCTGTGGGGGTTCCGTTCACCATTCGTTTGGCCCGGGATTAATGAGGTTTAATGTTTAGTGAGGGCCTACTCTGTGCTGATTTGGGCAACAGTTGGGTGGAGGGAGCCCTAAGATGGACTTCAGGAGCGAGCCTCCATTCAGTAGGAGGCCGCTCGGCCTCCCTTAGAATACCCCCGGGCCGTGACAAACGGGCCTACTATGTGCTTCTCCTCCCAGCCTGCGGACTCCACCCCAGAGACCCTTCCCTTAGCCGGAGGCTGAAGTACCGTGAAATAGCAGCCCCCAAGCACGGGGCAGCATCAGGGGAAGAATCTCCTAGTAAATTTGGACTCCTTGGGAGGACCGAACACATAGTCCTCACTCCCACCAACTCTTCTCAAAAGTCCAAATGAGGAACGAAAGAGGCGTATTTTGAGCTCTGAGCTCTGTACCCCACATGGTTTTTATCTAAGTCTGTTAGAACCAAGTAACTTGTCAGCTCAGATGCGGCATGTATTTGGAGAATGATTAATCTGTTTAATTCCATTCAATAAACTAACGGGACATCTTCTGTATGCCGGGAATGAATAGGAAACTGTCTGAAAGATGGCGGAACAAAGGCATTTGAACCCACCTCTGGTCGTTCATCTTCGTTAATAAGCATTTACTACTGAGCGCCAGGCACAACCTTTAGGAGACACCCTGATGAGAAAGTGAGGTCCCCGAGCCGCCTGGCTGGCTCTGTCCGTGAAGCATGTGACTCTTGATCCTGGGGTTGTGAGTTCAAGCCCCGTGTTGGGTATAGAGGTTACTTAGAAACAAAATCTTAAGGGGCGCCTGGGTGGCTCAGTCAGTTTAGCATCCCACTCTTGATTTCAGCTCAGGTGAGGATCCCAGGGTCGTGGGATCCAGCCCCGTGTGGCTCTCCATGTTGAGCGCGGAGCCTGCTTAAGATTCTCTCTCTCCCTCTGCCCTTCTCCCCTACTCTCTCTCTCTCTAAAATAAAATCAAAAAGGGAGGTTCCTGCCCTTGAGGGGCTCTCAGGCTATTTAGAGGGAAAGAATGCAGCCCCTATATTTTTAATACACAGTAGAAAGCATAAAGATGTAAGGAATCATCTGGTGCTGTGGGAGCCTGGAGGACTGCCGTTTCATCCAGCTTCAGAGAGGGGCAGGGGTTTCCTGGAAGATATAAATATGCAGCTAAATTGCGAAGTATGAGGAGGTAGCTAGAGTGACAGCGTGGGATGAGGGTGTACCAAGGAGAGGAAACAGCATGAACAACAAGGCGAGGCGGTGCATATGGCAGCAGGAAGCAGTCCCGTATTGTGGAATGAAAGTTTTTGTCCACTGGTTCTTCTTCTCTGTTACAGAAATCCTGCATCCCCTGGGTGAATTCAGTCCTGAGTTAGCCCAGGCTCCCTGTTCAGGGATGGATCCCAAACCCCCACCAGCAGAAAGACCCACGTGGCGCATGGACTTCACATCCATACACAATGCAAGCCTTCGTGTGTCAAAGCCAGTCCCGAGGAGACCTGGGTTCTAGTTCCGCACCTGCCCCCAACTGCCCTATGGCTTTGCACGGGCCCATGAAACCCGCACCTGCTTCCCAGGATCACTGTGAGGCCAAGTTCACAGAAGTGAAGCACTTTGAAAATTATAGGGTTTACAAAGGTTTACCCTATAGGGGCGCCTGGAAGGCTCAGTTGGTTAAGCATCCAACTTCAGCACGGACGCAGGCGGTCCGTGGGTTCGAGCCCCGCGTCGGGCTCTGTGCTGACAGCTCAGAGCCTGGAGCCTGCTTCAGATTCTGTGTCTCCCTCTCTCTCTGCCCCTCCCCCATTCTCTCTCTCTCTCTCTCTCTCTCTCTCAAAAATAATACTAATAAATATTAAAACTATGTGTGGTGCCTGCTCAGGAGCGAATGTGCTGGGTTGGAAGAACATGTCTGAGTTTCTTAGAGCAATGGTGACACTATCTTCCCAAATAGGAGAACCCTTTTAGCTTTTCTTTGAGCTAGTCATTGGCATTTATTCCTCCGTTCTACAAAATGTCTTGAGCGTGTACCCTGGGTTGAGCACTATGAGATTGGGGCAGGGTGAGGCTGACTCTGTCCTTATCATTGGTAGAAGAGACACACATCTTTGTGGGTGACAAAAGGTTGCAGGAGAAGGGCCTCTAGGCTTGACTTTTCAAGACTCGACTCTGACAACCGTAGGACTTGCCTGTGTGTCGAGGAACAAAATGAGACTGTTTGCATGACAGGTACCTTGCAGGCACCAACACCCTTCACCTGCTCCTGCTGCAAGGTTCGGGTTGTCAGAAGCCCCTTTGAGCCCTCAGTGCATCTGTGAGGGGAGGACTGGGTTAGGAAGGAGCAGATGTTTTCCTCTAGGGCCCCTGCCTGGGCTGCTTCTGGTTAACCTGAAACTCCCCTAGCCTTCCCTCCAGCCCAGAGGAGTTCTCAGGGAACCAAAGGCAGAAGAGAATTTCCTGCTTCTTTTTTTTTGAGAGAGAGCAGGAGAGAAAGAGAGTGCGCATGTGTGTGCACATGCTAGAGCACACAAACTGGGGGAAGAGACAAAGGGGGAAGGGAGGGAGGGAGGGAGAGAGAGAGAGAGAGAGAGAGAGAGAGAATCATAAGCAGGCTCCAGGCTGTCAGCACAGAGCCCAACTCAGGGGAATCGATCCCACAACCCTGGAATCATGTGAGCTGAAATCCAGAGTCAGACACTCAATTGACTGAGCCACCAGGTGCCCCGAGAATGTCCTGCTTCTTTTGATGGAGGAAGAGATTCCTGCTTCCTGTCACCTCATATACCTCCTTCTCCTGGGTAAATCATGCACATATGCGTGGGCGCGTGTGTGCGCGCGCGCGCACACACACACACACACACACACACCCCTCTCTCCCAGGCTGCACCCCAGTGAAAGTGAGTCCTGCCATTGTGGGTGAGGTGGAGGGCACGGGGTAGAGGCAGCCATGCAGGCAAGAGCCCCAGGAGAGGAGCTGGAGGCCCCCAAGAGCAGGGAGATGGCCTGGCAAACCAAGGAACCTGCTTCCTCAGCCTGGCCAGCCACCCACCCACTCACTGGTACGGGGACTTAGGACAATAGTGATGACAATGACAACAATAATAACTCAAGTAAGTGAATGTACCAGGCTGTCTTGGCCAGCTCGGGCCGCCACAACAAAATGCCACAGGCGGGGTGGTTTAAACAACAGAAATTTATTTTCTGGGGCACCTGGGTGGCTCAGTGGGTTAAGCGTCTGACTTCGGCTCAGGTCATGATCTCACAGTTCATGGGTTCGAGCCCCGCATCAGGCTCGGTGCTGACAGCTCAGAGCCTGGAGCCTGCTTCAGATGCTGTGTTTCCCTCTCTTTCTGCCCCCACCCTCTCCTTCTCTCTCTCAAAAATAAATAAACATTTAAAAAAAAGAAATTTATTTTCTCACAGTTCTGGAGATCAGAAGGCCAAGATCAAGGTTCCAGTGGATTTGGGGTCTGGGGGGAGCTCTCTTCCTGGCTTGCAGACAATCGCCTTCTTGCTATATCCTCACATGGCCTTTTCCTGGTGTGTGTGCTCAGGAACAGAGAGAGCATTAGGTCTCTGGTGGCACTTTTTTTCTTTTAATGCTTATTTATTTTTGAGAGACAGAGCGATAGAGCATGAGCAGAGGAGGGGCAGAGAGAGAGGGGGACACAGAATCCGAAGCAGGATCCAGGCTCTGAGCTGTCAGCACAGAGCCCGACGTGGGGCTCGAACCCATGAACTGTGAGATCATGACCTGAGCCGAAGCCAGCCGCTTAACCAACTGAACCACCCAGGTGCTCCTCTGGTGTCACTTTTTATAAGGACACTAATCCAACCAGGGCCCCTCCTTTATGATCGCATTGAATCTTAATACTTCCTTGAAGGCCCATCTCCAAATACAGCCACGTAGAAGGGTTAGGGCTTCAACATAGGAATTTGAAGGAGACGTATCATTCATTTTATAACACGGTCATTGTGCTAAGTATTTGACATGCACTATCATAATTGATCTCTTCCCTTTATTTATTTATTTTTAAATGTTTATTTATTGGAGAGGGAGGGAGGGAGACAGAGAATCTATGCTGTCAGCACAGAGCCCAACCTGGGCCTCAGACTCAAGAACCATGAGACCATGACCTGAACTGAAATCAAGAGTCTGATGCTTAGGGGTGCCTGTGTGGCTCAGTCAGTTAATCATCCGACCTCAGCTCAGGTCCTGATCTCGCGGTTTGTGGGTTTGAGCCCCGCGTTGGGCTCTGTGCTGACAGCTTGGAGCCTGCTTCAGATTCTGTGTCATCCTCTCTCTCTGCCCCTCCCCCGCTCACACTCTGTCTCTGTCTCTCAAAAATAAATAAATGGTAAAAAAAAAAAAAAAAGTTTTTAAAGAGTCTGATGCTTAACCAACTGAGCCACCCAGACTCCCTACTTATTTATTTTTAAGTAGACTCTATGCCCAATGTGGGACTTGAACTCACGACCTTAAGATCAAGAGTCGACTGAGCCAGCCAGATGACGCTGATCTGTTCCATTTTATAGGTAAGGAAACCAAAGCTAGGTCACTCTGTCCAAAGGTCACATATCTATTCAGTTTCTAATTTGGAACTCTTCTTTTTTTTTTTTTTTTTTTAATAATCTCTACGCCCAACATGGGGCTCGAACTCATGACCCTCCCTAAGACTAAGAGTCACATGCTCCACCACCAATTGAGCTAGCCAGGCAGTCCCCAAGCTGGAACTTAACCCCAGACTGCTGATTTCGTGCTTCTTATCTGCATGTCTGCTGAGGCCTCATTTCCTCCTGTTAAGGATGAGGAAGAGAAATTTTGCCTTGTCTGCTTCATGTGGTTTTACCTGAAGGGCCTTGATTCTTACAAAGTGATGTGCACACATAAGTTCTTATTCTTAACAAGGAACAGCCTCTAGAATGTAGCTGTTCCAGGGCATTCGAATTAGCCCCAGGTCCCCTGGATCCCAGAGCCGGAAGGGAGCCTTGAGGTCATCCAGTGTTGTCTAACCACCTCACTGTGTGCCGCACCCCACTGTGTGGATGAGAAAACCAGCCCGGACAGGGGGAATGGCTTGTTCAGGTCATGGATTAGAACCCAGATATTCCTATGCCTGGTCTCGGCTTTGAAGGCCTCCTCCACCTGCCTCAGCCTCATGCATGAATTCTTCTGAATTGGGCTTTTTGATAGTGACAAATGGGTCACCGTTCACAAATGGGATACCATCAGAGATGACTGGTATTCGGGAACCATCGCCTGGTCCAGAATTGGACCATGTTCCATGCTCATCGCTGCTGGGCTGTGGTCAATGCCATTTACAGCCTCCCTACCTTTGTTTTCTCACCTCTTTTCTCATGACCAACAAATAGAGGTGGCAGACCGGTGGCCCAGAAACACCATCAATTTTGCAGATACGTTCTGTGTGGCTCATACATGTTTTTCGGTGTGATGCAACACTTTATTTTATTTTTTTTAATGTTTATTTTTGAGAGAGAGAGAGAGAGATCAGGGGAGGGGCAGAGAGAGAGACACAGATTCTGAAGCAGGCTCCAGGCTCCAAGCTATCAGCACAGAGTCTGATGCGGGGCTTGAACTCACAAACACTGAGATCATGACCTGAGCCGAAGTCGGTCACTTAACTGACTGAGCCACCCAGGCGACCCTTATGATGCAACATTTTAAAAATGAAAGATCTAAGTGCCAAACTAGGAAACTCATTTGCAACTTATTCCAGACAAAGAGTTAGTTCCCCTAGTATATAAAGCGTACCTATGAATGAATAAAAATTCAACAATTCTAGTAGAAAATGGACAAGAGATGGGAAAAGATAATTCAATGAAAAGGATGTAGAAATTGTTCTTAAACATGAGAGGGGCACTGGCTGGCTGAGTCTGTGGAGCATGCAACTCTCCATCTCAGGGGTGTGGGTTTGAGCCCCATGTTGGATGCAGAGATCACTTTAAGAAATAAAATCTCAGGGCACCTGGGTGGCTCAGTCAGTTGAGTGTCTGACTCTTGATTTCGGCTCAGATCATGATCTCACTGTTGGTGGGTTTTAGCCCTGCCTCGGGCTCCACGCTGACAGTGTGGAGCCTGCTTGGGACTCTCTGTTTCCCTCTCTCTCTGCCTCTCTCTCTCTCTCTCTCTCCCTCCCAAAATAAATAAACATTTAGAAAAAGTAAATAAAATCTCAAAAAAATGTGAAAAGATCAGCAACTATGCTCACAATAGGAGAAATATGTAGGTGAAAACCACCCCAAGGTACTGTTTTTCACCTATCAGATTGGTAAAAAAAAATTGAACAGTTGAATAATTAATACACATCTTTGGGAGAGTGTGGGAAATCCGGCACTCCTCTATTAATGGTAGAAATGTCAGTTTGTACAATCTCTATGATGAGCAAATTGCCAATAACTGTCAAAATCAGAAATATTCATCCCTTTGATTCATCTGTTCTAGGCACACCTGATAGATACAGGTATATCTATCAATGTATGAAATAATATAAATATAGATTTATTTATTAAAGCAAAACTTTGGAAACAGTGCCTCTCAAGAGGGATCTGGTTAAATAAATTATGCAACATCCATGCAAATAAATATGATGCAGTTGGAAGTAAGAATGAGGAAGCTGTTGGGGCGCCTGGGTGGCTCAGTCGGTTGAGCATCCAACTCTCGATTTTGGCTCAGGTCATGATCCCAGGGTCATGGGATCGAGCCCCACATCAGGTTCCGTGCTGAGTGTGGAGCCTGTTTAAGATTGTTTCTCTCTCTCTCCTTCTGCCCTTCTCCTCCACCTCCATACTCTCTCTCTCTCTCTCAAAGAAAATAATAATTCAAAGAAAAAGAATGAGGAAGCTATTTGTGTATGGAGAGAGAAGGCTCTTAAAGATAAATTTTAAGGGAAAAAAAGCAGAATATGGTACAATGTGAAAAGTATGTTATAATCTGTGTAGGTAAAGGAAAAATAATATTTGCCTCTGTATGTGCACAATGTCTCTGGAAGGATGCAAGGTGCTGTGCTTGTCTCTAGTGAAGGTAACTAGGTAACTGGGTGTGGAGGGGGAGGAAACCTTTTCACCATAAACCTCATTTCCTTTTAAATTTTTGAACACTGTGAATGAACTACTTGTTGATGCAAATGAACAACGCTTTGAGAATCTCTACAAGTAAAAAAGAAAGTTTTATTCAAGCTAAAGTTAGGACAGCTGCCTGGGGAAACACGCTCTTCACTGGGAAGAAAGTGTTCTGGAGAATGAATAGATTTTACAGGGTTATCTACTCTTTACATCTTGTAAAAGCGGAAAAGACTATAGATTAGCATATAGGCAGGAATTACGAGTTTCATCCTAAAGGAATGCAGGAAATAGGAGCACGGAGCGATATCTCAAGGACAAGATGGGTTTCCTTGAGGCTGCCCATTCACAAAGCAGATGTTCAATGCATGCGTGGCGGGCCGTGAATCTTTTGGTTTGAATAAAGTTTATATATAGTCATGTTGACTTAGAAAGAAATCTAAAATGGTTTCCTTGTATATCAGGCCTTTAGAGAGTGTTTCTCTCATCAACCTCTTCAAAAATGAATAACACCTAGATTTTAAAATATTCTTTCTTTAGGAGCACCTGGCTGGCTCAGTCAGTTAAGTGACTCTTGATTTTGGCTCAGGTCATGATCTCAGGGTCATGAGTTCAAGCCCTGCGTTGGGATCCATGCTGGGCATGGAGCCTGCTCGACGGTCTCTCCCTTCCTCTACCACTCGTGCTCTCTCTCTCTCTCTCTTTTTTTAAAAGAATATTTTTGGGGTGCCTGGGTGGCTCAGTCGGTTAAGCATCCCACTTTGGCTCGGGTCATGATCTCACGGTTCGTGGGTTCGAGCCCCGTGTCGGGCTCTGTGCTGACAGCTCAGAGCCTGGAGCCTGCTTCCGATTCTGTGTCTCCCTCTCTCTCTGCCCCTCCCCCACTCGTGCTTTGTTTCTGTCTCCATAATAAACAAGATAAGATTCTGTGTCTCCCTGTCTCTCTGACCCTCCCCTGCTCACACTGTCTCTCTCTCTCTCTCTCTCTCTCTAATATATATATATATATATATATATATATATATATATATATATATTCTCAAGAAAAGCCAGAAATAAAAATTGTTCATGTAAAAACCCTTCCATTTTAAAGATATTCGGTTTTTACATGAACAATTTTTATTTCTGGCTTGTCTTGAAAAATGAGGCTCTTGGCAATTATAGACCCATGTCCGGTCTTGGCAATGGTTGGCTGGACCAAGTAGGAGCTGCCCCTTTAGAGTAGGGATTCATGCCCCAGTTTCCTGTCCGCACCACTCCCTGGCCTGACTGGCTTCGTCTCCTTTCTCAGCTGCTTGGCCCTGAGAGAAACCCCTACTTTGGAGTCTGTTCGTGCTTGTTACTGTGGGGAGCAAGTTTTGCCACCCAAGATATGGTTGTTTGGCGTATTGACTTTCTTTAAGTATATTTATTTATTTTGAGAGAGAGAGTGTGTGAACAGGGGAGGGACAGAGACAGAGAATCCCAAGCAGGCTCCGTGCTATCAGTGCAGAGCCCGACATGGGGATCAATCCCACAAACTGTGAGATCGTGACCTGAGACGAAATCAAGCATCAGATGCTTAACAGACTAAGCCACCCAGGCACCCCTGTCTCATGCCCAACTCAAAGAATCTGGAAAGGTGGAATAAAAATTTTTCCTCCCCAATACTATATTCCTCTCTGCAAACTCTTCTTTCTACCCCAACATCAGGGGTATTCTTGCTTCCAGAGAGCTGTGGTCTTTGCAAACCCAGATGTATTCATAGATGGTGTCGTGCCCGGTCCTGGCTCAGGGTTCCTCCAGGGGCTTCAGGGTGGAGAATTGTCACCTTCCACCCTTAGATAAGACAAAATCTTCCTTTGTGACGGCTCAGTCATTGACAGAGGGTGTCGGAGATCATCTGGAAAGGAGTTGGGAAAAAATACTTTTCACACACCATGAGCAGTGTGGTATCAAACCTGTATTTAAAGAATACAGAGTAGGGGTGCCTGGGTGGCTCAGTCGGTAAAGCATCAGATTTTGGCTCAGATCATGAACTCACAGTTCGTGAGTTCGAGCCCCTTGTCGGGCTCTGTGCTGACAGCTCGGAGCCTGGAGCCTGCTTCGGATTCTGTCTCCCTCTCTCTCTGCCCCTCCCCCAATTGTGCTCTGTCTTTCTCGCTCAAAAATAAATAAACATTAAAAATTAATAATAAATAAAGACTACGAGCATACATTTATGTTTGATTGTTAAAGAGCAACCAGAAAGGATAGTTAAGAACCTAATAGAGTAGTTATCAATTTGGGAGGGAAAAAATGTGTCTATGGTCAGCAAACTCTTTCCAAACTAACTGCCTTTCATTGTCTTTGAGTTATTATACAACTCTGTAAATTGTAGTAGCTGAGAGCATGCAAAATCTTTTTATAGACATGCAAATTCTTTCTGTCCAATAGAGGTTTAATTGACTTCCTTTCCCCCACCCCATGGAAAAACCAGTTTTGTCTTTATATACATATTCAATTCAATACTCTTCATCTATAAATGTGTCTGTTTTCAGATTCTGTGATTCTAACATCTGCCTGGTTCTCTTGTTGACTAATGAGAAGAATGAAATCTTTAACATGTGTCCATTTTATATCTCTATGAGTCATGATTTTGCCTTTTTCTAGAAACTACCTTTAAACAGTTATAGATAGGGGCGCCTGGGTGGCTCAGTCGGTTAAACATCCGACTTCAGCTCAGGTCATGACCTCACGGTTCGTGAATTTGAGCCCCACGTCGGGCTCTGTGCTGGCAGCTCAGAGCCTGGAGCCTGCTTCGGATTCTGTGACTCCCTCTCCTTCTGACCCTCCCCTGCTTGCGTGCTCTCTCTCTCTAAAATAAATAAACATTTAAAAAATGTAAACAGTTATAGATTAAGCTGGAAGGATGCTTAAGAAACTGATGAGGGGAGCATGATTGGCTTAATGGGTTGAGCATCAGCTCTTGATTTTGCTCAGGTCACGATCCCAGAGTTGTGGGATTGAGCTCCACATCAGGCTCCACACTGATAACACGGAACCTGCTTCGGATTCTCTCTCTCCTCTGCCCCTCCGCTGCTCATGCTTTCTCTCAAATTAAAAAAAAAAATTGAAAAGAAAGAAACTGATGAGTGGATTATCAGTTTCATGAGGCAAACTGGGTATCTTGGGATGGGGTGGGAAGGAGACTTACTTTTCACTATTGGGTATTTAAAAAAAATTATATATGAATAACCATCCATTCAAAACTATAAACAAATACAATATGATTTTTATTTTATTTTTAATTAATTAATTATTTTAATTTATGTATTTTGAGGAGAGCACGAGTAGGGGAGAGGCAGAGAAAGAAGGAGAGAGAGAATCTCAAGCAGGCTCTGCGCTGACAGCATGGAGACTGACTCGGGCCTCGAACTCACAAACTGTGAGATCACGACCTGAGCTGAAATCAAGAGTCAGAGGCTTAACTGACTGAGCCACCCAGGTGCCCCAAACACTGTGATTTTTAAAGAAAATTAATGGGAAAGGGGGTAACAAAAAGAGGAAGTGTAACCTGGAGATTAACAGTATGGAATTCAGAGCCAATCAGACCTGGATTTAAAGCTCTGACATTTTCTAAGTGATTTGGGGCAAGTTACTTAACCTCCCTAAGCTTTAGTTATCTATAAAATGGAAATAATAATACCATGTTCCCAACGTCCTTGTGAGGATTATGTGAGATTTGAATATGAAAATTTCTAGCCCAGGGCCAGAAAACCAGTAAGCACTCTTACCAAATCTGGACCACAGGAATATAACAACCAATATTATCATCTTCGTCACCATCATCATCAAATCCAGTGTCTCCCCAATACAGGATGAACGCACAGAAAGAGTGTCAAGCAATTTTAGGTGTACAAGATCACAAAAAAAGCACAGACTGAGGAAGCTTTTCCTTTTTCAATTTCTTCTGATCCTTCTTGATTTCTCAAGGACAAAGTATCAATTTGGTGCTAGTAGGTCTTTAAAGACCTAACACATGTTAATCTCCCTTTTAAAGAAGGACTTGACAGGGACGGGGTTGGTGCCTGGGTGGCTCAGTTGGTTAAGGGTCTGATTCTTGGTTTGGGCTCAGTTCATGATCTCGTGGATCCTGAGTTCGAGCCCCACTTCGGGCTCTGTGCGGGCAGTGCAGAGCCTGCTTGGGATTCTTGGTCTTTCCCTTTCTCTCTGCCCCTCCCCCACTCATTCTTTCTCTGTCTCTCTCTCTTTCTCAAAATAAAGAAATTAAAAGAAAAACGGGGTACCTAGCTTCCTCAGTCAGTTAAGCGTCCGACTTCAGGTCATGATCTCAGGGTTTGTGTATTTGAGCCCCGTGTCAGGCTCTGTGCTGACAGCTCAGAGCCTGGAGCCTGCTTCAGATTCTGTGTCTCCCTCTCTCTCTTTGGCCCTCCCCTGATTGTGCTCTCTCTCTCTCTCTCTCTCTCTCTCTCTCTCTCTGAAACATAAACTTAAACACAAAACAAAAAAAAATAAGGACTGAGGAAGTACAGAAAAGAGGTATAGAAATTTCACCAGGCAGAATCAGCTAGAAGTTAGTAACTCGATTCTGTTTTTATTGTGTTTCTTTTATAGGTACATTCATTCCAGGGTTGCATTCTGACTCTCATGGGCCCTGGACACTTTTGCTTTGGTGGGACCTTCCTCTGTTAAATGAAAAGAAAGAAAGAAAGAAAGAAAGAAAGAAAGAAAGAAAGAAAGAAAGAAAGAAAGAAAGAAAGAAGAAAGAAAGAAAGAAAGAAAAAGAAAGAAAGGAAGAAAGAAAGAAAGAAAGAAAAAGAAAGAAAGGAAGAAAGAAAGAAAGGAAGAAAGAAAGAAAGGAAGAAAGAAAGGAAGGAAGGAAGAAAGAAAGAAAGAAAGAAAGAAAAGAAAGAAGGAAGAAAAGAAAGAAGGAAGAAAAGAAAAGAAAGAAAGAAAGAAAGAAAGAAAGAGAAAGAAAGGGATGGGGGACCTGGGTAGCTTAGTCGGTTGAATGTCTGACTTCAGCTCAGGTCATGATCTCGAAGTTCGTGGGTTCGAGCCCTGCATTGGGCTCTGTGCTGACAGCTCAGAGCCTGCAGCCTGCTTCGGATTCTCTGTCTCCCTCTCTCTCTGCCCCTGCCCCGCTCACACGCTGTCTCTCAAAAACTAAATAAACATTAAAAAAAAATTTTTTTTTAAAGAAAGAAAAAAGGAACGAAAGAAAGAGGGGGGATGGAGGGAAGAAGGAAGGAAAAGAAAGGAAAGGAGGGAGTGAAGGAAGGTAGAGTTTAAAAATTGTATTTTATGACTGAATTGGTACAAATAAGAATATAATCTAGGCTGGATTCATTATTGTCTTTTCTCTTCTGATTTTAAAGTTTGTTTGTTTGTTTGTTTGTTTAGAGCCGGGAGGAGGGGCAGAGAGAGAGGGAGAGAGAGAATCCCAAGCAGGCTCAGTGCTGTCTGCCTGGAGCCTGACTCAGGGCTCAGTCCCACGAACTGTGAGATCATGACCTGACCTCAACTGACTGAGCCACCCAGGCACCCCTTTTCCTTCTGGTTTTAAAAGAAATTTACATTAAAGCATTTTCTAGGCCCTTAAAAGTATCCTGGGTTCAAAGTTCTGTGCCTGGTTGGCCCTGATTCATTCTGTTTATGGTGAGTGCTACCGATTTTCCAATTATAAAGGAGATGTCTAGTTTCCTTTTTATAGAAGTGTATTCAAGTAAACAACATGAGTCTTAAACAATATTGTGTTAGTCGGTTGTGGCGGCCATAACAAAAGACCACAGACCTGATGGCTTCAACAACAGGGCTGTATTTTGTCTCAGTTCTAGAGGCTGCAGGTCTGAGTTCAGGGTGCTGGCAGAGGAGATCTCTGTCTCCCTGGCCTGCAGACAGACTTCTTGTCCTCACATGGAGGGGATGCATGTGTGTCTCTCTTCCTCTTCGAAGTCTTCCATCATGTTAGATTCAGGTCCCACCCTGTGACCTCGTTTAACTTTACGTATCTAAGGTCCCCATCTATAGATACAGTCACATTAGAGGTAAGGGCTTGGGCACTGGAACCGTGTGTGGAGGGGACACAGTTCAGTTTAGAGCTAATGTGAAAGCACACAGGTGTGTAAGAGTGTGGCAAAAATAAAAGCTCTTCATTTTAATTTTTTTTAATGTTTATATTTTGAGAGAGAGAGAGAGAGAGAGAGTGCACCAGCAGGGAAGGGGCAGAGAGAGAGGGAGACACAGAATCCGGAAGCAGGCTCTAGGCTCTGAGCTGTCAGCAAAGAGCCCAACGCGGGGCTCGAACTCATGAGCCATGAGACTATGATCTGAGCCAACGTCGGATGCTTAAGTGACTGAGCCACCCAGGCACCCCAAATGGTCTTCATTTTAGAGATAAGGAGACTGGGATCTAGAAATATAAAGCTTCATGGAGTCAGGACTGGAATTCCTAAGCGTCCTGGGTCCTTCAGGACCTTTCGTGATGAGGCAGCTGGGTTCCTCCAGCACACTGCCAAGACTGGGACGACCCCTCCGGGCCGTAGGCCTTCTCCAGCGGGAGGAACCCCACAGCCTGCTCTGGCCAAGCCCAAGGCCTGGGGAGTCGGCTTCCCAGAGGACCCCGTGAGGAAACTACTTCACATCTTCAGATCAAGGTTCTGTTTCCATCAGAACACTGTTTAAAAACCATTCAGAAGGGTGCCTGGGTGGCTCAGTTGGTTAAGCGTTCAACTTTGGGTCAGGTCATGGTCTCGCGGTCCGTGAGTTCAAGCCCTGCATTGAGCTCTGTGCTGACAGCTCAGAACCTAGAGCCTGCTTCGAATTCTGTGTCTCCCTCTCTCTCTGCCCCTCACCCACTCATGCTCTGTCTCTCAAGAATGAATAAATGTTAAAAAAAAAATTTTTTTTAAATAAAAATATAAAAACCATTCAGAAAGGCCAGCAAAGGACAGAGTCCCTTTAAATCCAGGCAGCAGCACCTTGTTAAAAAAAATAATAATAATAATAAAGAATTTCGGGAGCTTTGAAGAAGAGTAAATTAGCATTCTGACTAGGAGGCCTCTGCCAAGGCCTGAGGACCGACTTCTGTCACCCAGGTAACTGCATCCCCGTCAGAGGACGCCTCCAAGACAGAGAGGAGGGGCCCTGGCCGCCCCTCCCCCAGGGTTTTGTCCTCTTCCGTCCATTTTAGCCTCCTGGTCCAGAGGCTGAGGAGAAAGGCCCGAGGCCTTAGCAGGAGAGCCGAATCCACCAGTGGGTCTGCTTTCTGGGTCAGCTGGATGGCTGATGAGAAAGGCTGTGGGAGATGAAAAGTGTAGTTTTTGAAAACGTGGACAGGGGTAGAGATCTGGGAGCTGGGAGCTTTTGCTACTTGGGTGAGCTGCTCCTTGGCCTAAAGCATGGCCCAGAAAGGCCCTTAGGGAGCTTCTGAGTAAATGAAAAGACTGGGCTGGGTTTGAATCCCAAATGAATCCTAAACCGAGCAGGGAAACCCAGGGATGAAATTAAGCAATGATAGAATATAGTTGGTGTGGACAGAAAGCGACGATACAGCCCTATTTGTAATATTTTATAGTTTTAAAGAGCTTTTCTTTTTTAAGATTTTCTTTTATTTTTATTTTAAAATTATTTATTTATTTAGAGAGAGAGAGAAAAAAGGGAAGGGGCAGAGAGAGAGGGAGAGAGAGAATCCCAGGCAGACTCCTCGCTGTCAGCACAGAGCCTGACAGGGGCTCGAACTCACGAACTGTGAGATCATGACCCGAACTGAGGCCGGACGCTTAACTGACTGACCTACCCAGGTGCCCCTTAATATTTCATTTTTATTTAAAATTTTTTTAATGTTTATTTATTTTTGAGAGAGAGACAGAGACAGAGTGTGAGTGGGGGAGGGGCAGAGAGAGAGGGAGACACAGAATCTGAAACAGGCTCCAGGCTCTGACCTATCAGCACAGAGCCCAATGAGGGGCTCAAACTCATGAACCTTGAGATCATGACCTGAGCTGAAGTCGGACGCTCAGCCAACTGAGCCACCCAGGCGCCCCAAGATTTTATTTTTAAGTAATCTCTACATCTACCATGGGGCTTGAACTTACAACCCCGAGGTAAAGAGTTACATGCTCTACTGACTGAGCCAGCCAGGTGGCTCCTCTATTTGTGATATTTTACAATTTTTACCAAAAGACCACTTGTGTGTACCCCGCAAGTAAGTGGAGGTGACTAACTTTGATGTTTAAATGTCCATCTATTTAATCGAGTGGTGTTTTTAGTAGGGAAATGAGAGGAACCCAGGGCTTGCATTCCTAAGGAAAACAGGACTGGAGTATATGCGGGTTGGGGGTGGAGGAGATAAAGAAAATGCCTTGACCTTGAATTGTTAATGGACTCCTGGCTGCAGCTGTTTCTCTAGAATTTGGGGGAGGGTTTGCTCTCCCTCCTCCCTTCCCCATGTAATATTTCTGTGTCTCTCCTCTTAGTCTTATCAGTTCTGTAGAGGAGGTAACAGGCACCACCAGTCTCTTGGTTGCGGCTGCCAGAAGTGACTGTGGGGATGGGATGTGTAGGAGAAAATAGCTGCTAGAAGGCATGGCGGGACAATTTAATCTGTGTCCTTGATGGCCAATATCAAAGGACCTTGGCCATTCAATCATTCCACAGTTATCTATCGAGAGTCTGCTGTGTGGCAGGTGGTAGACTGAAAGGAAGCTGCCTGGGCCAGAAATGGAATCTGGGCCTCTCACAAGGCAGGTGAGGCTTCTAAACCACAAGGACACCTCCACGAGTGCCCCGCACGCGCCCCCCGCCTCAGCAGGCGACACTGGTGTGTAACTGGTGCACTTCTGTTCACACCCGTTCTTCCTGTCGGTGGGTTGTCTTTTCTTTTCACTTACCCACATGAGGCATGGAAAGGGATCAGAGAGATGGAATGGTTAGGGACCAGCAGGTGGGAATCCCATATTACCTCTGACTGAGTGAAGAGCTTGTGTTGAGTTCATTTCCGAGTAAGTCACCCATCTTCTCTCCCGGACACACACATGGTTGTCACTAGTTGTTACAGGCAATCCCTTGAGACTCTCCGTGGTTCATCCAGCCCCTGTGGAGAGTCCCTGCCTTCTGAACTACTGGCCTTTAGCTTAGGCAAGATGGATCCATTTATTCAACAGCCATTTATTACATATCTCCTCATGGCGAGCGCAAAATGGTGGGCTGGGAATTGATGGTGAACAAGACGCACAGGGCTCCTGCCACGGTGTGGTTCCCAATCTGGTGGGGAAGACCAATAATCAAGTGAGTGATGAGCAAACAGAATGATTGTCCCCACTGTGACAAGTGTGATGAGGAAAACCACAGAGAGGGACACTGCGATAGAGACAAAAACCAGAGGGACGATAGTGTGGTCAGAAAGGCCTCTCTGTGGAGGAGCACTTAGAGACTCACTCCTGAAGCATGGACCAGCCATGCAGAAAGTTGGCGAATGAGCCAGTCCTGGCTCCGGGAACAGCAAGGGCAAAGTCAGAAAAGAGCATGGGTATTCTAGCAGCTGTCAGAAGGTTGGGTGCTAGATGGCATAAGGGGGGTTGACTAATGCAAGAGGAGACTGGACCAAAAGGCAGGGTCCGTGGGGCACCTGGGTGGTTCAGTCAGTTAAGCATCCAACTTTGGCTCAGGTCATGATCTCACGGTTGGTAGTTTCGAGCCCCGCATTGGGCTCTTGCTGACAGCTCAGAGCCTGGAGCCTGCTTCGGATTCTGTGTCTCCCCCTCTCTCTGCCCCTCTCCCACTCGTGCTCTGTCTCTGTCTCTGTCTCTCTCTCAAAAATAAATAAACATTAAAAAAAAATTAAGGAGGCAGGGTCTACTTGGACCAGTCTCATAAGCCAGGCAGACTAAAGAGTTTAGATTTTATTGAAAGTGTGGAAAGAAAGCCTTTTTTTCTTAAATATTTTATTTTTAATCAAACTCTACACCTGATGTGGTCCTTGAGCTCAAACCCGTGAGACCATGACCTGAGCCAAAGTCGGATGCTTAACTGAGCTACCAGGCACCCTGGCACAAAAAGTATTTTTAATGAGACAGATTGAACTAAAATATAAACTGTGTTTTAACGGCATAAAATTTATCAAGTAGTTAGGAAGAAAATGAGCCAAGACACGTGGAATACATCTACAGAGAAAACTATAAACTGTACTGAGAGATGTTAAAGAAGACACAAAAGACTGGAAATATATTGATTAATTGGAAGAGTTGTCAATTCCCCCCCACCCCCAATAATCTACAGAAGTAATACTGGTCAAAATCTCTACAAGTTTTTTTTTGTTTGTTTGTTTTAATTTGTGGAACCTGACTAGCTGATTCTAAAATATATATAATTTTTTTACATTTATTTATTTTTGAGAGACAGAGTGAGATAGAGTGTGAGTGGGGGAGGGGCAGAGAGAGAAGGAGACACATAATCCGAAGCAAGTTCCAGGCTCTGAGCAAACGTTCAGCACAGAGCCTGACGCGGGGCTCAAACCCACGAATTGTGAGATCATGACCTGAGCTGAAGTTGGACGCTTAACCAACTGAACCACCCAGGAGCCCCTCTAAAATATATATAGAAATGCAAGAATCAGGGGTGCCTGTGTGGCTCAGTCATTTGAGCATCCAACTCTTGCTTTTGGCTCAGGTCATGATCCCAGGGTCATGAGATTGAGCCCTAACTTGGGCTCCACACTGAGCATGGAGCCTGCTTGGGACTCTCTCTCTCTCTCTCTCTCTCTCTCTCTGTCTCTGCCCCTCTCCCCTGCTTGTATACTCTCTCTCTTTAAAAAAAAATGCATAAACTAAGAACAAAGACATTTTTTAAAAAGAGAAAAGTGGGAGAGATATGGTCTACCAAATAGCAAAACTTATAAAATTTGATATCCACACAGAGAAAACAGTTGTATTTCTATTTCACATCACACCAATAAAAAGGTGGAGAAGAAGTGCCTGGCGGGCTCAGTCAGTGGAGCATGTGACTCTTAATCTCAGGTTTGTGAGTTGTGCCCCACATTGGGCATAGAGATTACTTAAAAATAAAATCTTTCAAAAAAAAAAGTTTAGATAACAAAAAAAGAAAATACATTTTAAAAAAGTGTATTCCTTTATTTTGAATAAGGGAGACAGAGTGGTGGAAGGGCAGACAGCGAGGGAAAGAGGATCCCAAGCAGGCTCTGCACTGTCAGCACAGAGCCCAACGTGGGGCTTGATCTCACAAATCCTAAGATCATGACCTGAGCTGAAATCAAGAGTCGGACACTTAACCGACTGAGCCACCCACACGCCCCAAGAATACATTCTTAACCATAGATGGAAAAGTTTCACGAGAAATGCAAAATCACACTGATTGTAAAAGAAAAGAGTGAAAATTTCATAATATTGCAATGAAGAACTTTTGTTCTTCAAAACACAGCATTGGTAGAATATAGGCTAGACTGTATTTGCAGCGTGTGTAACTGATGAACGACTTGGATACAAAAAGAACTAAATCAAAAGAAAAGTCCCAATAGAAAAATGGACAAATATTAGTTAGGATAGACTAACATCGAGGACAGCCAAGCCCCAGTCTCAATGCCTTTTACAAATCGTAGTTTCAGATCGTCACTCCTTGCTCAGGAAAAGTTCAAAATGAATGTTCATGATTAGAAGAGGTTTTGCTCCACAAGGTGGTTCAGACACCCAGGCTGATAGGTCCTCAACTGTCATCAATATGTGGTCTCCAAAGTCATCCTGGACATGAGCATCCGGCCAGCAGAGGAGGAAGAAAAGAGAGTTTCGTGGTGGAGGATTTTTCAAGGCCAGATCTAGAAATGGCTTGTATCACCTCCACCTGTGTTCGGTGAGCTCCACCTCCACCACGTGGCTCACGTAACTACAAGGGAAGCAGGGAAATGTGGTCTACCTGTACGGTGAGAAGAAAGAAACGACTCTGATGAACAGCTCATCAGTTTATGCCCCAAGGTATTTCACCAAAGAAAAAGTCCAAATGGACAATGAGCCTGAAAAAGTGCTCAATCTCATTAGTAATCAAGAGAATAAACATAAGGGGCACCTGGCTGGCTCCGTCTGTAGGGAGTGCAATTCTTGATCTCGGGGTTGTAAGTTTGAGCCCCACGTTGGGTGTAGAGATTACTTAAAAATAAAATCTTAGGGGCACCTGGGTGGCTCAGTTGGGCAAGCAGCCAACTTTTGATTTCAGCTCAGGTCCTGATCTCATGATTCGTGGGACCCAACCCTGCACCTGCTTGGGATTCTCTCTCTCTCTCTCTCTCTCTGCCCCACCCCTGCTCATGCCCTCTCTCTCTCAAAATACACAAACATTTAAAAAACAAATTCTTTTTTTATTTTTTATTTTTATTTTTTAAGTCTTTTTTTTATGTTTTATTTATTTTTGAGAGAGAGAGAGAGAGACAGCATGAGCAGGGGACGGTCAGAGAGGTGGGAGACACAGAATCTGAAGACAGGCTCCAGGCTCTGAGCTAGCTGTCAACAACACAGAGCCCTACGCGGGGCTTGAACTCACGAACCGTGAGATCATGACCTGAGCCAAAGTCGGACACTTAACTGACTGAGCCACCCAGGCGCCCCCAAAAAATTTTTTTCTTAAAAAAATAAAATACCTTTCCAAGGGTAACCACTATCCCGATTGCCTGCTGCATAAATTGGTTTTGTCTGTTTTGTTGCTCTATTCGTATTAAACCATATATAATGTGTGCACACACACAAAATAAAAATAAAATAAAATCAAGAGGAGTAAGGACGTGATTGCCATAGCATTAGGGTCACAGCTTTGTGTAGGGGAATAGAGTTGTAAATAAGAGGGGAACAGATTGCTTCTGGCCCATCAACCACATTCTATTTCTTTTTTTTTTTTTAATTTTTAATGTTCATTTATTTTTGAGAGAGAGACAGAGCATGAGCAGGAGAGATGCAGAGAAAGAGGGAGACACAGAATCCGAAGCAGGCTCCAGGCTCTGAGCTGTCATCACAGAGCCCGATGCGGGGCTTGAACCCACAAACCACGAGATCATGACCTGAGCTGAAATCGGACACTTAACCAACTGAGCCACCCAGGCGCCCCAACCACATTCTATTTCTTGAACTGGGTGGTAGGTACATGGATGCAAGCTTTATAATATTTTGTTAAATTTTATATTTATTCTATATAATTTTCAATGAGTTCCATCTCACTATAGTTTTTTTTTTTTTGTAAGTTTATTTATTTAAGAAACAAATAGACCCAACACAGGGCTTAAGCTCACAACCCTGAGATCAAGACTCACATGCCCCTCCTACTGAGCCAGCAAGGCACCCCTCTCACTATAGTTTTTTTTTTAAGGTTACAACCACAAAAACTGTAGCCAGCCATTGCAGATTATTATGTATCTCATTGGATAGATGAAATGAAAAGTCTAAGTGGGCCTGCAGGCATGGTCCATTCAAGAAACAACCCCCCCACCTTTATGTAAAATTCCATCCATGGACAACCAGTTTATGACCGTTCTAATGGGAAAGAAAAACAGCGCTTTTTCTGGAGAATGATGGGAAATCAATCATCACCATTCAAAAGCTGTTAGTAAGGATCCAACCTCAACTGTTATCATTTTCGAACACCTTTTAGATGCTTTACAAACCTGTCTTACTTCATCCTCAAAATGACCCTATGGGGGAGCCTGGGAGGCTCAGTCGGTCAAACATCAGACTTTGGCTCAGGTGTGGATCTCGAAGTTCATGAGTTCAGGCCCGGCATCAGGCTCTCCGCTGTCAATGAGGAATATGCTTCAGACCCTCTGTCTGCACCACCCCCCCCCCGCCCCTCTCCCGCTGTCTCTCTCTCAAAAAGGAATAAACATTAAAAATAAAATAAAAGATGCTGTGGAAGAGACAGTACCACCCCCATGTCAGATTTGGAACTATTACGTTCCCTTGGATCGTTAGTAAGTAGAACAGCAGGATTTAAACCCAAGTCTGTGTGACTCAATGGCACCTGGCCCTTCCCCCTCTCTGCACTGCATCTCGTCACACATGACGCTGGGAAAGAAAGGTATAGTCACTCTTTTATCTGAAAAGAATTACCATTTATGGCAGCTACATATTTGGACGATGAGATATCTACATGCCTGGTAGGACAAGGGTAATTGCATTTTAGAGGCTGAAGCAAAGGACAGTTTTATTTGTTTGTTTCTTTGTTTGTTTCTTTTTAAGTAAGCTTTACATCCAGTGTGGGGCTTGAACTCACAACCCTGAGATCAAGAGTAGCATGCTCTACTGACTGAGCCGCCAGGCGCTCCAGAATGGTTTATTTCATTTCATTTCATTTCATTTCATTTCATTTTGAGAGAGAGAGAGAGAGCGTGAGCAGGGGAGGTGCAGAGGGAGAGAGAGAGAATTTTAAGCAGGATCCATGCTTAGTGTGGAGCCTGATGCAAGGCTCGATCCCACGACCCTCAGATCATGATCTGAGCGGAAATCAAGGGTCAGACGCTCAACCGACTGAGCCACCCAGACGCCCCATCCAGAACAGTTTTTTTTTTTTAATGTTTATTTATTTTGAGAGAGAGAGAGAGAGAGAGAATGTGAGCAGGGCAGAGGCAGACAGAGGAAGAGACTCCCAAGCAGGCTCCACACTCCATGCTGAGCCCAACCCGGGGCTCGATCTCACAGACTGAGAGATCACGACCTGAGCCGAAATCAAGGGTCAGACATTTAACCGACTGAGCCACCCAGGCACCCCCAGAACAGGTTTTACTGGACGTTATGGGCTCCTGTCCACTTAGGCAGGGCTAGAGTGTCCCCTCCCTATCCTCAGCCAGACATAGATAAATGAAGGGTGGGTAAGGCTACTGGGCTTCCCTGGGACAGGAGACGCACTCAAGGGTGGTGCGTGGAAATAGAAACAGCAGGTCAAAACGAGAAATCCCAGTTGGAAGGGGACCAAATTCACAGCTGAGCAGATGATCAAAACCTTGAGCTAGAGTCAAAGGTTAGAGACAGAAATTTGGCAGAGAGACTAGTTAAGCTGCTGAGTAACAAGTGTAAATGCGGGCAGGCAAGAGAGAGCTTTCTGGAACCAACATGCAGTCAGGGGGTTTGGGAAAAAACCCATCTGCGTCTCAGTGTGAGATCTAAAAACTAGTGTGTGATACATCCACGTAATGAAATACCGCGCAGCTATTAGGAAGAAAAGATAGAGGTGCCTGTAAAGTATGGAACAAAGCCCACGACACTGAACTGAGTAAGAAACCATGGAGGAGTAATCATTATGTGTGTGGGATATATACTATATCATATATAAAATTATACATATACTATATACTATATGTAGTATTTTTTAGAGAGGAGAGTCTGGAATAGCACATTTGGAACTATTACCAGCAGTGGCATCTGGAACAACTTTTCGTTTTAGACCTGTCTGGATTGTTTGAAAATTTTTACAAAGCACGTATAAGACATTCAGTAATAACTGAAAGAGTAATATAAAAGGTCCTTTAGAAAGAAAGAAATTAGCCCATAAGGAACACCCACATGGAGTCATCAAATGTTTCCATTCCATCCAGAAAAGCTTTGTCTTCCTTGGTCTTCCAGAAGCTTCAAATAGGTTATGGGTCTGGGGTCCGGGGTTGGAGGTATTTGTGTCTGAACAGTTATTTGGATCTAATGCCTGTCTTTGTTTCTCATTTCCACCTGCCTCCTATAGAAATCTAATGGGAAGGTGAAGAAAAGAGGGTCTTTATTTTATTCACCTATTTTCTTTTGTGGTAAGAACACTTAACATGAGATCTATCCTCTTAACAAATGTTAGGTGCACATTACTTTGGACTATAAGTACGGTATTGTATGATAGGTCTCTAGAGCTAACTTATCTTTTTTTTATTTTTTTAATGTTTTTATTTATTTTTGAGAGAGAGAGAGAGAGAGAGAGCATGAGCAGGGGAGGGGCAGAGAGAGAGGGAGACACAGAATCCAAAGACAGGCCGCAGGCTCTGAGCTGTCAGCACAGAGCCTGATGCGGGGCTCGAACCCACGAACCGTGAGATCATGACCTGAGCCGGAGTCAGACGCTTAACGACTGAGACACCCAGGCGCCCCATTATCTTACTTCATTGAAACTGTGTGCCTCCTCACGAACGATTCCCCAGCCCCCAAACCCTGGTAACTACCATTCTAAACTCTGACTTTATGAATTCAACTTTTTTAGATATCTCATCAAGTGGACTCATCCTGGGGCACCCAGCTGGCTCAGTCAGTGGCGCAGGTGACTCTTGATTTCTGGGTTGTACATTCAAGCCCCACATTGGGTGTAGAGATTACATAAAAATAAAATCTTTTTTTAAAAATAAAAACAAGTTTATTTATTTATTTTGAGGGGGGGCAGAGACCACAAGTGGGGGAGAGGCAGGGATGGAGAGAAAGAGAGAATCCCAAGCAGGCTCCGTGCTGTGAGCACAGAGTCTGATGTGGGGATTGAGCCCACGAACTGCAAGATCATGACCTGAGCCTAAATCAAGAGTCGGATGCTCAACCTACCAAGCCACCCAGGCTGCCCCGTTCAAAATAAAATCTTAGAGGGGCACCTGGGTGGCTCAGTCAGTTGAGAGTCCGACTTCAGCTCAAGTCATGATCTCAAGGTTCATGGGTTCGAGCCCCGCGTCGGGCTCTGTGCTGACTGCTAGCTCAGAGCCTGGAGCCTGCTTCAGATTCTGTGTCTCCCTCTCTCTCTGTCCCTCCCATGTTCACACTCTGTCTCTTAAAAATAAATAAATGTAACAAATAAATAAATAAATAAATTTAAAAAATTAATTAATTAAAAAATAAATATAAATAAATAAAATAAAATCTTAGGGGCACCTGGGTGGCTCTGTCAGTTGAGCACTGGACTTTGGCTCAGGTCATAATCTGAGTTCATAGGTTCGAGCCCCAGATCAGACTCTCTGCTGTCAGCACTGAGCCCACTTGGGATCCTCTGTCCCCCTCTTTCTGTCCCTCCCCCACTCATGCTCTCTCTCTCTCTCTCAAATATAAATAAGCATTAAATAAATAAATAAAATCTTTAAAAACAGATCACTCTGGGAAACAGTATGGAGGTTTGCCAAAAAATTAAAAACAGTACTACCCTAAGACGCAGCAATTGCACTACTAGGTATATATCCAAAGGATACAAAAATGCTAATTCAAAGGGGCACATGCACCCGAATGTTTATACCAGTGATATCAACAATGGCCAGATCAGGGGCGCCTGGGTGGCTCAGTCGTTCAAGCGTCGACTTCAGCTCAAGTCATGATCTCGTGGTTCACAGGCTTGAGTCCCGAACCCCGCGTTGGGCTGGAGCCCTGCTATGGGCTCTGTGCTGACAACTCAAAGCCAGGAGCCTGCTTTGTGGATTCTGTCTCCCTCTCTCTCTGCCCCTCCCCCACTCATACTCTGTCTCTCTCAGAAATAAATAAAACATTTTTAAAAGTTAAAAAAAAACAATGGCCAAATTATGGAAAGAGCCCAAATGTTCCATCAACTGGTGAATGGGTGAAGACGTGAAACACAGATAGATATAGATATAGATGATATAGATATAGATATGGAATATTATTCAGTGATCAAAAAGAATGAAATCTTGCCAACAGAGAACAAACTGAGGGTTGTTGGAGGGGAGGCGGGTGGGGGGATGGGCATTAAGGATTGTAATGAAGAGCACTGGGTGTTGTATGTAAGTGATGAGTCACTAAATTCTACTCCTGAAACCAATACTACCCTGTATGCTAACTAACTTGAATTTAAATAAAATTTAAAAACTAAAAAATAAAAAAAGAAGTGGAATCCTGTGGTACTTGTCCATCTCTGTCTGACTTCTATCACTCAGCATGCTGTCCTCAAGGCCCATCCGTGTTGTCGCAAATAGCAGAATTCCCTTCTTTTTTGAGGCTGAATAGTAATCGACTGTACGTACATATCCCATTTTCTCTATCCAGCCGTGTGTTGATGGACATTTAGGTGGTTCCCACATCTTAGCTATCGTGAAGAGTGCTACAGTGAACACAGGAATGCCAATGATCGAGAAGAGGGTCTTTAGGAGAAAGGTCCTGCGAATGAAGACTTGCTAGTGGGTTCCCAGAGCGGCTCAGTCTCTGGAAGGGTGAGCAGGAAAGAGCCCGAGTGGGGCTCACTGAGAAAGGGAATGAGGGAAGATGTCAGGGGAACACTGGCAGCGGGAACCTCTTCTCACTCACGGCTGCCCTGGGCCTTCCCCCGGAGGGGATGGTCTTTGTAGGAAATACGAGACAAGGGCCCATCAGTGGTCCATCTTTAATTGCAGAGCAGCAGTAACACCACGAAAGGCGAAGCCACCACCCAGGTTTCAAGATGGTGGAAACATCAACATCATTCGTACACAAAGACAGAATATTAAGGAGATAAACAGGATGACAAAGCTCATTCAAAGAAGGATGCAAGAAACTGTGTGTCTGTGTGTGTGCGCACGTGCACGAGCTCAAGCGCACACTCTCAATGAAAAAGAGAATTCTGGAAGAACATGTCTAAGTTAATGATGGAACTGGCTACTGCCTTCCCATGTGAGAAGACCACAATCTTTGGGGTTATCATTATTGTCCCTTCCAAATGTTTCTATTTTACTTTCATCAATACCAGACAAAAAGCATTTGCATCTTTTCCATTTTGGCAGGTCAACATCTGACATTAAAGACTCTGGGCCCTGATCCATAGGAAATAAGAAGTCAAAGCAAATTTTTCTTCCCCTAGAATGGTATTTCTCAGCCAGGGTTCTGAAGAGAGGTTGGCTCCCTAATGCCCAAGGCATTCTTCGTGTGTCATCAACCCACTTCTCTCTGCAGCTAGGGTGGTACTAGTTGGGTACTGTCCATGGGAGAAAATAGTCACTCGAACAATTCTCTGTGTTCTGAGAATAAGATGTCCCTGATTCTTCTGCCCTGTGTCCAAGTTTTGGATCATTTTTCTTCAGAGGAGAAACTACAGGTGTATAGATTTTGAGAAAGAGTGCATCCACGTAACTTATACTTTTACTATCTGAGGATCAACTTGAAGAAAAATGTTCAAAACCTGATAAAATGGCCGAGCTGATGAAATTCTCTTCGTAGAGAAAGAGCTTGAATGAGAATTTGAACCTCATCCAGGAAACCCACAGTGGAGAGAAGCCATGGACATATCCAATATGGGGGAAGAGGTCCTCACCAGAAGAGAAGGTTCTCATGGCAGAGAAACCCTAGACCCGCCCCCAGGGCTGGTCTGAATTCACAACCCTAAGCTGATTGGCTATCTGAACACCCATAGTAGTGAGAAATTCTGCAAACATCCTCATTATGTCAACCTCTGGCCATTTGTGTTGGGGAACAACGCTGAGGTCCTCGACCAGGGAAGATCTTCAGCTTCAACACCAGCTTCAACAGACAGGAGGGTCTCCACAAAGCAAAGACACCCTCTAAATGTCCAGAGGG
>CM053575.1:11980214-12023943 GCA_028646485.1 Cryptoprocta ferox | reverse complement strand
TTCCTGTATTTTATCTGGCAACCCAGAGAGGAGGGCTAGGTGCAAGGCGGAAACAACTTGGGGTCACAGAGCAAGCCAGGCCTCATGGCCAGGTCTGCTGGCTCCCAGGCTGCTGCCCTCACACCCAGGCCATCCACCCCAGCTGTCAGTTTTTTACATAAGGGAAATGAATGCCTGCTGGGCCGGCTGCCTCAGGTTCCTTGCCTGTTCTGCAGGGAAAGAACACCCTGATTCCAGGTCTCCAACCAAGGAGAAGCCCAACACCCACACAGCCCACACAGCACAGGGGGGAGCAGGGCAGAGGTTAGGACTTCAGGGGATTTAGGTCAGAGTCCAGGCTATTTTCCTTTTTATAATGTTTTATTTATTTTTGAGAGAGAGAGAGAGAGAGAGAGAGAGAGAGAGAGAGAGAGACAGCGTGAGCAGGGGAGGGTGGGAGAGAGAGGGAGACACAGAATCTGAAGACAGGCTCCAGGCTCTGAGCTAGCTGTCAGCACAGAGCCTCAGTGGGGCTCGAACCCACAAACCGGGAGATCATGACCAGAGAGGAAGCCAAGGCTCAACCGACTGAGCCACCCAGGCGCCCCAGTCCAGGCTATTTTCCAAGTGAGGGTGATCACAGGCCAGACATTTAACCGTTCTAAGGCTCAGGTTTTTAAACTATCAAATGGGCACAATGGGACCTATTTCCAAAGGGCTACTTTAAGGGTGAGCTGGGCTGAGCAATTCCCGAAAGTGGGTTGCTTGTAAACTATGGAGTATATCCTGTCTATGCAATTTCATCAGGACCCATGAAGAGGGAAGAGGAGCTTTGGGTGTGTAGAGCCGAGTACTTGCACCCAAGCTTCCCCACCCCCGGGCTCCCCAGGGGCTTTGGGCTGAAATCTGGCCCGGCCCAGAAGCCCCACCGAGTGGTCCGTCCCATCCCCGTTTACGGGAACTCGCAGCAGCGATCAATCATCCTTAATTTGTAACTGGGCAGTGTCCTGGGCCAGCCAATAGCCAAAACCGACCCCACCACGCACCCCACCTCCCTGACCCTGCGGGACTATCCACTCAGTCTGCACTGAAGCTGCCCAGCGACCAGGAGTTTGGAGCAGGTTTGGTGATGGGGGGGGGGTGGGGGGGAGTGGGGTGTCTTCGTCTCCTTTCCCTTCCCTGGCTTCCCGCCCCCTTTTTATCTCCGAAGTTTCTATAGGCTTGCTTCCATTTAAGACTTCTGTAGCCCTCCTCCCGGTACCCCTCTGCCTTCAGTGCCCCCTCTCTACCCACCTCCCCCGGCTCCCGCCTGAGCTGTGGTGCCCAGCCCCCTCTGGACCTCCCCTGCTCCCCCTGCCTCTAGCGTCATTGTTAGGCTTTAAAGCCGGACTCTGGATGGAACAGATGGATGGAGATCCGAGCTTGGGAGGGGGAAGGAAGGGCCAGCCGGTGCCGGGAAAGGGAAGCGGTTTAGGGGAAAACAAAACAGGGGGAGGAGCCTGGGAGAGGAGGAGGAGCAGGAGGAGGGAATTCGCACTGAGGGGCTAAGGCCGGGAATGGAATGGGGCGTGCCCAGGGTGGGTGGGAGGTGCAGTGGGGTGAAGCCCCCGGGCCCCAGGGCCCCCAGGGCCCCCAGGGCTGGGCTCTGACTACGCCGCCGGCTGGCTCCGCAGGTCCGGGCTGACGCCGCCGCCCAGATGGCCTCCAGGCTGACCTCGCTGACCCTCCTGCTGCTGCTGGCTGGGGTGAGTGGTCCCTTCGAGGAGGCGGGTTGCGGGGGGTAGGGGGGCGGGTGAGGATTAACCGTTCCAGGCCCGGAGAATGAAGAGAGCTCCTCTCGGCATCAGCATGTGTGGTCCTTGCCGCCGGGTTCGGGGTTTGGAGCGAGAGAGACAAGAGCCGGGTTCTAATCCCCGCCGGCTGCCCACCAGTTGGGGTGGCCTTGAGCAAGTCCCTTCTCCGAGCCTCCCTGTGCTGGTTTATAAAGTGGAGAATAGAGCGGAAGGGTCAGAGAGGGCCAGGAGATGGACAGCGTTCTGTGATCTAAAGGCCAGGGGCTGTGGTGGCAAACTGAGCTGCGGGGTGGGGTGGGACCCCGGTTGCTGAACCCTGGTTCTTTCGGGGCTGCGGCCCCGCGGAGAGGCGGCAGACACTCCAGGGGTCTGGGTGGGGGCCGATCACAGCCAGAGGTCCCAGCGGTGTGGGCGTCGTCCGGAGGAAGGTGTGCGAGGACGGAAGTGTGTGGAAGTTGGCCTGGGAGTGAATCAGCAGGTGCTGCTCTATGGTGAGCGAGGGATCTAGAATCAGAGTGGAATCATCAGCTCCTGTGAGACCCTGGATTGGTTACTGAATACCTCAGCATCAGTTTCCTTTATCATTGAAATGGGAGAATAGCCATGACATTTGGGGCTGGATAATTAAGGTATGAGAGGCTGGCTATCCTGTGGACTGGAGGATGCTTTGCAGTATCCCCGGTTTCAACCCGCTAGATGCCAATAGCAGCTCTACCCTACCCCCCAATCCCCTTCCCTTAAGATAACCAAAACTGCCTCCAGACAGTGCCAAAAGTCCCCGGGGATTAAAACTGTCTCTGACTGAGAGCCACTGGTCTATACTACTTCTTCCTCCTTCCTTTCTTTCTTTTGGAATGCTGGTGGTTTTCAACATGCACTACTGCAACAGCTTGCAACCAACAGTTTGAAAAACCACAGTTCTCACGCAAAGGTCACAAGCTCAAATATCTATATCGGCCTGGCTGGTGAGCCAAAACAGGCCCATATACCTGAAGGAAATTGCAAGAGGGGCGCCTCAGTGGCTCAGTGGGTTAAGCATGGACTTCGGCTCAGGTCACGAGATCTCACCGTCTTAGCCCCAATTCGGGCTCTGTGCTGACAGCTCAGCGCCTGGAGCCTGCTTTAGATTCTACGTGTCCCTCTCTCTTTGCTCCTCCCCTGCTTGCGCTCTGTCTCTCTCTCAAAAATAAACATTGAAAAAAAGAAGAAGAAGAAATTGCAAGAACATAGGTAAATGGTAGTTGATGCTTGGCTCCAAAATTTGGGAAAAAACTTCCCATAAAGCAGTGATTGCCCAGAGTTAACTGAGTCCCTACCTGCTCCTTACCTTTGTGGAGGTTACCCCTGCCTGTACCCCACCCCCCACCGGCTCCTGCATTGCCCCTTCTCTGGAGGAACTAGAGATTGGCAGCTTCGGGCAGGCCCCTTACCCACCAGACTTTTCCAGGAATTATTCTCTGGTACAGGACGTTTTCCACAGCCCCACCTTCCCTTCCTGCTTTGAGTGTTTGACGGGACTGTACTTCGTGGCAGGAAAAGTGAAACTCAGTTTCTTGAACCACAGGTTAGAGCCTTCTCAGATCTGAAGGATACTAGCCACAACCCCACGGCAGAGAGCTGGCAAGGAGAATACGAAGAATACATCTTGGAGGGAGAGTTCCTCACGGATCTACCCATTCAGCACACCGAGAACTCTTCCACCTTGTTGAAAATCAACTCTACCGTCGAAACAGCCAATGCTGCTTTTGAAGCCACCACTCAGCCCTTCATCGAGCCCACTACCCAGCCCACTACTGAGCCCACTACCCAGCCCCCTACTGCACACTTCTGTCCAGGGCCTGATACTTCCTGCTCTGACTTGGAGAGTCAGTCAGCAGAGTCCAAGTTGGGAGAGGCTTTGATGGACTTCTCCGTGAAGCTCTACCATGCCTTCTCAGCGATGAAGAAGGTGGAGACCAACATGGCCTTTTCTCCATTCAGCATTGCCAGCCTCCTAACTCAGGTCCTGCTTGGTAAGAACCTGACAAAGTTCTCTCCAAGTTGTACGTTGGACCCTCCCATGAGGGTCCCCAACCCAGATGCCTACAAAGCTATGCCGGGAGGAAGCTATAAAAATGGGCTATGTTTGGGGGGAGGGTAATCTTTTCATTCTTGAGCATTCGTTTATTCTTTCATAGGCACCATGATTTGATAGGCACCATGGCTTACAAAACCCCACGGAATATACAGGAACATACAAAACAAGGTCCCAGTCACCAGCCATGGTTGAGGGCAAGACAATAAGAAAGATGAATTCATGACTGATAGACATAGAATAGAATCATGCTAATGGTGCTTTCTGGCTGTGTGACCTTGGCAGGCTCCTTAACATCTCCGAGCCTGAGTCCTCAGGTGTGAAATGGAGATGGTTGTACTTACTTCAAAAAAGAAAGCAGATAGCTTAGTGCCTGGCTCAGAGGGAGGTCAAAAAAATGTTAATCCTCTGTCTTCCTGAGAGATGCTATTAAGTCCCCTGGTCCCATGCTACCTACACCCTCTATTTGGGACCACCAACCTTGCCAATGTCCCCGGGAGGCACATTTCAGTTGATTGGTTTTGGTGAATTTCTTTACCGCCCAGCATATGTGGCTTGAACCTCATCTCCATCCTCCACTTAACTCTGTGATCTTGAATAGAGTAGACCACTGAACCTCTTACAGTTCAGTCTCCTCATCGGTGAATAGGGAGAATAATTACCCTTATGTGAGAGGGTTATTGTGAAGATTCAGTGAGCTAATATGGGAGAAGCAGTTGTGATGCCTGGAACCACATAAGTGCTCCAGAATTTTATCTGTTACTGCACAGAAGAGGGGCACAATAAACGTTTAGTAATGAATAACTGAAAGGGTATTGAACATCTATCCTTTTTTTTAATTTTTAACGTTTATTTTTTTATTTTGAGAGAGAGAGAGGGAGCAGGAAAGGGGCAGAGAGAATCCCAAGCAGGCTCCACACGGTCGGCACAGAAACTGACTCGGGGCTTGCATGGACCATGAGATCATGACCTGAGCTGAAATCAAGAGTCAGATGCTTAGCCGACTGAGCCACCCAGATGTCCCCAAACATCTATGCTCTTTTGTGATTCTCTCTGGTGTCTCCTCTTACGAGTGAGCTAGTGTCCCTACCTATAAGGTAAACCTTTGTTCTGTTTTTTTTTTAATTTTTTATGTCTTTATTTTATTTTGAGATAGAGAGAGACAGAGAGCGAGCAGGGGAGGGGCAGAGAGAGAGGGAGACAGAGAATCCGAAGCAGGCTCCAGGCTCTGAGCTGTCAGCACAGAGCCTGACGTGGGGGCTTGAACCCACAGACTATGAGATCATGACCTGAGCCAAAGTTGGATGCTTAACCAACTGAACCTCCCAGGTGCCCCTATAGGGTAAACCTTTGTAAACCCAAACCAACTAAATAATAGTTAGTGTGGAACAGGCAGTGACTGGACTAGGCTTTCCATGATGTGTGGGATTAAAATGAGGTAGAAAAATGGAGGAGAGTATTCAAAGCCCTGGAAAAGCTTATCCGTGATTATTCCTAATTCCCCCACCCCAGTCTTTTTGACATACCAATTGTCTTCCGAAACAATCGCTCCCACTCCGATGATTTGCGATCCCCTTCACAGCAAGAAACAACATCCCCCCCTCCCCAATTCCAGCCTGGTCCTTCAATCCTAGTCCTGAATGGTGGGTCCCCCGTTCCTGCAATTTTCCCTCATTCCTGCCCTTTGTTGTAGGCGCTGGGGACAGCACCAAGAGAAACCTGGAGAGCCTCCTTTCCTATCCCGAGGACTTTGCCTGTGTCCACCAGGCCCTGAAGGCCTTCACATCCAAAGGCTTCACCTCATTCTCTCAGATCTTCCACAGCCCCGGTGAGTTTCCTGGGAGACGGTAGCGGCTACTAAGCAGGGTTTGAGGGGATTCTGAGGGGGACCTGGGGAAAGAGGACAGAGAGGACGTTAGAGCTAGAACATCGGGCTGGACTGCAGAGCAGGCGAGAGCCTCAGCAGGAGTGTCATTTGGCTCTCGGAGCCGGATGGTTCGCCAGGTAAGACCTTGGGCAAGTCATTTCCATTCATCAACTCTAGTTAAACTAAGAATGGCCTTCTGCATTTATTCATAGATAGGACCAGAGAGCTCAAGTTAAAAAAATTTTTTTTTAAGTTTATTTATTTATTTTGAGAGAGAGAGCAAGCGGGGAGGGGCAGAGTGAGAGAGAGAGGGAGAATCCCAAGTGGGGAGAGCCCGAGGTGGGGCTTGAACTCACCAACCCGTAAGATCATGACCTGAGCCAAAACCAAGAGTCGGACCCTTAACTGGCTGAGCCACCCCAGTGGCCCTCAAGTTAAAAATTTTGTATTAGTCTGGGTCAGGGGAGTCTTGAGACTTGTAGTTTTTTTGTACTTTTGTGTTCTGTGAATTTGTGGTCATTTACATATATTGCGTTATTAAGTATATAATAAGATCCAAAATGATCTAATACGGTTCTTTTCAGATTTTCTTCCCCAGAGCCCCGGGGTTCCTCTGAGCTGCTTTAGGAGTCATGGTGGAAGTTAGGGGGGCAACAGGGGGGCTGAGTGGTATGTGGGGTACCAGCTGTGGGGGTGGGGGCAGATGGAGCCCGCTGGGCTCTGAGCCCTCGCCTGGCTTCCACCGGAGCCCTTTTAACTGTGGGCTTCAGACATGACTATTTGAAAACCCAGTTCTGCTCCTTAAAGAGGTTGGAGAACTACAGATCTAGTCTGACCCCCTTCTTTAAAGGAAAAAGTTTTTTCCAGTTTTTCTTAAACTTGTTTTAAACATTTTTAATGTTTATTCATTTTTGAGAGAGAGAGACAGAGCACAAGTGGGGGAAGGCAGAGAGAAAGGGAGACACAGAATCCGAAGCAGGCTCCAGGCTCCATCCAAGCTGTCAGCACAGAGCCTGACGCGGGGCTCAAACCCATGAACCGTGAGATCATGACCTGAGCCGAAGTTGAACGCTCAACCAACTGAGCCACCCAGGCACCACTTTTTTACACTTTTAAAAGCAATACTTTTTCATTGTAAAAAACAGAAAACACAGGGAACCAAAAACCAAAAGAAGAAGAAGGAGGAGGTGGAGGGGGAGGGGGAGGCGGAGGAGAAACAACAAAGGAAACTCAGCCATCAGCCCATTATTTTAAAAAAATACTCTGTTTTTAGAAATGGGAAAAATCTGTCTCAGAGGCATTCAAGAAACACTGCATTTACTTATTTGCTATAAATCAGTGTAATCCTCTGTCTTGCTAGATTGGTAGAAAATACAACTGCATTCTATGTTATCTACTTAGTCCAAGAAAAATAACTCTTCAAACACTATTTTCTTTCTTTTCTCAAGTTTTTATTTATTTATTTATTTATTTTGAGAGAGAAAGAGAGAGCACAAGCAGGGGAGGAACAGAGAGACAGGGAGAGAGAGAATCCCAAGCAGGCTCCGCACTGTCCTCGCAGAGCCTGATGCAGGGCTCGAACTCACAAACCGTGAGATCATGACCTGAGCCGAAATCCAGAGTCGGACACTCAACCGACTGAACCACCCAGGCGCCCCCAAACACTGTTTTCTTTGGTGGACTTGAACTTTGGAGAAGAAAGGCCAGGAAGTCTCGCGAATTTCTGCTGATGCAGAGAAGCAGTCCGTTCCCTGCTCAATTAAGGGGGGGAAATAGGGAAATTACTGGCAAATGGAAGTTAGTATCTCCAAAGAGTTATTTTGCCAAACCACAACCACGTGGCAAGGAGAGACAGCGAGGGCCTAGGATGGGTCCTGCCTTAAGTTCCGGGCTCACTCTCTTGGGGCCTCAGCTGTCTCATCTGTAAGAGGAATGGGCTGGCCCCCCGCTCCAGCCTGCTGCGTTCACTGCAGCGAGCTGAGAGCAATAGGAAAGCCATTCTCTCTCACAGGCTGCTCTCAGAAGGGGGAGGATGTTCAGGGGACTCATGCCTCCCTCTCTCCTCCTGCCCCCCCCCTTCCCCCAGACCTGGCCATAAGGGACACGTTTGTGAATGCCTCTCAGAACCTGTATGGCAGCAGCCCCACAGTCCTGGGAAATGACAGTGATGTCAATACAGAGCTCATCAACAGCTGGGTGGCAAAGAAGACCAACCACAAGATTACACAGCTGCTAGACAGCCTGCCCTCTGACACGTGCCTTGTCTTCCTCAATGCCGTCTACCTGAATGGTAAGGGAGCCTTGATCCACGCGGTCTTCCTGTCCCGAGTCCTTTCTCTCTTCCTGGCTTGGAAGCCCACGCAACCCCAGGTTCCACCGCTGGACCCCACTGTGCCTGCCCCACCCCTGGCCGACAGGGCTGTTAGCTCCTCTCCATCCTTTGGCCACCTGCTTAGTAATGCTCCTTCCCCTTCCCTCTAGCCAAGTGGAAGAAAACATTTGATCCAAAAAGAACCCGTCAGGAGCCCTTTTACCTCAAATCCTCTGTGATAAAAGCGTGGATGATGAGCAGCAAGAAATATCCCGTGGCCCATTTCACTGACCCAACTTTGAAAGCCAAGGTAGGTTCCGGGCCCTTCCCACTCTCATTTCAGAGCCTCTGGCCTGTCCTGATGTCTTTTATGCTATGGCCGCCATCAGTTTGGGGCATACCCTTATTAACTCAGCATTTTCACTCCTTCCATCTGTATTTCCACTACCTTTTCTGCTCTTCCCCTCTCTAGCTTGGGCGAGGCAGGCATAGTTTATTTTAGGCTGGAAAGCAGGACTCTGAAAGTTTCTTCATCTCTACTGCATCGAATGGCAAACAGTGAGTCTGTTCATCTTTTTCTCGTCAACCCACCAGGAGACTCTGGTGGTTTAGTTATGTCCTGTGTGTATATGCGTGCCTATGTGTAGTATGTGTATGTAGGTGTACACGTGTATGGGTGGGTATAGCTGTGTGTGCATATATGTGGTAAGTGCACATGCGTGCGTGTGTTAAAGGGTTTCTGTTCCTTAGCAGAACTTGAATGGTAAGATTTCAATGGATGGGAAGAGAGGGAAGATTGAATATGGAACCCAGAAGTTTCTAGTTTTTTTTTTTTTTTTTTTGAGAGAGAGAGAGTGAGCAGGGGAGGGCCAGAGAGAAAGGGAGAGAGAGAGAGAGAAAGAGAGAGGTGTGTGTGGGGGGGGATCCCAAGCAGGCTCTGCCCAGTCAGCGTGGAGCCCAACGTGGGGCTCGAACTCACAAATCGTGAGACCATGACCTGAGCCAAAACCAAGTCAGACACTTAACTGACTGAGTCACCCAGGCGCTCCCAGATTAAACTCCTTTAAACCATTTGTTCCATTTACAAATATGGTTAATTAATATTTCCATAAGCAATTTGAGCTTATACAGATATTTTGCTTTATAAAAATACTTTATAAGTTTAATATACTTTATTTTCTTTTTAGGCATTCCAGATCCCCATCAGGGCTGAATTACAACCCCCTTGTTGGCTATATCTTTCCAAGCACCTAAATTCCACTGTAAAGTAAAAATGGAATTTGAAGAGTAAATCACCTTTCCACCAACATCTGAGTATCATTCTCAAACTTAATTATCTTACACCTTTTTGCTTAAAAAAGCATAAAACTAGGATGTCTGGTTTTCTTATTTATTTTTTATTATATTTTTAATGTTTATTTATTTTAGAGAGAGAGAATGGGGAAGAGTGTGAGCAGGGGAGGGGCAGAGAGAGGGCAGGAGAGAGAAGGAATCTGAAGCAGGCTTCACACCGTCGGAGCCCAGTGTGGAGCTCGAACCACAAGATCTTGACCTGAGCTGAAGTCGGATGCTTAACTGACTGAGCCACCAGGCACCCTGATGTTTGATTCTCTTAGAAACTATAAACACCGTTTTGAATAATGAACACACCAACCACCCTGAATATACTCTGATGTTAATACTATGGAGTTGGTTTCCTTTGTTAAACCCATACTTATTTCTAAGGCTTTCTGGGACTCAAGAGCATTTACCAAACTAAGAAGGTCAGATTTACCAATTCAGGTATATAAGGGTTACTGGCTTGAAAATTCAAGACCACAACATGGTAATCTTATGGTATGAGATTCAAGGTCTGTACACAGGACCTGAAGGGTACACATTTCCAGATGAGTCTGCCCTATTCAGTGCCTATGCCAACAGGGACCCTTTGTCCATGTTCTTCAGCTGATATCCGTTTCCTGCCAGTTTCTTCTGGGCCATTACTTTGCATTCCAACAATCGATTGGTTTCCATTAATTTCTTTATTGCCCAGTTGAATTCTGCATTCTTGATTCTTATTCCTGTCCCAACCTCAACCATGGTGCCCTTGTAATTATAGTCTCTTACATCCTATTAGACTATGGTTTTTCAACCTTGGCATTATTGACATTTTGGGTTAGAGAATTCTTTGCGATGAGGGGCTATCCTGGGCATTGTGTACCATTTAGCATCATCCCTGTTTTCTACCACTAGAGGCCAGCAGCACTGTGGGTCCCCTCCCTTCCAGTTGTCACACCCAAAATGTCTCTAGACATTGTGAAGTGTCCGCTGGGGGCAAATTCACCCTGGGTTGAGAACCCCTATATTTTAGACCCATGGGTCCTGTACTTGTGTCATAATCCTGTCCGACCACCAGCTGGAAGTCCTTTTAATGGCAAGCTTGAAAGGTAGGCTAGGATCAGTTTGTACACAATCTCGAATGCCACACTAAGAGGTTTGTACTTAATCTCATTGGCAGTGAAGAGCCACCAAAAGTCTTTAAAAAGACTGGCTGGCTCAGTCTTTGGAGCGTGTGACTCTTATCTTGCAGTCGTGAGTTCAAGCCCCATGTTGGGTGTAAAGATACCTTAAAAAAAAAAAGTCCTTAAAAGGACTGACCTGGGGCACCTGGGGGGCTCAGTCGGTTAAGCCTCCAACTTTACCTCAGGTCATGATCTCACGGTTTGTGAGTTCGAGTCTCCACATTGGACTCTCTGCTGTCAGCATGGAACTTGCTTTGGATCCTCTGTTCCCCTCTCTCTCTGCCCCTCCCCTGCTTTCTATCTCTCCCTCTCTCTCTCTGTCTCAAAAATAAATAAACATTTGGGGTGCCTGGGTGGCTCAGCTCGTTAAGCCTCTGAGTTCAGCTCAGGTCATGATCTCACCGTTTGTGGGTTTGAGTCCCATGTCAGGCTCCTTGCTCAGAGCTCAGAAGTAGCTGACAGCTACTTCGGATTCTATGTCTCCCCCCCTCCCTGCTCCTCCCCAGCTCATTCTCTCTCTCTCTCAAAAAAAATTTTTTTTATTTTAAAAATAAATACAAGGACTGATGGGATGACTCTGCTGGTACATTATGCATGTTGTATCCTTTATGAACAGCCCACAGTGGAGGGCTCAGAGAGATCAACTTACTTGCCTATATTGTATAGCTGGTCAGGGGATAATCCTCTGCCTGTGTGATCGGAAAGCCATACTCATTCCTCTGTGTCTCACCGGCACAGAGTTAGACCAGCACCGTTCACCCAGCTAGTACCCCTGTTTTGTCGCCAAGAGTGGGAGCCTACGTCCAGCAGCTGCTTGCTCTAATAGCACAGACTGTGGCAGTGGACTGAAGAGAAGCCTGGGGACGCAGCGGGTGGGAGCCGGGAGAGCTGGGACGGGAAGACTGATGAGGCGCACCTCTTCCTCTCCAGGTGGGGCAGCTGCAGCTCTCCCACAACCTCAGCTTGGTGATCCTGGTGCCCCAGAACACAAAATACCATCTTGAAGACCTGGAGCAGGCTCTCAGCCCCACTGTCTTCAAGGCTGTCATGAAGAAGCTGGAGATGACCAAATTCCAGCCCACTCTCCTGACAGTGCCCCGCATCAAAGTGACAAGCAAGCAAGACATGCTGACGGTCATGGAGAACCTGAGTAAGCTCTAGCAGCTCAGGATTACTCCCAGGTCTTGGGGTGGGGGTGGGGGTCCTTAAAGCAGTTTAGCACTCTCTAGAAAATTTTATACATCCCTAATCTCAGTTTATTCCTCCATCCTATGAGTTAGAAGGGAAGATGCTATGAGCCCATTGGATCATCGAAGAAATCGAGACGCGGTGTTTATATGACTTACCCAAGGTTCCTTGAGCTCATTAGAAATGAGCAAGAACACCAACCCAGGTCTCCATCTTGACTATTTCTACCCTGGTTCACTGTGTCATAGACACTGGGACAGGTAGCCAGGATGGGTAATGGATGTTCCTTCCCCAGGGACTTTTCATAACACTCAGCCACCCCCCATGGACTATGCAAGAAGCTATCTGGATAATAGAGTCTGGAGGGTTCTTTAGGGGAGGCAACAGAGACTCTCTTACCTGACTTTTAGCCTCACTTCCTGATCTTTGACCTCATGTCCAGATATTTCATTTCATTTTCTGTTCTAGAACCCTCTAATAGGTAAGCTTATTTCCTAGTATATGACATCATATGACCTCAATTGATAACATATGACCTCTTTCTGGTGTATAACCTCACTTCTAAGGTCCTTGGAAGCAAGGATATCATTTTTCAATGTTCTTTGGGGGGTGTGGCAAGGCCTCTCACCTCTTCAGGGAAGGTGGTGGTTGGAGTGAAGATCAGCCCACTGATAGAGGATCCAATAAAGTGGACCAGAAGGCACAATATATAATTTGACAAGCAAGGAAAGAGGACAAAGAGAATATTGGGGCTTTGTTCCAACCCAGACAACTTAGGACAAATGTCTTCAGCAGCTGAGGCTTTCATTCTGGTCTTCCTTCCTTCCTTCCTTCCTTCCTTCCTTCCTTCCTTCTCTCCCTCCCTCTGTCTCTCTCTGTCTCTCTCTCTCCACCCAATGTGAGACTTGAACTCATAACCCCAGGATCAAAAGTTGCATGCTCTACCAACAGAGCCACCCAGGCGTCCCTCCTGCTGGTCTTTGACTCATTGTTTTTCTCTGGTTCTGCTCTAGAATTCTTTGACTTTATTTACGACCTCAACCTGTGCGGGCTGACAGAGGACACGGACCTTCAGGTTTCTGCGATGCAGCACCAGGCCGTGCTGGAGCTGACGGAGACTGGGGTGGAGGCAGCTGCGGCCTCGGCTGTTTCCGTGGCCCGCAATTTGCTAGTCTTCGAAGTGCAGCAGCCCTTCCTCTTCCTGATCTGGGACCAGCAACACAAATTCCCTGTCTTCATGGGGCGGGTGTACGACCCCAGGATCTGAGACCTGCAGGGCACCAGGCAAGGCAAGCCCTACCCCTCAAGCCTCCGCCCTTCCAGTGACAGCCCTGCTGCTGCCTGCCTGGACTGGCCTCCAGCCACCTCCCCCCTCGTGTGTTCCCTGCCTCCATGTGAAGGGCACCCTTGGGGTCTGCTGAAGGGACCCATCTCTATTGTCCCTTCCCCACGGCTCCCCAAAACTCTTTTCAGCTTTCTCTGGCTCAAGTTTACCAGACTCTACAAATAAAACCTGGCAGACCATGACTTCCTCTCTTATTTGCCTTTCAATTTTTGAGGACAAGGGCTACGCTGGCCCCTGTATCAGTTAGTATTGCTGGGTAACAAATCATTCTAAACTTAGTGGCTTAAAATAGCGACTGCTTATTATTTCACATAAGTCTTGGGATTGGTGGAGTGGTCTTACTGATCTGGCTCGACCTGGCTGGTCTGCCCTGGACGTGTTCATGCATCTGTAACAGTTGGGGGATGACTGATGTATAATGGATTCCACTGGGTTACCTTAACTATCCTCTGCAGGTCTCCCACATCCTTAGCAGGCTACCCTGCAATGGCAGAGTTCCAAGAAAGAGTCAGAAATGAGCGGTTTTTCCACATCTCCACATCAAGTTTAACATCAGCCAGAGCAAATCACTTGGCCAGACCTAGCATGAGAATGGAAAGGCACTACACAGTTACAGATGGGGCCATGAATCAGGGCCCTTGTCTGCAAACAACAGTGACAATAACAGCAGTCACTAATGTTGGGCGCTTACACGGGCGATCTGCTCGGAGCCTTACAGACCTTTAATCCTTGCTACATGTTGATATGGAAAACTCCGGAAAGATGAAGTCTTGGGCGAAGTCACGCAGTTAGGAAATGGATTTGAAAACATATTTCTGAAAGAAAGTTCAGAGCCACTCTCTTCTCTGTGCCCTTCTGTCTTAAAATCCTGACTTTTCTTAAATATCTAAATCTGTTCATTGAGTACCTCGGATGTGTCGGGGACTGTGCTCAGCACTGAAAGTGTAAAGATGACTTAAACTTAGTGCCTGCCTTCAAAACCTGCAGCTTGATGAGACAGATAGGAAGATACATTTTATTTTTTTCGTAGTTTTTTAAAGTTTTATTTATTTCTTTTACTAATCTGTACACCCAGCAGGGGGCTCAAACTCACAACCTCGAAATCAAGAGTTTCAGGTTTCTCCCGAAAGAGCCAGCCAGGTGCCCTAAGAAGATAGATTTTAACACTGAATGTTCTTTTCATCCCTGAAAATGTCTCAATTTATTTTTCATTTCCGCCTTCTGCTCTTCGACTCGCTAATATTCCCTTCAACATTTTTTAAAAATTTCATTTTTTTTAATGTTTTATTTATTTTTGAGATAGAGACAGAGCATGAGCAAGGGAGGGGCAGAGAGAGAGGGAGACACAGAATCGAAAGCAGGCGCCAGGCTCCGAGCTGTCAGCACAGAGCCCGACGGGGGGCTCGAACCCATAAACCGTGAGATCATGACCTGAGCCGAAATCGGTCCCTGAATTGGCTGAGCCACCCAGTCGCCCCTCTTCTTTTTTTTTTTTTTTAATGTTTATTCGTTTTTGAGAGACAGAGACACAGCGTGAGTGGGGGAGGGGCAGAGAGCGAGGGAGACACAGACTATGAAGCAGGCTCCAGGCTCCGAGCTGTCAGCACAGAGCCCGACGCGGGGCTCAAACTTGTCAACGGAAAGATCATGACCTGAGCCGAAGCTGGACGCTTAACCCACTGAGCCACGAGGTGCCCCAAATTTTAGCTCTTTTATCTCCCTCTTTCCCTCTCTCCCCTTCTCATCCCATTTTTATCTCAGCACCTTGTCCCTACTTCTCCTCCAAATGTGTCTGTACCTCCTTCCCCTCTCCTTGTTATAGTGTGTCCGCCCAAACATGAGGACTGGTTTCTGGATTTAGCCCAGTTCCACAGAGCTTCATCAAATAGGGTCTTTAAATAGGGTCTTTTTTTTTTTTTTTTTTTTTTTTTTAGAGCAGGAGCCGGGAGGTGGGGGGAGAGGAAATGTTAAGCAGGCTCTAGGCTCAGCAGGGAGCCGGACTCGGGGCTCAAACCCGCAACCCTGGATCATGACCTGAGCTGAAATCAAGAGTCAAATGCTCAACAGACTGAGCCACCCAGGTGCCCTGATTTTCTGATAGGGTCTTAATTTCAGTCAAGCTAGTCCTGCCGGAGCTGTTTCTGTGGGGTGAGTGATTTCCTAAGGCCATCAAAGCCACCATATCACGTGCCTCCTGCCCCAGGGACCTCTGCAGCCGGTAGTATCCGGCTTCCCCAGCCCCTTATCAATGAATACCCCGGTGATGAGGAGAAACTGAGGCGTGGGGAGGGTGGCCGTGCAGTAACTGACCAAAGCTGGGAACTGCAGCCAGGTTCGCCGCCCTCAGCCTTCAGTCTGGCTCCTTCCTCTCCGGCCCTGGGCCGAAGGTGGCCTGCGGTGACGCAAGCTTGGTAAACATGGGCAGGACTGGCACATGATGGGTTCTGATCACCAAGCACCTCTGCTCCCAAGAGCCTAACCTGGTCAGTGCACTCGAGTTCATGCATGTTCTGGTGGACGTCGCAATTCGCAATTCTCAGAGAGGCAGAAACAAGACGGGGGGTGGGGGTGGGGGTCCTCGGGGCTTAGCCCCTCCCCTGAATTCACCTGTCACTCTTGTTTCCTGCTCTCAGACTGACTCCCCTGTGGACTCTTCCTGGGGCAAAACCTCAGGAGTGGGGCTCCCAGGTCAGAGGCCTTCCTTGCAGCTCAGCCTCCCAGCCGAGGCTAAGAACTGAACGAGGGTCACTCAGATGACTTGTAGCTCTGTGGACACGGAGAGCTCACCACTTCCCAGCAGGCCTGATTCGCAGGGTGATCTTTGCACACGCTTCCCTTTCACAAGGGGCAAAAGTCAATCTCAGGCCTCCGGGATGGAACGATGCCTCGTTTCTGGTCTCGGCTGATTCATATGCGAGTGGTTGTTAAAAGCAAAGGCCCCTACCTCCTAATTCAGGAAGATTCCTCGCTCCTTGGGGAGATCCTGGTGCACAGTACCCACCTGAGATATGGACAAGCAAAGTCAGGAGGTGGAAAATGATTCTGACCCATGGACACAGCACTTTGTAAATTTTTTGGACCCTGTCCACCATGCTGAAAGCCAGGTTTTACTCCTGTTTGTGAGATAAGGAAGCTAAAACTCAGAAAGGTTAAGTAACTATCCAAAGGTCACACAGCTGTAAATTGATCCCACTGGTGTCTGAATTCAAATTTAGTAGGTCGTTTATTTGGGCAGGCTTCCTTTCTTTCCAAACTAAACTATAAATCAGGCCTGTATTTTCTTTTTCTTTTTTTTGTATTTTTTATTTAATCTTTTTAATGTTTATTTATTTTTGAGAGACAGGAGACAGAGCACAAGCAGGGGAGGGGCAGAGAGGGAGACACAGGATCCGAAGCAGGCTCCAAGCTCTGAGCTGTCAGCACAGAGCCCGACACGGGGCTCAAACTCACGAACCATAAGATGATGACCTGAGCTGAAGTCGGACGCCTAACCAACTCAGCCACCCAGGCACCCCTCTTTTTTTTTTTTTTTTTTTTAATTTTTAGGGGATTCTGGGTGGCTGAGTCAGTTGGGCATCTGACTCTTGATTTTGGCTCAGGTCATGATCCCAGGGTTGTGGGATCAAGCCCCATGTTGAGCTCAGTGCTGAGCATGGAGCTGGTTAGGATTGTCTCTCTTTCTCTCTCTCTCTCTCCCTCTGACCCTCCCCCATGCATGTGCATGTGCATGCTCTCTCTCTCAAATCAATAAAAACTTAAAGATTCTTTTTCTTTTTAAGTAATCTCTGTATCCAATGTGGGACTCAAACCCACAACCCTGAGATCCAGAGTCTCAAATTCCACCAAATGAGCCAGCCAGGCGACCTTATGTCTATATTTTCTTATGCTCTGCAACCATGTGCCCCCACCAAACCTGTTAAAGTGCCTTACACTAAAACACACACACACACACACACACACACACACACACAAACTATAAACTACTGAATGAATGATTGAATCACCACATCCTGGTAGCAGGAAAGAATAGAAAATCTGGAATTGGATATTTTCTATTCTGGAGCTTTTCCTGTAATAGAGCATGCGTCACTTTTTTAGGTTTGTTTGTTTAAAACGATAAACATTTATGAGTCATTGAGTCAATGTGGGCGTGACAGTTTCCGGGTGGCCTTGCTTGTATGCCGACTGCAGTCACCTGAGGGGTTCACTGGAAGGCCTGATGAAGCTTGGCTGTGCTGAGCTCATGGAGGCACTTTTACGTGTCTTGGATCTTGGCTGAGATGGATGAATAGGACCGCTCTGCTCCGCATTGTCTCTCATCTGCTAGGAGGCTACCGGGCTCACTCATGGAGGTCACAGGAGCCTAAGAGTGTGAGCAGAGGCACGAAAGTTCTCTTCAGTCTGAAACTAGGAAGTAATACAACAGCACTGAATGCTCGTTCTAGACCAGTTCAGAATCAAAGTGTAGGGGACAAGCCTTTACTTCTTTCCTTTTTTAAGTTTATTTATTGAGGGGAGCCTGGGTGGCTCAAGTTGGCAAGGCCTCCGACTTCAGCTCAGGTCATGATCTTGTGGTCTGTGAGTTTGAGCCCCACATTGGGCTCTGTGCTGACAGCTCAGAGCCTGGAGCCTGCTTCAGATTCTGTGTCTCCCTCTCTCTCTGCCCCTCTCCTGCTCATACTCTGTCTCTCTCTCTCTCTCTAATATAAATAAATGTTAAAAAAATTAAAGTTTATTTATTTATTTTGAGAGGGTCAAAGACAGAACAAGTAGGGGAGGGGCAGAGAGAAAAGGAGAGAGAATCCCAAGCAGGCTGCATACTGTCAGCAGAGAGCCCGATGCGGGGCTTGAACCCACAAACCGTGAGATTATGACCTGAGCCGAAACCAAGAGTCAGACTCTTAAACCAACTGAGCCGCCCAGGTGTCCTAGCAAGTGTCCACTTAAAGAAAAGAGCAGCAAAGTCACTCTGCAGAGAGCCTGGGTATAAGGAAGCATGAATAGTTGTGGCCACTATAGTGACCTTACATTTGTGCAGAGGAACTATTAGCAGCTTTCCCAAGCAACTGGCCACTCTGAGATTTTCCTTAAAGAATCAAGGACTTTTTGTCTATATCATTATAATATCAGAAATGATTCATTATGTGAAGTTTCAAGTTGCTTCCGTATAGCTTTGCCACTGCTGCTGCCATCTCTGTGGCACGTCTAACAAGCCCTGGCCCTTCCATTTACATGTCACTTTGAGAAAGACAGACGGTCATACACAGATATACACACATGGAGGACTCCCACCCTCCTGCTATGCACTGCAGTCCTATTCCAGGACAAAGTTCTGTGTGTTGGCCCACTGAGTTCCAATGATCTGCTTTCTTTCCCAATTACACAGTTCTCCACACATGGAGGATTTGATTGGAAGGAATTCTGAGAAAGGACCCTGAATGAAGTGGGATTAGGACTCCATTGCAGTTAATCATCGCTGCCACGCAGTGTCACTGTTGAAACTTTGTCCTGCATAGCCTTTCGGACACTTGTGATTTCCTGTGAGGTTCCAGATACTTCAATAACAAAGATGGGCATTTAAATTTCCATTCTTTTTTTACGTTTATTTATTTTTGAGAGACAGAGTGAGACAGAGCGTGAGCAGGGGAGGGTCAGAGTGAGAAGGAGACACAGAATCCGAAGCAGACTCCAGGCTCTGAGTTGTCAGCACACAGCCCGACGTGGGGCCCGAACCCATGGACTGTGAGATCATGACCAGAGCTGAAGTTGGCTGCCCAACCAACTGAGCCACCCAGGCGCCCCAAGTTTCCATTCTAAAGTTTACGGTTGGGGAGCCTGCGTGGCTCAGTCGGTTAAGCGTTGGACTGCATCATGACCCGAGACCTGAGATGAGGTCATGATCTCATGGTTTGTGAGCCTGAGCCCTGCGTTGGGCTCTGTGCTGACAGCTCAGAGCTGGAGCTGCTTCAGATTCTGTGTCTCCCTCTCTCTCTGCCCCTCCCCTCTTCGTGCTCTCTTTCTCTCTCTGTGTCTCAAAAATAAATAAACATTAAAAAAATTAATAATAAAAAATAAAAAATAAAGTTTATGGTTTACACTGTTCAGCCATTATCACCCTGATATCAATACCTGAGTGATTCTAGAAGACCTCCTGAGCCACATGCTGTGTCAGAACCAGCCTGGTCCCTGCGAACCCTTAGGACCAGATTGATAACCCCAACAGCAGCAACAACCTAACATGCGCCCAGCCCTCACCAACCTGTCAGGCGCCGCACTAAGAAATTTTCATGAATTACATAATTTCATTAAAGGAGAGATCACACCTTATGAAAACAGATATGCTACCAAAGATGTTGGATAATTCCAGATTTAAGTATTTTGACACCATATTTTCCAGAAGAATCACTGTAAAAGGGGGATAGGAATCTTCAATCACTGCTGAATATTTTTGCCTTCATGCTATTTTTTTACTTACTAAACACTAAAATCTCAAATGTTTCACAGAATAGGTGCTCCTAAATTAACTACTTGGCATGTTGCGGCAGTTCCTTGGGCTTTTTCATAGTGTTTTATCATATTCAACTTCCATTACAAAGTTATTGATTCTGGACTGTGTTTTTTGGCACTCAGGCCACCACTTAATGAACTCTGAGAAAATATCATTCTAGGATACAGAAAATATTTTAAATGATAAGGCTGAATATTAAAATAACAGCCCATCAGTCATTAGCGTCCACTTTCAGAAGGTAGAATGCACATAAACATGGCTCAATTCACATGATAGGAACATGAATAGCAGTTATTTACTTTTCCAGGTCCACGGATGCCATCATGTGACAATGGCTGTAAACGTAGTCCACAGGCCCACTCAACTCACCAATTTTGAAATCATGTAACCTTGGAGATTTTTTTTTTTAATTTAGGAGGATTTGCAGGTTTTCTCTTTTTTTTTTTCTTTTTTCTTTTGTTAATGTTTATTTACTTTAGAAAGAGAGACCGAGAGTGTGAGCGGGCAAGGGGCAGAGAGAGAGGGAGACACAGAATCCAAAGCAGGCTCCAGGCTCTGAGCTGTCAGCACAAACTGCACATGGGGCTCGAACTCATGAACTGCGAGATCATGACCTGAGCCAAAGTCAGACACCTAACCAACTGAGCCACCCAGGCACCTCGGATTTGCAGTTTTTCAAATGTGCATAACTCAAATTTCTAATAATTTACAAATTTACATAATATATAAATGTAAATAATGTAGATGAAATATGAAGCCTTAGAAAGCAATTCATCGGGGCGCCTGGGGGCTCAGTCGGTGGAGCGTAGGTGACTCTTGATCTCAGGGTTGTGAGTTCGAGACACACAGTGGGTAAATAGATTGCTTAAAAGTAAAGTAATAAACTTAAAAAAGAAAAGCAATTAATCTACTCCTTTAAGGTCTCATAGTTGATGAATGACAGGATTGGGAGTAGACCCCAGTGCTTAGTAACCTAGATTCCCTTTCTCTCAGGGTCATTTCATTTCATTTCATTTCATTTATTTAAAAATTTTTTTAGAGAAAGAAATAGGATGAATGGGGGAGAGGGACAGAGGAAGAGAGAGAGAGGGACAGAGGGGGAGAGAGAGAACCCCAAGCAGGTTCCACACTCAGCCTAATGTGAAGATCGATCCCACAACCCCGAGATCCCGAGCCAAAATCAATGTTAGACGCTCAACTGGCTGAGCCACCCAGGTGCCCTACTTATTTGCTTTTTATTGAAGACTTTATTTCATTTCACTTTTTTTTTAAGTAGGCTCCATGCCCAGCGTGGGGAATGAACTCATGACTCTGAGACGAAGAGCCTCATGCTCTACTGACTGAGCCAGCCAGGTGCCCCCCAAGGTAATTTCATTTTTGAGAACTTACTGATATTCCTGTCCTAAGCCTTGGTTGAAATTACACTCATCCATCCCAAAAGCTTTTCTCAATTTTGAATCTTAGGAAGAAATGTGGGGGAAATATGAATTCCCCTTATTCCATAAAAACCCTTATACAGGTTGGAACACCTCCTCCCGCCTGACCTGATGTGGCTACTCTGAGAGGGGAAACCTGCATATAAAGGCATGAATGTTTCTGTTATTTCCTCCCTCAGGACCGGGGCTGCCAGACATTTGGACAACTAAGAAGGGCCAGTCAAGTGACTTCTTGAAATAGGAAGTCTGCTTCAAGTGACCCAGACTAAAGACTAGCATTTATTCCTCTCATTGCTTTTTTTTTTTTTTTTTGGTTTTCAAATGATCTTTTATTGAAGTATTTTTCTTTGTAGTTCTTAACTAGCTGGGCATTCCACTGTACCACTATTGGTGTCATGTATGATGTCATGAGGATGGTGGCCATCAACATTGAAGCCCACAGATGGGGCAGTCTCCAAGATCTCTTTAATGGTTCCAGAGAGTTCTCAGGCTAAAGATCAGTGCCGCATCGGTGGGGCAATGTTGACAATCTCATCAAAAGTGATATTTCCACGGTGCTTAACGTTTCTCTGCTTCTGTCTCTTGGTGGCTCCTTGAGGGTACCGCTTCGATCTGAGCCTGTCTTTTCTGGATGATCAGTTTCACTGACCTCCTCAGGCCCTTCCCATCACCGGTTGCCTGGGAGAGATATCATCACCAACGCTGTTTGGGGACAGACCGAGGGGACAGATCTCTGGGGCTAGAGCCAGGCGGCACCAACTTCCCCACCCGAGCACCTCAGGTATATGACTTTGATCTTGTGGGAGTTGAACTTAGGTGGCCTGGTGGCGGTGGCTGGTGTGGCATGAACCCTGATTCACAGGGACCTAAGACAGTTGCACCTTGCCTCCTCCCAGCCGAAAGCCAAAAGTTCACTGCGTATTTAATCTTGGTCTTGACCAGCAACTTAGCGCACACACACACTCAGAGCCATGTCTAAGTGCACACATACATATATACACACACATGTACACATACACGGTTATGAGAGTCACAGATAGGCACACTCACATTCACACACGTGTACAGAAGCACATGCACACCAGCATTGGGAAGGCTGTGCTTGAGTGTGGGGGCAAACTTTACTTCCAGTCCAGCCCCAGTCCCCGAGGAGGGCCTCCCGGACATGGAGGAGCAGCGAACATTCCCCCACAGTAAGAATCTCAGAGCCAGTCAGCACTAATTACAAGGCCCAGAACAGGCTCATCCATCACCCCGGAGCGACAGGCTGGCCGCGCGGCCGCCTCCAGGGCCCCTCCCCCACGGCGCTCCGTTTCTCCTTGAGTGACCGCAGAACGGCTCCAGCACCGATCATGACGACGGGCATGTCCTGGCTCAACTGCTGGCGTGCCACTCTTCTCTCCGCACTGGGACACTCCCCCACCCTCCGTCCATTACCCCTTTGCAAACGGCTTTTACCCTGTGCTCCACACTGGGCTTCAGTGTTTCACGGACACTGTGCAATAATCCTGCACCTTGGGATTGTTTCGCCGGGTTCGCAAATGAAGAAAAGGAGCCTGTAAGACATAATTTGCTCAGGGGCGCCTAGGTGGGGGCTCAGTTGGTTAAGCATCTGACTCGATTTCTGCTTGGGTCATGATCTCACAGTTTGTGGGTTCAGACCCCGCATCTGGCTCTGCTCTGCACTGCTGCAAGGAGCCTGCTGGGGATTCTCTCCCCCCCCCACCCGCCCCCCACTCTCCTGCTCAGTCTTTCTCTAAATAAATAAATAAACTTAGAAGGAAAGAACAAAGCGAGCAAGCAAGCAACAAAGAAAGCAACAAAGAAACAAAGAAGGAATCCGCTCACGGCCACCCAGCAGGGAGGGCTGGAGCTGGTATTCAAACCAGAGTCTGTTACTTGCACGTCCCAAGATCGCTTCTCCCACTGCCCCCCACCCCACCTCCCTGCAGGTGACTCCCCACATTGCCAGCTCATTGCTGAGTATTTACTCTTGGGAGCCACACCGGCACTTCTTCCTCATCTTCTCTCCTAAATCAGCTAAAGAGCCAAAGTCTTAAGAAGTCCCACAGAGGGAGACCAAATACCAGCCTCAAGGGCCAAGGGTCAGGGGCTGAGCAGAAAATGCAGGCCCTGAGCCAGCCAGGCTGCAGTGACTCCACCGTGGAGTGGCTCCACCGGTGTGGCCCCAGCGTTCCGGACGTGGCTGGCTTCGGGACACAGCATCAGAGCCAGACTGTCAGCCCTGGATCGCCAATCCCTGGTCATCTAGGTCTGCTTCGTGGGGACCGAGTGTCCTGGAGGTGTTTCTGGGGCCAGAGCAGTGTGGGCCTCACTGGAAAAATCAGATCCGGTGCTGAAATAATTGTGAACACCTCCTCAAAGGCCGGGACCATGATTTTTTTGTCATTATCTTTAGCTTCAAGTATGGAGCCTGGCATCTACAGAGCCGGCACTCAGTACATATTGGCTAAAACACGACCACAACACAAAATACCTTTCTAAATCCTATCCATTTATTTAAATGCCGCCATTCTGAGCCCAGTGCAAACCCCCAGCCAGCAGTGTTCTCTGCTCTTCACAGCCAGTAGCACCACCCCCTCCTCCAAACACCAGGCTGAGCATATATTGCCTTACATAGTTTGTAACATGTTCATGAGTATTTGCCTTTTCACTCCAACTACTAGGAAGCTCCTTTGGGAACCTGATTCATACTGTGCTTCTGTGGCACCATCTATGCCTATAAACGTGCAGCAAAAGCTTTGGATTCAAAGTATACAATGTCCAGGGCTGCCTGGCTGGTTCAGGTGGTAGAGCATGAGATTTTTGATCTCGGGGGTCCTGAGTTCAAACCCCGTATCAGGGGAGGGGGGGCATAGAGCCTAATTAAAAAATGGTTTTTAAAACCCCCCACGAAGTGTACAGTGTCCATATTTGAGTAAAGATTTTACTTTATAACGATGACATTGATGTTATTCTTACTTAATGTGTCTCCTCAGGAAACCACTAGAGGAAGGAATACCAAAGCGGAGCTTCTTGTGGTTTCTATCAGCCAAGGTTTTGCCTTACAAGTGTTCTCTCAAGGAGGGAATTACACATTTGTGTTTGGGTGGTCTTTCTTCCTCACTGCTGCCCCGCGTCTTTGATTCCTGGGGTCAGAAATGAGGACTCCATAGATGGACAGCTTCAGTCAGACCTGGGGATGGTTCTGCACCCTTCAAGGCAGGAAATATCTGGAGTCCGGAATTGTAGCTGTGGGATTAAACAGTGTGACGGCCCTGCAGTTAGATTGTCTTTCTTTATCTATTCAAATGGGCCACCTAAAGAGAATCTATACTTTATCGTCCTGAGGGAGAGGGGGTGCTTTTCTCTTTCCCCCAACTGATGTGTCATATCTAAAAAATTTCCGTGTCCAAACACCTGAGATGTTTAACCTAACAGTTACATGCAGAAAAGGCAAACAAACTGTGAAGTTGCACGGCAAGGGTATTAAAAGAAAGGAGACGATAGGGGCGCCTGGGAGGCTCAGTCAGTTAAGCATCTGACTTTGGCTCAGGTCATGATCTCGCGGTTCTTGAGTTCGAGCTCCGCATTGGGCTCTGTGCTGACAGCTCAGAGCCTGGAGCCTGCTTCAGATTCTGTGTATGTCTCTCTCTCTCTCTCTCTGCCCCTCCCCACTCTCTCAAAAATAAATAAACATTAAAAAATTTTTAAATAAGGAGAGAACTACTTTCTGATACTAACTAGTTTCTGACACTAACCAGTTTCTGATAGGAAACACCATGCTTGCAGCGTGCTATACAGTAGCCAAGAGAGTGAAGCAACCTAAATGTCCATTAGATAAAGAATGTGTGGATAAAGAACATGTGGTGTATACATACAATAGAATATTATTCAGCCTCAAAAAGGAAGGAAATCCTGCCGTATGCTACAACATGAACTTGAGCTCCAGGACAGCATGCCAGCTGAAAGAAACAGGTCACGAAAAGACAAACACTGCATGATTCTCCATATGAGTTATGTAAAGTAGTCATGTTCTTAGGAAGTAGAATGGTGGTTACCAGGGAGTGGTAGGAGGAGGGGCAAGGGAGTTCTTGTTCAGGGGGTGTAGAGTTTCAGTTTTGCAAGACAAAAATATTTTAGGTATATATATATATATATAGAGAGAGAGATAGATATCTATCTATCTATATCTATATAGACATATCTGTCTATCTATCTATTTATATACAGTAAAACCTTGGATTGCCAGTAACTCATTCTACGAGTGTTCTGCAAGACGAGCAAACATTTCTAAAAATTTTAACTTGATAAATGAGTGCTGTCTTGCAATACGAGTAGTATAGGACACCGAATTTCACATGATCACAACCAAGCCAATGGTTCTTAAAATTCGCTTTGATATATGAGCGCTTTGGATTACAAGCATGTTTCCGGAACGAGTTATACTCGCAAACTAAGGTTTTACTGTATTGCTTTTTTCCTTTTCTTTTTTCTTTTTAAAGTAGGTTCCATGCCCAATGTCGGGCTTGAACTCATGACCCCGATATCAGGAGTTGCACGCTCTATCCACTGAGCCAGGCAGGCACCCCAAGAGTGTACATATATATATTAACACTCCTGTACACTAAACATGGGGTTAAAAGGGTAAATTTTGTGTTATATGTATTTTACCACAATAATAATAATAATATAAAGCACCATTCTTGGGCAACAACTTTGTCCCAGGGATTTCCCAGTAGTAAAGTACTCACGGTAACCTATTCGATGGGTGTTGTTTTCCTTGCTTCATACATGAAGGAAAGGAAGAGATCCAGAGATATATTTGATCCCATGGCTGCCTGACTTCAGCAGCCATGTTTTTTACCCACACTGCTCACTCTTGCACCCTCAGGTGGCATTGGCGGGGTGACCATCACTCTAACACTCTATAGGTAAGAACAGTGAGTTGGGAGTCTGAGTTCAGACAGGCTTCTCTAGTTTTGCAAGGCCAGATTTTCCATGTCAAACCACCTCCCCACCATATCCACAGTGTCTCCCAATATATGTTCCCCACTTCGTCCTTTGTAATAGAACCCCTGATTTTCAGCTGGCCACTGAAATGAAGACCTCCCCTGAAGGGAGTTGTGGACGTGTGACTAAGTTCCGGCTAATGGGATGTAAGCAGAAGTATCAAGGATAACTCTTGGGAGGGGTCCTTACAATAGGAGCACACTCTTCTGCAGTCCCTCCTCCTCCCTTCTGTTGACTGGGATAAAACACGATGGGCGGAGCTCGAGGCAGAATCAAATCTGAGCCTATAACCCAAACGACAGTATGTTGAGTTTGTCACATGAAACCCTTGCACACAGTGAGTGCATCTGGTTTATTAGTGCTACATATGTAGCGCGCAGGAGAAATTGGAAGTCATCCCATTGGTGCTGACATGCTTAGTGTGACGCAGGTCCTTCAGTGCTTATGGTTAGAAGAAATTACAAGGCATTTACAGATTGGAAGCTAGAGATCCACTGACTTCTCTCAATGTTTCATGCGTTCATTCATTCAATAAGTATTAACTGAGTGCCTATGACATGCTAGGCACTGTTTGGATGCTGGAAATACAATGTCAAACAAGACAAAGACAGACCCTGTCCCCTCAGAACACGCACTTTTATGGACTGATACTGTCTTCCTTCTGTTTTCTATCATGTGGTATGAAATATCCCAGTGTATGTGAGGAGTGTGGGGGGAAGGACAAAAATGTGAGGGAGATTTTGAAATGTGACCAAGGAGGAGCAATTTTCTTTTGCCCCAGATTTCTCCAGAAGGCCCATTTTGCAGGGATATAGGGGACATTCCTGCCCTGGCCTGTGTTGGGGGGTGGGATTGGGTCAGGGCTACAATATGAAATAAAAAAAACTCATCTAAGAGTCCACCAAGTGGGCCAGTTCTTTAAGTTTCTCTGGGGCCCCAAAGGGCCTGACAACGATAATGGTATTATGTGCTAAGTTCACCAGTGGGGACCTGTATTTTCCAAGCCAAAATCATGTCACAAGGCCATAACCATGGGGTCCACTAAAACTGAAAAGTTTTGAACTCAGAACTCTACTAGAATATAGATTGGGAACTTACAACATTGTATCATATTATCTAGGCCCATCACCCTAAAACCCTTTTGCTGCTAGAAATGACTAGAAACTTAGCAGTCCATTGTAACACTATTCACAACAGCAGAGGTGAAGGAAGAAACTAAATGTTTAACAGACAAATAGATAAAGAAAATGTAGGGCACCTGGGTGGCTTAGTGGGTTAAGCATCTGATTCTTGGTTGCGGCTCAGGTCGTGATCTTGTGGTTCACGAGATTGAGCCCCGCATCGGGCTCTGTACTGACAGCGCAGATCCTGATTGGGATTCTCTAACTCCCTCTCTCTTTCTGCCCCTCCCCTTGCTCTCTCTTTCCCTCTCCCTCTCTCTCTCTCTCTCTCTCTCTCTCTCAAGATAAACAAACTTTTAAAAGAAGTGTATACACACACACACAATGGAATACTATTTAACCTTAAAAAAGGAGGGAATTCTGCAAGATGCAACCACATGGATGGATGGACCTTGAGGACATTATGCTGAGTGAAATAAACCAGACCCAGAAAGACAAGTACTGCATGATTCCACTTCTATGAGGTATCTAAAATCGTCAAGCTCTTAGAATCCAAGAATGGAATGGTAGTTGCCAGGAGCTGAAGGTGGGGGGGGGGCGGGGGGAGTGAGGAATTACTAATCAAATGGCATAAGGTATCAGTTAAACAAGATGAGTAAGTTCTAGAGATCTGCTGAAGACATTGTGTCTGTAGTCAACAATATTGGATTGTCCACTTATAAATGTGTTAAGAGGATAGATCTCATGTTAAGTGCTCTCAACACAATGAAATAAAATTTTTAAAAAAAATAGAACAGTGAGACAACTATTTATCTAGATTAAGCAAGGTGTTCTGATTAGGACTCCAGAGAAACTTTCATTCCATCTGGGGAGATGTAACAAGGAAAAAGGAAAGGGCACATGGTCTTTGCTGTCAGGGAGGCTTTTGGTCTGGTGGGGAATCAGTCATAAAATAACAATAATCACACAAAGCAGAGGTGCAGCTAAAAAGGCAGGTGGAGATGAGTTTTTGCACTACAGCAGCCCCTGGGAGGCTCTGTTGGTTGAGTGTCCGACTTCTGCTCAGGTCTTGATCTCACAGTTCATGGGTTCGAGCCCCGCATTGGGTTCTGTGCTGACAGCTCAGAGCCTGGAGCCTGCTTCAGATTCTGTGTCTCCCTCTCTCTCTGCCCCTCCCCTACTTGTACTCTGTCTGTCTCTCTCTCTCTCTCTCTCTGTCTCTCTCTCAAAAAGAAAAAGAAAGAGTACCTTATTTTTTTAAAAAAAAGTTTGGACTCCATCCTTTTTCAGAAGGTTTAACTTGGAGGGAGATGGGAGGGTATGCTGTCAGGTGGGCAGAATGCAAATGGAGTCCAGAGGGTTCAGTATCGCCTTGTGATGTACACCAAAACACAAAATACAGATTTTTCTAGAAAGAGTTACCCACAGTTTCCATCACCTTCTTCAAAAAGGGTCCATGACCCAGGAAAGGTTAGGAAGCATTAGGAAGCCATCACAATTTGGGGCAGGTGAATGATGGGTGGTTTGTGTTGTGGACTCGCACTCTGATGGAGCAGAGGTTAAGAGGAAAGTTTTCCGGGGCACCAGAGTGGCTCAGTACGTTGAGAGTCCGACTCGTGATTTTAGCTCAGGTCATGAGCTCATGGTTCGTGAGTTTGAGCCCCGCGCTGGGCTCTGCACTGGCAATGCAGAGCCTGCATGAGACTCTCTCTCTGCCTCTCCCCTGCTTGCTATCTCTCTCTCTCTCAAAATAAATAAATAAACATTAAACAACAACAACAAAAAAGAAACTTTTCAGAGACTGATATTCAGCTACAGGGGAATGGAGAAAACAGGAACATCTGAGCACAGGATTTGGGTCAATTGGATAAAAGTAGCATAGGGAAGGAGAGGTACAGATTAGCATTATGACTGGAACCCTGAGTTAGAAGGTATAAAGGACATTGTGACTGACTCTCAAACGACACAATTTCTTTTTTTTTTAATTTTGTATTTGTTTACTTTTATTTTTTAAATATATTTATTTTGAGACAGAGAGCGAGAGCACGGGAGGGCCAGAAAGAGAGAATCCCAAGCAGGCTCTGAGCCGTCAGCACAAAGCCTGATGTGGGGCTCAAACTCACAAACTGTGAGATCATGACCTGAGCCAAAATTGAGTCCGACGCTTAACCAACTGACCCACCCAGGTGCTCCTATTTAGTTTTATTTTTGAAGTATAGTTGACATCCCATCGGCACAATTTTTTTTAAATCTGCCTTAGATACAGAAGGAATATTCTCACCAATCCAGCCCAGGGAGCCTCCCAAACCACAAGGTACCAGGCAGTTGGTCAGGATTTCGTTGTAGCCTATGGTGTCTTTTGCTAGGAGAGTCAGTATGTAGAGTCACTATGCTCATCCTCCACACCATGCAATTCACCTCCAGAAGTTCTGTAAGATTCTAATGGCTTGGCAAAAAAAAAAAACCTAGAGTGACTTGTTTACCAATATGAAAATGGTGTGGCCATGGCTCACGTCAGAGCCTCCCCAACCTCTGTAAATACAACAGAAGGTTTCCCCTACATTTCTATAGAATTAAGCCATGTTGCATGGGCTATTCCAATCTCCATAGCAGAAAAGGAAGGCTGAAGATGACTCCAAGGTTTTCAACCTGAGCACTTGTGTTATGATTTTAATGCTGAAGAAGAACCTAGGAAGAGAAGCAGATCCATAGGAAAGATGAAGGTATGATCATCAAACTGCACTTGGGCAAACTGAATCCAAGGTATCTCTGAGACTTTAAAAAAATTTTTTTTAATGTTTTTTATTTATTTTTAAGAGACAGAGTGAGACAGCGTGAGCAGGGGAGGGGCAGAGAGAGAGGGAGACACAGAATCCAAAGACAGACTCCAGGCACAGAGCTAGCTGTCAGCACAGAGGCCGATGCGGGGCTCGAACCCACAAACTGTGAGATCATGACCTGAGCCAAAGTTGGACACTTAACCGACTGAGCCACCCAGGCGCCCCCTCTGAGACTTTTTATCAGCTGGGAACCTTTGGGTTGTGGGTCACAGGGTCCTAAAACCTATGTGAATAGAAGAAGGCATGTGTTGGCTTACAGAAACTAAAAACTCGAGAGGTTCTTGCTGCAGACATGGCTGTATCGTGTTCTCCAATGATGTTATCGGGCATCTGTCTCTCCCCATCTCTTGCCTCCTTTTTCATTCTAGGCAGGTTCTCCTCCACATAGCAGCAGTTACGGCCACCAGCACTTTCAAGCTTGTTTTCTACCAGCATAACAACCCCAACAATGCCACTGTCCCCAAAGTTCCAGCCAGCATCTCAGGTCTAATGCTGATGGACTCTGGATGTAGGGAGCCAACTAGCACGGTGAGAGGTTTCCCGGTAGGTTGAGGAAGTCTTGAGTGAACGTGTAGGCTGAGGAGGAAAGTCTGGGCTCTGCCCCTCCCCTCCCATCTCCATAGTCTTCCTTGGGTTCCCTTACATCTTGCTGAGCCAACGGGGTCCCAAACTGCCTACCAACTAGGTGTCGGCAAACGTTTGTTCTAAAGAGCCAGTTATGCCAGGCTTTGCCCGCCATGTGGTCTCTGTGGCAACTAATCAACTCTGCCGCTGTGGTGTGAGAACAGTCAGAGACCATCCGTAAGGGAATGGGCACCGCTATGTCCCAAAGAACTTTATTCACAAACAGACAGAAGGCAGGATTTGGCCTGTGGGCTGCACTTCGCAGACCCTTGCTCTAGGCTGGTGGAAAGGGATTGGAGGCATAATAAATGAGACAGATGATAAAGCAAAAGAGCACTAAGACCTCAGAGAAATGGGTTTGCTTCAGAAACAAAGGTTCTTTTTTTTAGACTTTTAAAAAATGTTTGTTTATTTTAGAGAGAGAGGGAGAGCACACGCAGGGGAGGGGCAGAGAGAGAGGAGGAGACAGAGGATCTGAAGCGGGCTCCGTGCTGACAGCAAAGAGCCTGATGCGGGGCTCGAACTCACACTGTGAGATCATGACCTAAGCCGGTGTAGGATGCTTCACCGACTGAGCCACCCACCCAGGTGCCCCAGAAAGAAGGTTCTTACATTTATTTGGGTACCTTTACAGTCAGACTTGTTCTTTGTGTGTCTGCCTCGTACTCCTCAACTGGGAACACCTCAAGGCCAGGAATGTTCCCAGCCTTCCACACAGGAAGCGCTGAGACACATAAGTGGTGGAGAGAAGCAGGGTGGTAAAAGGGCAGAGGCACTTTATCCTGGAAGGAGAGGAGATTGCAGAGGCTCACACGAAAAGGCCTGTGTCATCTCAGTGACATGGGAGCCACTGATTGGCAACCAAGTTAGACCCACTGATGTTGAAGGGAGGCAACTCTTCCCAAACATTTCAGATTCAGCTCTTCCAAGAGGTGGAGGATTGGGGCAGAGGGTCTCCCCGTCTCACAATACCAGAATGCCACGGGGTGCACCCATATAGAGATCTGGGTAGGACTCCGGGGATTGGGGAGGGAGGCGAAGGGGGCACCTCTGGAATGGTCCTGGATTTGCTATGAGGACAATGGGAAGGCGAGACTACTACAAAGCCCAGGCACATTCTGGAACTCTCAGAGGAGGAGGGAAGGGCGTGGAGGTGGGGTGGGGTGGCTGGGAGCCAAACAGCTCCTGGCTACTTGTTTTTGTTTTTGTTTTACACTTTTATAAAAGGTTGGACCTCGTGTGGCTGTTCCTGGCTCCTTTTCGACTCTTTCCTGAGAACGAATGGGCCAAACAGGGATTTAGAAGGTGATAAGCTAAAAAGGGAGCTGTTTCCATGCAGTTCATTTCTGGGAATGGGGATTCCAGAGACTGGAGACTGAGCTGAGGGGGACCCAGGAGAGTCCTGAGATGGGGACCTGGTGTCCACTCTGCTCCAGGAAAGACGCTTGTGGACAGGGGGCCTGCAGGCTAAAGTGAAAGCGGCAGAGAGCTGGGGGGTGGAGACACTGAGGTAGATGGAGAAATAGGTGGGACACCTTTTCTTGGTGGGGAAAAGGAGAAGAGCATCTTCATGAAAAATAAGAGGCAAGAGGGAAGTGTTCAAGACCCCCATGATCTGTCCCAGCCCGCCTTTTCATCCTTGCTATTCCCCTTCATACATTCTAGGTTCTTGCTGAATTTCCCGCCCACCCTGAACACATCCCACCCTTCAGTGTGTGTTGTTTCCTCCCCTTCGCGTTCCCTTGTCCTCCTTTCTCCTGTCTTCTCATCTCTAAGTCTTTTCTATTCTTCGAGTCTTAGATGCTACTTCCTCCAGGAAGCCTTCTCTATTGGAAGCAGTCCTTCTTCCTCTGAACTCCTAATCTATTACCCAAAGATGTCATGTAGCAATTTCCACCTGGAAGTTAGGGAGTATTGAAGACAGAAGCCACTCCCCAGGTGGTGCTGTGTCTTCTTCTACCCCCACCCCCACCCCCACCTGCGGCACAGTAGCCAGGCAGAGGCCCTCCGGAAGCGGGAAGTGGATAAATACTGCACTAGCTCAGGCTGGCATAGAAGTCTCCCCTCTGCCAGCTCCCTGTAGAGTTATGTCCCTGCTGGTGTTAGGGCTTTGCATGCACCAATCCCAGTCTGTGGCTACCAGAATCCTGACACCCTGCACCCCTCCTTCTCCTGAAGCCCCAGTCCCTTGCTAATTCTGCTGCCCGGCCAGCCCAAGTATGAACCCAGAGTCACTCTTCTGCCCCATAGCTTTCTCTCCTCGTGGTGGACAATACCACGACGGAGTCTCTCAGCCGCACTGATTCAGGGAGCAGGCTCGGGCGGCATACCCAGGAGCCTATCTGGCCCTCCCATGGAGCTGGCTATCCCTCCATATCAGCCATACATTTGTCCTGGGTCAGAGAAGTACAATTATTGAATGGACTTCATGATGTATATGTGGTGTGGGGGGGGCGGGGGGTTGTACGGAGGCCCAAAGACATGTATTAAATGTATGGGTGTGCGTTAACTTATAAGCAAAGTAACCTGCTGCTTGCCCTTGGGCAAGTGACATCTACCACCCTCGCCCCCAACAACATCTTGGTTTCCATCCTAGACAACAGGAAGGTTGGGCAAACCTGCAAATTCCCTGCTAGCCCCAATCTGCCAATGGGATTGTGGGTTTGTGTATCTCAGCTCCCTTTTCAGAACAGAGGTGAACACAAGGAAAGGATTCCTGATAGAGGTGGCAGGGAGTTGAGCCTCATTTCCGGGGTATTGATGCCCTTGGTGATTTGTGATTTGGATCTAGAGGATTTTGTACCTGAAGATGACGTGAAAGGATTCTACCCCCCGCCCCCCAACAAGAATCATAGGATGTCATCTACCAGCAGGACCACAAGGATTCTAGACCCGCACTGTCCAAAATGATAGCCAACCGGCTACATGTGACTATTTAAAAGTAATTACAGGGGCGCCTGGCTCACTTCATGGGTAGAGCATTCTGTTCTTGGTCTCAGGGTTGCAAGTTCGAGCCCCACCTTGTTTGTGGAGATTACTCAAAAATGAAAACAAAAATCTTTTAAAAAATTCCAATATGGGGCGCCTGGGTGGCTCAGTCAGTTAAGCGTCTGACTCTTGATTTTGGCTCAGGTCATGATCTCACAGTTAGTGAGTTCAAGCCCTTTGTCAGGCTCCCTGCTGACAGTGAGGAGCCTGTTCAGGATTCTCTCTTCCTCCCTCTCTGTCTGCCCCTCCCCTGCTTGCTCACGCATGCACACACTCTCTCTCTCTCTCAAAATAAAAAAAAAAAACTTAAAAGAAAAAAAAGGAAAAAAATTACAATTAAATAAGGTTAAAAAGCCAGTTTTCCAGTCACACTAGCCACATTTCAAGTGTTCAGTGGCCACATGTGGCTAGTAGATACCATATCAGATGACACAGATATATATACCATTTCCATGTTCACACTGAAACTTCTATAGGACGGTGTTCTGCTAGACCAGTCTATTGCAAATGAGGAAACTGAGGCCCAGCCAAGCGGACATGACCTCGCCAAGCAAGTTATGGGCAGATCTGGGCCTAGAACAAAGGTTCCCCACTTGCTGGTTCTGGCTCATCCCCTACTCCCCGCCGCCTCCTTCCCCCATGCCTCTGTGGGCTCCCCCAACTCAGAGCCCCCCAGTGGGCCCAGCACGTGGGCCTGGCCGAGCTGGTCCCAGGCGTTGTTTGTGACTGAGCAGAGCTCCAGATGCTGCACATTCCTGGTAGGGTCAGACCTGCCCCGCGGCACTCAGGGAATTAGCTTCTCTGAAGAGCCTCAGATCTTCTTTCCGGAGCTGCCCTCTTCCTGCCCAGCCCAGGGGGCTGCCTGGTTCAGGAGCGCTCCCCGAGCTCTCTGATCTCCCGGGTGAGGCCGAAAAGCTGGGCGGATTCCGCGTTGGAGAGGTACTTCTGCTCCACGAGGGGCTTCAGGGGGACAGGAAATCGCACCCCGGCATCTAACAAGGTCTCTAAGTCCAGAACAAGGGGCATCTGGGAACAAGGTTTCCGCCGGCCCAACCTTGGGGCCGCGTTTGGCGGGAACGGGACCTGCCATCACCTGCCGCCCTGCGGGGGGTGGAGGGGTGTGATGGAAAGGGCAGGAAGAGGGGCGTCCCGGGGTGGGGGCAGGGGGCGAGAGGCCAGGGGAGGGGGCGCCCGGGAGCGCCCTGACCTCGCCGGCTGCCGGGAGGCGGAGGGGATGGGGGTTGGGGGAGAAGAGGGGAGCCCGGCAGCCAATGGGAGGGAGGATCTCGTTTCAAAAGGGTTAACCCACAGCCAATGGGAGCCTGGGGGAGCGGATCCTGCTCACTCCATTCAAGAATCCCAAGTATTCAAGATGGACGGCAGGGAGTGTGGAAGGAGAAAGGGGGCGAGGGGGGAAGAGCGAGCCGGGCAGAGCAGCGGGCGCCGCGGCCGGCCGGCCTCGGGACTCGGGCCGGGCGGCGGGTGGCGCGGCGGGCGCGGGGGCCCCGGGGGCCCGGCCCGGGAGGGGGCCGGCGGGGCCCCGGGGGGCGTGCGAGAGGGGGAGCGAGGCCAGGGAGGGAAGCCGAGAGGGAGGGAAGGGCAGAGAAAGAGCCCGGGAAGAAGGAGGTGGCAGGCAGAGGAACGTAACGAAGAGAAATGTGTAGGTATCGGGAGCTCCCAGAAGGGTAACGCCACCGGTTTTTCGGTTTTATTCTCTCTCGGGCGGGGAGGGGGTGGTCTGGGCTCTTTCTCTCGTCTTCCCGCTCCCCTCTCCGTGCTCCCCCACTCGTGGGCATCTCTTCGCTCTCTCCTTTCGAAACGACCGCAGCTGGGAAGCACTGGGCACGTCTCGCCGGGGTGGCTTCCCCCTGTCATTTTCCAGCGGGGGGTGTGGTGGGGAAGGGGCGGGGGGGCTCGGCTGGGCAGGGCTGAGGCTGGGCCATCTGTCCGTGCCCGGGCGTGTGTGGGAGGGTGTGTGTGTAGGGGGGGTGCGGGGCGGGGGGGGGGCGCAGTGGCTGAAGGGGCTGGAGCCGGGCAGGGAGTTCTGCATCCCGAGAAGTTGTGGGGTGAGCCGAGGGGCTGTGTGTGGGTGGGAGGCCCGCTCGAGCTGCGAGTGTGCGGTGTCCAGGGGTGCGGGGATGTGGGGGCGCTGTGTGCTCACACTCCAGCGCTTGCTGTTTGGGTAAGTGTGGAGTAAGGGCCGAGCTGTGTGGCAAGTATGGTTGGGAGTTTGTGTGCGCGCGTGTGTGGTCCAGCCTGGAGGTGTGTGTGGTGGGGGGGGGGGGTTGGTACAGCACAGTTGGGTGTTGAGGGAGAGAGCCCCGCACCCCTTACTTCACCCCCCCACCTCCGCCCTTCTCATCCCATTCACGGAACACGGCTTTCAGGACCCTCCTGGTCTCCTCCGCCTGTCGCCATGGCTGCAGGGAGGGGGTGGGAGGAGACTGTTGGGGCCTGCCCCTGCCCCTGCTGCTCCGGCTAACCCTCCACCTGCCCTTTCTCTCCCTTCCACAGGCTGGGCCCCATCCCCTGCTGCTCTGGGGGGCAGGGGCCGGAAGATGGTGGCCAATGAGGAGGGGGAGTGGAGAGAACTTGAGCCGGGGCCTCCCCTCCCCCATTTCCTCCTCGGTCTCTACACCCGCCTCTGGAAGGAGCTGGGGGATGGCTCCTGGGCCCAAGGTGGGGGAGGGGCCCTGCTGGCTGGTGAATCGCAAGGCCCGCTCTGGAAGGAGTTGGGGGTGAGAGCTGAAGGGATCTAGGCCCTAGCCCCCTCTAGCTGCTCTCCCCAAGGAGAGATCTGGGCGCTCCTTAGTGAAGAATCTTCCACGGGCCTCTCTGAGGCTGGCTGGGCCGGCCCGCCTTCACTCCTCTGTGCCCGGTTGGCATGATCCAGTTCCCAGCTGGGGCTGGTTTGCCCCACACAGAGGCCTGGTGACTGACCCTAGCGGGGCCTTGGTTTCCGTCATTGCAACTGTGCAAACTGTAGGACAGGGCCCCGCGTCTGCAGATCCTGGAGGGGTGGGAGGAAGCTGGAAGGGGAAGCCAGGGGAGGGCAGCTCCCAGAGGCAGCTCCATCCCCTGGAGGCCTTCACTGATCAGTGTGCCTGAGGAATCCCCCTCCAGCCTCTGGCCCTTTGGGCCGCACATGGTTTACCAGGTCAGACGGAGCTGGGCTGCTGGGACCACCGCTTTAGCCAGGAGCTGGCCCGCTGGGCTGTCCAGGTGCCCCTTCCAGGCAGTCTTCCGGCTTTGAGTTTTGATCAGGCTCAGGATTGTTTATCCAGTGTTGAAGGCCCCTTGCCTGGGACAGGATGGGCAAGTTGTGAGTGAGCTTGAAGACTCTAAGGGGAGTCTGGGAACAACTCCGATTCTGATCTCCGCCTTTGAAAGCCCACCCCTTATGCTCAGTACAAGAGAGGGAATCACCGTCCCGATTCTGTTTGATGGCTAATCCATAAGGTGGCTCTGAAGCCCTCAGAGGGGAGATGTAAGCTTCCGCCTCTAGAGCTGGAAGCTTCGCTGTGCTGCCTGGGCCCCGGGACTATACTGGTCCCGGAGGTGCATCTGAGGTGGGCCCCCAGAGGCCTAGAACTCCCCTTTATCCGAACAAAGGAGAGAGCTTTCGAGTAGGGAAGAGTAGAGCGTGCTGTCCTGGTCAGCAGGCTCCCCCAGAATAGAAGCTGGCAGGGATCAAATCCAGGGAAACACAGTTTCATGTGAGTGTACCCCCAAACTTTGGGGGTTGCTACCAGTCACTTCCAATTGAGTGCCAAGCTCAAGGTGCCCCTTTAGCTGCCTCCATGGACCACGCCCCCCCATGCACCCCAACACATTAAGAAAAAGGTAGTCTTTTCTGGCAAGGGTATGAGGAAGGAGGCCAAAGGAGAAAGGGAAAGAAAATTAAAGCGTTAGTACTGAGAAGGGAGGGAACCTCTTGAAGATGCGAAGGGGCAGAGGGAGGCCAAGAGAGCTGAGTGGTGGGCCGGGGCCTGGGAGAAGGGGCGAGGAGGCAGGGCCGGCATGCCTCTGCTGCGGGCCGGAGCTCTTTTCACATTGTGCTACTGTCTGCACCTACCACTAGCAGTGCAATGTTAAAAGGGCATCGGCCATGTAGTGCGACCCAGCGCCGGCTGCCTCCTCTGCATCAAGACTTCCTCTCCCATCTGGGCACCAATCAGCTATCCTCCTGCTGAGAGTTTGGGAAGCCTGTTAGTAGCCGCACTAATAGCTCACATGTATGGAAACACGTTCGTGGGCTAGGCACTTCCCACCTCTTGGCAAGTAACATCCCCATTTTACAGATGAAAAGCCTGAGAGCCAGACAGGTTTAAGCAGTATGGCCATGGTTATACAGCTCTTAAACTGCAGAGCCTAGATATAACCCTGTCCAAAGTCTGACAGCTCACCCATCTTTTTGTAGACCTATCTGGAGAGATTTGAGTAGGTTCTATCCAGGGAGGTTGCCTGAGCTGAGGGTTGGAAGGTTTTGATGCCACCTGCTGGTTATAGGAAGATATCTAAGCCTCAAACCTTTCAGAAGCAAGAGTTCCCAGACGCAGCCTGGGGTTGGCGGGTGTGTGGAGAAGATTGGGAGAATCACTGATAGGACCGAAGTAGACCTCCATGAGAAAATTGGATACACAGGAAAGGAACTAGGGCTAACCTGGAAGGACCGCTCGCTGGGGACAAGAACCTGTGTGTCCCTGGCATTCTGCACCCGCAGCTCCTTCCCTGGCTCTTGGAGCATAAAAAGGATCCCTCATCTCCACCTGTAGTTCCCAGCATGAGCCTGCTGGGAAATACAGAGTATTTGATCATGATGCCTATCCAGGGTACACCTGTGTGGGCATCCAATGTTTGGGCAGCACTGCCCATGCCCTGACCTTAGAGATTAAATAGGATCCCTTGAGCCGAGTCACGGAACGATTCCTTCCAGAGAAATTACAAAGAACTTGAGAGCAATGGCCCCACCACCATTTGCTTCTCTGTTTCCCACAGTGCCTAGTTAATAAGTTGTGAAAGTCAACAGAACGGGGGGCAGATTTGGGGAGCTTTAAGAAGGTAGCTAATTTGTGCTTGATTTTCAGGGTTAGTGCGTGGGGCTTGAGAAGAGAAGCCTTCCTGAACTTTGGTGCCAGAGTGGGACTGAGGGTTTCTGGGTTTCTGGATCTTGAGGCGTCACCAGGCACGCCGAAACCAGTGATGAGACAGACGCCTCCGAGGCCGCAGATGAGGTGCTGGCCATCATTCCTTGACGGCTTGTATTTGCCTTTTTCGCGCACCTCTCTGTCTTCCACTTCTCCCTTTCTGCCCCAGCAGACTCTCCATTCTGACATTGACCATGGTATTTGGTTGTACAGTTAGCTTCTGTCCCTTAACTTTCTTCAGCATCTTAACATTTATGTTTGAGTTTCTTCTCGGGGCCCAAAACAGCTGTTTGATGATGTCACTCCACTCTTAAGGATTTTTCAGTGTTTTCCCAATGCCCTTGGGATGAAATCTAGATCTCTAAATGGTCTATTTTCCTGGGGAAACTTCTATTCCTTCCTCAAATGAACTAACCTCAAGCCTTGGCACACAGTTCTCTGTGTCTGAAGTATCCCCCCCCCCCACTTCCCCTGTGCCCACCAGGCACACCACCTCTGCGTGCCTTCAGTCATCCCTTCTCAAGTCTTCCTTGACTCCTCACATCTAGGCTGAGTCTCTGCCAGGAGCTCCCGAGCCTACTCCCCATCCCTGCTCAGAGACCTCGTTCCTGGAATCGTCTGGTTATTGTTCTCCCACTAAATTGAAAGCCCCCGCCCGCCCAGGTCAGGCCATGGCTGCCCTGCCTGGCAGGTAACAGGTGCTCTGCAACGATCTGCAATATCAATGAACGAATCTGGATAACAAGCTAGCTTACCAAAAATGATTTTTATGATGTGTACAGTCCTCCCTGAGGTTGTCAGTGACCCAACAACAATGGGAATTTCACATCACTGCCAAAAAACGCACATGGGTCGCATGGTTGCACTGATGCTGGGCTCTTGAGCTTTTCAGTTCCACTTTGTATCAGCTGCCAAGTCAGTGCCTTGCTTGATTGATTTTCCTTTCAGCCTTGAGTGCGGCCATGAGCTGACCCAAACTTTTCAAGTCCAGGCTGAAAGGCAATGGGCCCCAAGAACACCCTTGTTCAGGGATGAGCCTCTTCCAGGTGCCCAATCCTGGACCCAGGCGCTACCTGATTTGTCGTCAAGGGCTCTGGAAGAGGGGCTGTTTCACAAAAGCCCTTGCTTCACACTAAGGGAACCTCACCTGAACACCCGTCCCCTGGTTAAAGCGCCAGTGGGGTTTTGACACAGACAAAGCGATTGCTGCCCTCTAGTGGCACAAAGGGACAGGTCCTGGGCGGTGTGTGTGACAGAATAGTAGAGGTAAGGTCTGTGCATGGGAAGCCAAGTCAAAGAGGAGAGAGTGCCTCACAGTTGCTTTTCCCCTTTTTATTAAAAATAGACCCAAACACTTTATGTATCATACAAAAGTTTCGTTCGCTGGTGGCAGCCACGAGGAAGCCTGGCCCCGTGACACTGATGTCCTACCTCCCCTCCAAGGGACTGGGTCCCAGGGAGCAGTGGCTGGGCCTCAGAATGCCCGTATGGACTGCTCGCTCTGGAAACAGCCAGCGGGGGTGGGGGCTGTTCCACGGGCTGCTTCCCCCACCTCACCCCCTGGCGAAGGTTAGATACGCGAAAGTGCCTCTTTAGTGCCAAGATAAACTAACAAGTGGAGTAAAATGGAAACGCCTGTGATTCTTGTATTTCCCAGGGCCTGGGATCTGGGATCTGGGATTTCTCTCCTTCCACCCCCGAATCCTTTCTCCTACAAACGGGGGGTGGGAAACTTCACCCTCAGAGACTCCGGTGTCTCCCAGTGTCTGAGGCCAAAATTTCACTCCAACTCAAGCCCCTTCTCACCTGCTATTCTGTGGGCTGGGCTCTACCAGCCGCATGCCTCACAGCTCGTCCTCCATTCACTCAAAAAGAGGTCAGGGCAGAAACGGAGCCCCCTTTGGTCCTCTGCCTGATCCGACGCCCTGCCGTCACCTCCATTTTCAGGCTCTTAGGGCTAGGAGGACCCGCAACCAGCCCCTTTCCCCAGTTCTGGCTCTCCCTGACTGCTGCCCACTCCTGAGCCTTGAACACCCCTGGGGTACCCCAGACCCCTGTTCCAAAGGGGCCTGGGAGTGATGAGGTGGAGGCGGGGTAGGGGTGGTGGGAGCTGGGTTCCCCCCAGGGGTGGGGCAGTACTCATGCTGGTATGGACTGCTTGGCAGGGCCCGGGGACGGGTGTGGGGAGGGTGGGCATGCGGAGGAAGGGCACAGCCTGCCTGAGCCCCTCAGTCCCAGCCGTTGTCCTTCACCATGTGTGACATTTCAATGATGTACTTCCCCTCCTTGTACTTCTGGCTCGTCTCAAAAGCCTGCTCCTGGTGGAGGGGAAGCAGTGAAAGTAGGACAAAGCGGACCCCCTCCCAAACCTCCCACTACTGCTGTCCCCCCCAAGAGCCCCCTAACCCAACAACCAACTCCCTCTTGCCTCTGGGGGGTCATGCAAAAACCTGGCCGTGTGGTCACGGTGGGGGGGGGCAGGGGGCTCGGTTGTCCGCTTTGGAGGGTGGCCCTCTCTCCAGGCACTTACGTATTTCCAGCCCAGCGTGGTTTTGCAGCTCTCGCAGAAAATATCAGCTACCGAGTGCAGCCCCGTGAGCAGGAGGCGCTGTTCGGCTGGTCCACAGCCCACGTTGACCCTGTCCCGGGAAACGGGAAGGACCCGGCCCCAGTGGAGTTGCTCCGTCAATTCAGGCCCCAAACAGACCAAAGGAACTTCCATCAGGAGAGCGCTGAGCCCTGCCCGACTGGAAGCCCCTGCCGGCTGCAAGCCACCCCTTCACAACGAGTGCCCGGGCCTTCCCTCTCCAGTTCTGCCCAGGCTCTCCATGGGAGAACTGAGGACCGAGTCTCTGGACCCCTTTGCCAAAGCAGGAGGTGCAAGGCCACCTGCTGATGGCTCGCCTCCCCTTTCCACCCTGGAAGATTATTCAGACGCGCGCGCACACGCATACACACAGAGAGGTAGACTCACACGGAGTTAAACAGGTAGGCTCGGCCATGGCTCCCTTGGAAAGACTGTGGAGACAGGACAGACGGTGACTGCCGGGTAGCCCTCAGCCCCACCGCCTGAGTCCCCCAGGGGCAAGGAAGAGAGCAGGTGGCCGTTGTCGCCTCTCCCCCAGGTGAGTTTGGACAACCCTGGTGGGAGGTGGCGGGGACGAGTGGCAGGCCCCCCTCCCGCTTGGCGTACCTTGGAAATAAGCTCATCGTGTTTGGCCAGGTGTGCCCGGCAGTGCACGCAGCTGTAGGTGCGGTGGCAGCGGGGCAGGTAGCTTCGGAACGTCTTGGCAGGGAGGCACGCAGGGCCCGGGCCTGGGTCGCAGCTGGGCATGACGGGCTGGAGGACGATGCCCTGGCGGGCAGGAGGGGCTGGCGCCGTGCAGCCCCCACACAGTCGGTCGCAGGTGAAGCAGCGGAGCAGGTTGGCTAGAGCCGTGTTTCGGGGCAGGAGAAATGTGGGGGGGCTGCCCGGCCAGGGCCCCCCCAGACGTGAACCAGATAGAAATGGAAGTCACCTGGGAAAAGTGGAGAGTGCATCAGGAGAGCCCCTCCCGAGGGAATGGGGAAGCTGGGCTCAGCCCTCCCCTGCCCCTGCTTCCCCCATCACCGTCAACCCCCTGCAGCGTCCGGGCGCCCAGTCTCCCTGATTCCTGGATTCCCGGCCTCCGGTGCCACAGCCCGGGAGGTGGCGTCTTTCCCTCCTGGGGCGGGAGCGGCCTCCACCATTTTCCACCGAGAGCAGCCTGCTGGTGCAAATGCTGCCACGGGAGCAACGTCATCTGCGAGTGTTCTCTCCTTGGTTTCAGCTCTTTTGTGAGGGTCTGCATCCCACGTGTGCCCCGGGAGGCTCAGGTTCAGAGCCTTGTACAAGTTGGGGAACCCTGGCGGTGTTTCTCTCCGGTGGCCTCCATTTGCAACGCAATTGGTCCTTCATACATTTCGTGTGGGAGAGAGGCCAGCAGGCGAGCAAGTACACACGCCCTGCTCAGCCCTTTCCCGGGCCTGGGGTCCTGCACTCTGGGAACTAGAACTTCATGGATATCTCCGTTGGTACTGACGACCTCAGATGTGGCCGTTCGCCCAGTCCTGCGCTTCGGTTCGCTCATTCCAGCTCTGAAGCAGCAACTGGCCCTTTTCTGCGCTTCTGAGCCCCTTGCTCTGGCTGTGCTGCTCTAACTGTTGCCTTAGCCTCAGTTAAAAACGTGGACGTTCCACCCGTGGAGAGACAGTATCTTTCCTTCAGGCACACCTGACAGCAGGAAGCAATGGGAAGTGGGGATCACTTCGGGGAGGGTGGCACTCCTGGACTGGGTGACGTGCCGTGGGAGCAGAGCCCACGATGGGCAGTGGAAACAGAAGTGGGGGATTCTTATCTTCAGAGCCTGTGCTTTGGGGTACAAGGCAGAAATCGTTTCCACCTTCTGCCAGGGCCAGGGACGAACAGCAGTGACTCTTGTGGGTGACAGCAGATCAAGTAATTGCTCGTTTCTGGTTAGGAATGGTGAGAAGGATGTTGGTATCTGCCCAGACTCCAGTCCCCAAGTGACTGAGGGTGTGAGAGGCAGAGGATAAGAAGGGAGGTGTCCCCTGTTGGCACTGATAAGGCTTCTCCTTCATGAGGCCTTCAGGCCTGTTGTGGGTGATTTAGCTCAAGTCCAGTTCAGAGGTGCCAGCTGGGAGTTCTGGCAAGGCAAGGCCACTAAGCAGAGCAGGGACAGTGTGGCTGTGAGTGGCCAGGGCAAATAGGCTCTCAGCACGTCCTCTGTGGTGGCCATTGGTGCTCCAGCTGTTTTAGTGTTTCCTGGGGCCGCCAGACAGTCTCTCCACAGGACCCCCAACAAAGCCCATCTTCAGTTTGAGGGCCTCTCCCCGTGGCTGGGCCCCAGAAAGACACCTTGAGCTGGGTTCAGGGTGACATTGGGCTCTGGCCACAGGAGACTGGGCCCTCCTCCCCAGAGTCCACTTCTCAGGTCTGCCTTCAAACTTTGCCT
>CM053575.1:11859861-11980114 GCA_028646485.1 Cryptoprocta ferox | reverse complement strand
GGGGGGGGGGGGGGGGGGGGGGGGGGGGGGGGGGGGGGGGGGGAGTTGGGGGTTGGGGTCATCTCTTCCCCGGCTCAGATCACAGGGAGAAGCAAGTTGGGCAAATGACGGAAAAAACAAAGGCAAGCTGAGTGTTAAGGAGAGGATATTCCCCCAAGTGAGATGGGGCTGGACCGTGGGAGGTAGGGGAGAGGTAGGCTGGTGGGGGGGGTGGCGGGCGGTGTGCTGAGCAACCAGTGCTGACAGCAGAGGCGCCCAGGCAGAGGCTCGAGGAACCAGGTGCGAATCCAGGGCCTGGGGGGGGGGGGAGGGTAAGGGGGGGCGGACACAACACCTGCTCACAATGGATTTTCTCATCTGCTCCGAGGTTTCAGCCCTCCCCCCTCCCCGGGCTGGCGTTCTCGGTATGGTATGCTCCAAATAATCAGCAGCGCAGCCAGCTCCCCGCGCGGGCTTTGGGGGTCTGCATCAGCAGCAAAACAATAAACAGTGAGGCCTGATGCAGCAGCCAAAGTTGCCGGGAAATCTAAGTGCGGGGACCGTCAGGAGCTCGGAGAGGGATGGAGGAGCTGAGAGAGAGGAGCAGAGGCAGCAGGGAGGGGGAAGGGAGGACAAAGGGTGGATGAATAATGCTTTTGCAATGGGGAGAAAGCAACACGCAGCAGGAGGAGGAAATTTGCAAAGGGGAAAAAAAAATTCATTTGGAGAAGGGCTGCCCCCTCACCTTGAAGTCTGCTCCAGAGATCTCCGTCTATCTCTCTCTCTCTCAATCTCTCAATCTCTCTGCTCACTCTTCTCTCTTCTCTTTCCGCTCCTTCAATGGGGAAGGGGATGGGGGCGGGGGAGAGTAATTAGGGGCTCGAGACTGGGGCTGCCAAGCTGGCCAGCTGCTGGGGGGCCAGAGGTTGTCTCTCGTCTGTACCTCGGTCTGTGGGTGAATGTAGCTGTGTGTTGTGGAACTGCATCATAACACTGTGAGTCATCCATCCCCCCACCCCCTCACCTCCCACGTCAGAGCAAGGCTGGGAGACACAGGAGGCGGGTCGGGAGGAAGGGAGGGGGCAGGCAACGAGGGATGGGGCTAGGGGAGGGAGCCGAGCGGAGTGGGAGCTAAGGGACGGGACGGCGCAGCGGACGCAGGAGGAAAGGCTGGTGGCCGAGGAGGAAGGCAGGGTGGCCAAGGAGACAGAAGGAACCTGGAGGAAGGACAGGGCTGGCAAGGATGGAGTACGTATGGGTGGCAGGGCTGGAGGAAGAGAGGTGGCCAGGCGGTGACAGTGAAGGATGGATGCAGAGAGTCAGGCGTGTGCACACACATTCAAGATGATACATTCCCCATCTCAGCTCGGAAGCCAGCCCTGACGCAGGGAAAAGAAAGACATATTGTCACATAGGGCAAACTGCCGCCAAGCTTGTACCGGGCACCTCCAAGCCTCAGCTTAATGCCCTCGCAGGGGTCACAGATGAAATATGACATCTCACAAGCAGGAACCTCTTCTCAGCTACCTCTAAGTTACTTGTGCTTTCTGGACAGAGACACCTACATTACATAAGGTTCTCTAACGGGCGGTAAACTTTCTGAGAAACGTCCTCTGGGAAACTCCGCTCTGCATCCCAGGACTGCAATGCCTAGCGCAGAGCCCCGCATACAGAAGATGATCAGGAAACGGCAATGGAGTTGCATCCTCAGACGTGGTCCGAGCGTCTGGCTCCGGTCTCAGAGAGATCGGAGTTTGAATCCCAGCTCTGCCAATATGCTCACCAGGAACCACTGGGCAGGTTACTGATCCTGTTTGTGCTTCCAGGGTTCCTCTTCTGCTAAATGAAACTCAGGACATTTACCCCATGGAGATGTGAAATAAGGTGAAGGAACATGTAAACACCTGAAAAGTGCCTGGAACGCGAAATAACAGTAGTTATTGTTATTTCAAAAATAGTGTGCTCAACTTAATATCCTTAAACCCAGAGAGGATTTACTCTTAAATTCTGAGATCTCAAGGGACGTATACCAACTGGATAGCTTAGGAAGAACTTATGTCTCTCAGTGCTATTTTTTTTCTGTCAGCTTCCAAGTGTTTTTCATTTGACTCAGATTCTATTTCTCATATAGTGCTGTCCTGCGCATATCTCTAAAGTATGTGGGCACAGAACACATTCTCTAAGATAAAAAACCCCAACTTCTAACAGAGGCTAACATCTAGAAAATGAAGTGTGACAAAGACAGGGACTTAGAAAGGACAGCTTGTGGGTGGTTTGTCTTTTCACATGCAAGGAAGAAAAGAGTAGGGAAATGTGGGTAATGGGAGGCATTGCTAGCTGGGTATGAAAAAATAAAAGGAATTCTGAATATTTAATCAGGGAAGATTCTGGGGTTTGAGGTAAATTCTGAAAACACAGTTCAGGTACCTTGAGTGGTATCACCAGAGGTTTGGAAGTGAGACCGAGAACTGCGTAAAGAAAGAATTGTTTCTGTGTGGGCGGCAGATGAGAAAGGAAAGTGGAGGGAGGCGTTTGAGGAACCATTCTTGGGAGAAATGGTAGAAGCGGGAAAAGGGTAGGTAGGTGAGTAGTTCTTAGGGCAAGGGCTGGAAGTTTGGGAGCAAAAAGGGATAGCAATGAATTTAACTCAGGAAGAAAATGATCAAGGATTTAGCTGGAGAGGAGAATGAAAAAGACATATGAGGACAGTATTGTTTGGGGGTGGGGTGGAGATTACAGGAGCGCTTGGTGAAAGATGAAAAGTGAGAAGAGAGCGTAGGCAAGCATGAATGCTCTAAATGTTGTGCTCTGACTCGTTTAAGAAGTGAAATGGAGATAGTCTAGAGGAGGAGAGGGGTTTCTTTGCCTGAAATTCAGCTTGAGATGGCTATGCAGTATCCAAATAAAGATGACCTTCAGATAACTGGGAGAAGTTGCCTCAAAGGAGAGAGTGTGAAGGCGAAGAAACAGATCTGGGAGGTAGTCTGCAGGGAAGCAGGAGAGGTTGTGTTCATTCTGGAAGAAAATTTGCAAATAGAATCCTGGAACTGAATTTCTGAAGAATGGTGAAAGATCATGGGACACTTAATAGGTCACCAGAGACCTAGTGCATGTCGTGGTGAATGAATGAATTAAAGCAAACCATTAAAGAAAAAGCTGTGAGCAGTGAGGATGGCACTGTTAACCACATGATTGGTAGGGTAGGACCAGTGTGAAAAAGGCAACCCAGAAAATCATCCCAGGCTTCTGGGTCTGGATTAACCATGGTAACAGGACGGAAGAAAGAACTCATCTGAAACGTGGGGGATGACAATTTCAGTATATTCACAGCATTCTTGTGAGGATTAAGTGAATTTACACCTGCCAAGGCCCTTGAACAGTACCTGGCATCTAACACTATGTGTTTGCTATTATAATGGGGTTTGAGTCCTAGCTTGGGCAAGTCCCTTCACCTACCTTAGTCTCCTTCCTCATCTGAAAGTGGAGATAATAAAACTGACTTTACAGAGTAGCTGTGAAAGTGGTGAAAAGGGCTTTAAAAATGTTAAACTACTGTACAAATGGATGGCATTATTAGTGCTCCTCAACCTATAAAACTGAAAAGCTGACGTCAAATGCTATGTTACCGACAGTGTGCTTAGTACTTTACATGTATCATCCCATCCAATCTTGAAAACAACTTTAAGAGGTACTGTTATTATCCCTATTTTAGACAAGAAATTGGTCTCAGAGAATAAGCCTGATTTGCCCAAGGTCACCCAGCGAGAAAGTGGCGCAGCAGAGCACAAGATCCCGAAGCCCAAGCTCCCGAGCATCCCAGACGCGGCCCAACCTGTTGCCTGCGGGGTAAACGGTTGGCACGGTATAACTGACGGGGATTCAGGGAGAGAAAGAGTCCCCAACAGAACTCCCCACTGAATAGGAGAGACAGAGACGTTGTTGGGTAATGCCTGACCTAGAGAGTAACTGGAAGAATTTCTTGGGTTGTTATTTCTTTTATTAAAACAAAAACAAAACAAACCCTTAATGCTCTCTAGGTGCCAAGCACTGTGTCAGGTAGGGGATGACAGCCCAGGCTGGCCTCGGACAGGCTGTTTTCCTCCACTTTTCTTACTCTCAGATTTCCTCGTGTTCCACGTGGGGTTTTGCTCATTTCCTCACCTCCTGGCTTGTGCTCCCGGCAAGAAGACGGTCGTGGGACCCAGAGGGTGAGCCTAGCCCCGCTTCCCGCCGCCCTTCTCCCAGCGGGGCTGCAGGTGAGCGGGAACCCTGGCGCGAGAGTCCGCCGCAGCCGCGCCTCGGCAACCATTGGCTCCTCGGCGGGTCCCCGCCCCGCGCGGGGCGTAACCGCCACGCCTCCTACCCCCCTGCTCGCCGGCTTCGCAAACAATACGGGCCACCGCCCCTCCCACCTTTGGCGTCACGATCAAAACAATCCTTTAACTACAACTCCCAGAAGGCCGGGCGGCTGCGCGAGCTCAACAGCTCGCGGCCGTTCCCGCACAACTACATATCCCAAGGGACATCGCGCGACCGCGGCTCCTCCATTGCGCAAGTGCGGAACCGCTTTTGTTTCCGGCGTGGAACTGGGCGAGCGTGGCGTGTAGTTGGGTTTAAGTCCGGCTGGGGGGCTCCTCCGTTTACCGGTTTGGGTTCGTGGCTGTGCAGGTGAGATAATAAGCTCAGGAATGAAACCGTCACCCCTTTGGGGTCTGGACAGATTTCGGCGTTTGAGGGTGCCGGGACAGATAGATGCTGGACTTGGAGCTGCGGTTCGGGATCGGAAATCATTCTTCGTTACTTCTCGGCGTTTTCTAGTTTACGAAGTAATTTTTTTCCCTCCAGCAGTCCCCAGAACAACACTTTGTGAGAGGAAGTGTAAGTGACTCCAGGTGACAGCTGAGGAACAGGTTCAGAGAGGTTAGGTGATTTGTCTAAAGACACTAGTAGTTGCTGAGCGGGGCCTTAATGCTGTTTCCAAGTCCAAACCCCATATTCTCTGCTTTGCATACAGATTGCAGACGCCCTTTCTTGTTGAATAAGAGAGTGGGGGAGTGGGCATCAGCTGCCTTCTCAAGTCGACTATCCCGTAGTGACGAAAGGAGCGATGGAAGTGATATAATCAAGTCTTCAGTCTCTCTGTAGATAAAGTTTTCTTACGTCTGAGGCATTTATTTACTCGGTGTCCTTAAGAGGTGCTTACGGGTTGTCAAGCTCTAGTCTAGATACTAGAGATACAGCAGCAAACCAAACTGCCCAACCCTTAAGGTCCAGTGGGGATAGGCCGACAGTAAATATATAGTGAGACAGGTGGTGATCACAGAGGAGAAAAAAATAAAGCAACGTAAGGAGAAATACCCATTGGAGGATTTTGAACAGTGTCCTAACTTCGGTTTAGATCTGATCATTACTATGTGTTCCAGGCACAGCAGCTGCACAGAAAAGATGGGAGAGGAGGCCAATGATGACAAGAAGCCAACAACTAAATTTGAACTAGAGCGAGAAACAGAACTTCGCTTTGAGGTGGAGGCATCTCAGTCAGTTCAGTTGGAGCTGCTGGCTGGGATGGCAGAGATCTTTGGCACAGAGCTGACCCGAAACAAGAAATTCACCTTCGATGCTGGTGCCAAGGTGGCCGTTTTCACTTGGCATGGCTGTTCTTTGCAGCTGAGTGGCCGCACTGAGGTGGCTTACGTCTCCAAGGACACTCCGATGTTACTTTATCTCAACACTCACACAGCCTTGGAGCAGATGAGGAGGCAGGCGGAGAAGGAAGAAGAGCGAGGCCCCCGGGTGATGGTAGTGGGCCCCACCGATGTGGGCAAGTCCACAGTGTGCCGTCTCCTGCTCAACTACGCAGTGCGTTTGGGCCGCCGTCCCACTTACGTGGAGCTGGATGTGGGTCAGGGCTCTGTTTCCATACCTGGTACCATGGGGGCCCTCTACATCGAGCGGCCAGCAGATGTTGAAGAGGGATTCTCTATCCAGGCCCCTCTGGTGTATCATTTTGGCTCCACCACTCCTGGCACCAACATCAAGCTTTATAACAAGGTCAGAGCCAGAGCCAAGGTGGGATGGAGGGAAGGGCTGCTATCAGGATAGGAAGCTGTGCCTAAGTGTGCTAATTAAAACCGTCTATGGCCATTCTTTGCTCCCTCTCAGCTGGTATTACTGCCAGATGATTTTGGAAAAGTCTGTTTCAAATATAAGTCAACCTCAGAGTGTTAAACGAGAGTTAAGTAATTAACTCAATTTCTACTTAGGACATGAAACAACAGAAGAAGCAACATAAAAATGAAATCCATGTTAATGAGGTTAGAACCACAGCCATTAAGAATGTCATTTTTTTTTTTTAATGTTTGTTTACTTTTGAGGAAGGGAGACAGAGCACAAGCAGGGAAGGGGCAGAGAGAGAGGGAGGCACAGAATCCGAAGCAGGCTCCAGGCTCTGAGCTGTCAGCACAGAGCCTGACGCGGGGCTCGAACTCACGGACCGCGAGACCGTGACCTGAGCCACCCAGGCGCCCCAAGAATGTCATTTTTTCTTGTACCTAATAACCGCTTATTCTACGTAGATATGAGTTTGTTAGTTTTGTGGATTTTTTTCCTCACCTTAATGCTTCCTTTTGCAGATTACTTCTCGTTTAGCGGATGTGTTCAATCAAAGATGTGAAGTGAACCGAAGGGCCTCCGTGAGTGGCTGTGTCATTAATACCTGTGGCTGGGTCAAGGGCTCTGGTTACCAGGCCCTGGTGCACGCAGCCTCGGCCTTTGAGGTAGATGTGGTTGTGGTTCTGGATCAAGAACGACTGTACAATGAACTAAAACGGGACCTGCCTCACTTCGTTCGCACTGTGCTGCTCCCTAAATCTGGGGGTGTGGTTGAACGCTCCAAAGACTTCCGGCGGGAATGTAGGGATGAGCGTATCCGTGAGTATTTCTATGGATTCCGGGGCTGTTTCTATCCCCATGCCTTCAACGTCAAGTTTTCAGATGTGAAAATCTACAAAGTCGGGGCACCCACCATTCCAGACTCCTGTTTGCCTTTGGGCATGTCTCAGGAGGACAATCAGCTCAAGCTAGTACCTGTGACGCCTGGCCGAGATATGGTGCACCACCTCCTGAGTGTTAGCACTGCTGAGGGCACAGAGGAGAACCTTTCTGAGACGAGTGTGGCCGGCTTCATCGTGGTGACCAGTGTGGACCTGGAGCACCAAGTGTTTACTGTTCTCTCTCCAGCCCCCCGCCCACTGCCTAAGAACTTCCTTCTCATCATGGACATCAGGTTCATGGATCTTAAGTAGAGATGAGCAGGAAACCTTGCTCCTTGGGACGTAGAGATCTGGTCATCACCAAAGGCAGATGGGTTGCAGTATGAGAATCTGTTGAGGCCACACAGGCCAGCAAATAGTGAACTAGTAGAAAGCATATTTCTACCTCTTGAAACAGTTGGTGGTAACCTAACTCTTCTAATCCTGAACCAAATGGAAAACTAAGAGAACATAATTGGTTTCTTGGGTCACCTAAGGTGCCACTTGGAATTCTCTGAGGCCCTGGAGCATCCCATTTCTGCCGCTGTACTACTTGGTGGACTAATTTTCAGGAGGAATTTTTTTAAATTATCACTCCTTTATATTCTGTATATAGTATTTGTTATCCCATTTATCCAGGATGAAAGATTGAATCAGGAGGCCTCTTTCAAATAAAGTTTAAACTTGGAAAATTTTAATAAATATTTTTGCCATATCACAGAAGTTGGTATGATTTGTGGAAAAAAAAAATTTTCCCCCTAAGTACTATGGAACCATCACTGGAATGACTTCCTGCTAAACTCTTAGAGGAGAGGAAAGCCAAGAGCCCACCTGTGAGGCAAGCAAGTGAATTTTTATAATGGTTCTCCTTCCCTTCCCTCATAGGTGAATAGATGCTAAATCTGTTGTCCATGCTGGTTTACTATGGTGAGCTGAAGTGGCTGGTGATAAACTTGGATTGAGATTTCTGGCTTAATCGTTTCCCAGACATAGCTCATTTGTTCTCAGCTGCAGTTGTTTTTCCTATTGTCTGTCCGAGTGGAACTGGGCCCTAGGTCCAAGTGTAAATTGAGCTTTTGCAGATGGTTAAGAAGCTGGGAAAGCCCATTCTCTTTGATTTCTTGCAAATTGTTTGTGTTCCTAGTGTGGATTGGAGTAAATATCTGATGCCCTTCATTCCTTCTTTCCACAAGATCTCTACTGAGTATCTGCTGTTTGCCATTGTGTATGGGGAACAACATAGACCAAAGTCTTACAGAGCTTACATAGAATGAACAAACAAAAACGGTAAGTGATATGCAGAGACTTAAAATCAGGTGATCTGAGAGAGAGTGACTAGGGACAGTGCTTCAGACTGGGTGGTCAGGAAAGGCCTCCCCTGAGCACATTTGGCGTTAAGACCTGAATGGCTGTGTGAGACTGGGCCAAAATCTTCCTGGTGGAGGAAACTGTGCAAAATGCTAAGAAAGGAAAAAACTTGACGTGTTTGATGAAGGGAGAGGTTGGTGTATCAAGGGAAGCTTGGTAAAAATTGAGGTGGAGGGGGCAACAGAGACGAGATAATGTAGGGCTTTTGTAATCCAAGAGCAGTGGCAAATGATGGGAGAGGGGAGGTGTCTTAGTTCCTCAGGCTGCTGTAACAAAATGCCACAGACTAGATAGCCTATAAACACCAGAGATTTCTCACAGTTCTGGAGGCAGTTAAGTCCAAGGTCAAGGTACCAGCATGGTCCTGTTGTGATGATGGCTCTCTTTGTTTTTGCAAACTGCCTACTTCTAGCTATGTCTTCACATTGCAGAAGGGCTGGGGATCTTTTTTACAAAGGCACTAATCCCATTCACGAAGGCTTTACATTCATCTAAGCATTTCTCAAAGGTCCTACCTCCTAGTACCATCATCTTTGGGGCTTAGTATTTCAACATAAGAATTTTGGGGGGACATAAACATTTAGACCAAAGCAGGTGGTTAAACAGAGGAATGACCTGATTTTGAATAGATCATTGCTGTGTGGATAATGGATTATAAAGGCAAGAGTTAGGAGCAAGGATACAAGTTAAGAGACTTGTGGTAGTTTCAGCGTGAGAATTGATGGGGGGTTAGACTAGTGGAGGTGGAATTGGTGAGTAGATTGCCTTGGGATATTTTGGAGGTAAGATAGGACTTGGCTGATGGAAGTGGTGGGGAAAAGAAAGTGGAATCAAAGCTGATTTCTGTATTTCTTACTCGAGTACCTAGATTGGATATGAGATTGGGGAAAGTCAGGGAGGGAGGACAGAATATCGAGTCCTACTTTAGCAATATTAAGTGTCAGCTGTCTACTAGTCATCCATACGGAGATGCTGGGCGAACAGGTAGGAACAAGAAGCTGGAAGGTTTGGGGAAATTAGGGGTGAAGTTTCATGGGAGCTGTTGGCTTATGGGGGGCTTTTAAGGCAGTAGTAATGGATGAAATTCTTTAGGAACCGTGTAAATGGAAATCAGGAGACAGAGATGGATTTTCAGGGCACTCCAAACATAAGAGGCAAAGTATAATGGGAGCTAGCAGAGGAGACTTGGTTGGGATCTGGAAGCATGGAGGTCAGTATTGACCTTATGGGTGTAGTTTTGGAATGGTGGAGATAAAAGTCCTATTGAAATATATGTATTATTGAAAAAAATAATACGAACTGAAGCAGTAAAGATAACATCTATAGACAACTCTTTCAAGAAGCTTTGCTAAGAAAGAGGCGGCTGGATGTAAGATTAAGGGAGTTTTTTTTTTGTTTTTTTTGTTTTTTTTTAGCTGGGATGACATAGCACATCAGCAGACTAGAGGGAGAGAATTTAATGATCGGTATGGGAATCTTCTTGACACCCTTCTATTTTTTTCTGTGGTTCAAATACAAGTTCAAAGAAAAATTTCGGAAGAAAATGCAGGAGTAAAGGGGATGGGATCCACAGCACAACGGGAGAAAATGCTTTAACATAAGCAGAGACTTCTCATAAGGACTGGAGGGAAGGTAGTGGTATGTAAACAGAAAGAGGGTGGAGTGCCTGGCTGGCTCAGTTGGAAGAACATGTGACTCTTGATCTCAGGGTCTTGAGTTCAAGCCACAGGCTGTGTATAGAGATTACTAAAAAAGTAAAAATAAAAACAAGATCGTTGGTGGTTTTGGTACTGAAAGGGCATTTGTCTCTGTGCCTAAATTCAAGAGTGGCAGCGTGTTTTTGTCTGCCTGTTTAACTTTTTTAAAGTTTATTTATTTTGAGAGAAAGATGGCACTGGAGGGGCAGAGAGAAAGGGAGAAAGAGTATCCCAAGCAGGCTCCGCACGGTCTGTGAAGAGCCCAATGCGGGGCTCCATCTGACTGACTGGGTGAGATCACGACCTGAGCCAAAACCAAGAGTTGGAGGCTTAACTACCTGAGCGACCCAGGTGCCCCTGCCTGTTTACCAGTATGTTGAACTAAAATTGACCTTGTAGTTTGCCGTCTATCAGCATGAGAAGATGTAAAGGACTGGAAAAGTACACACTAGAAAAAACCATAAGGTGCTATGTAGTATACATAGCAAATTAATTTATTTGGAGTTTGGGTGGTCTGGATACCCCACTGGTTTAGCCTGGATTTTACTGTGCAGTAGTTTTCAGAAGTGGCTGGTACTTTAAACCTTATGTTCTATTAAACATCCTTTCCAGGATATATCTTGCATGACCCTAAAACTGGACAAGAAAATGGAATCTCATCTAAACCTTGGGATGACGATTATGCCACCATTAGTGCTCATCCGGCTAAGAGTCTGGCATCCAGTAGTCCAGTGTCCTAGGGGAGCTTTAGCAGTATGGCTGGTTGGTGGAAGATGGAATTTTTATTTTCATTTGGCAGTGTCTAGCTAAAAGACAACAGACAGGTTCTTAGACTGTTGAAAGTAGGAAAAGAAAGATGCCTAATTTGTGAAGTTGGGGAAATGAAGTCTTAAAATCCAAGAAAATATGCCTAGAAAAGTGAAATTTGATCTTCCTAAGAAAACAAAGTAACCTGATTTACAGATAAGAAGCCCCTCTAAATGAAATACTGGATCTCCCGTAATACCTAAACTTTACCTTTTATATGGTCTAAAGTGTTATCAGGATTTCATTTTCTATCAAAAAAAAAAAACCAAAAAGATTTCATTTTTTAGTACACACTGTCACACTGGACAAGGAACTCTCTAGTGTGTTGCAGTAAATGGACTGAAATCCTTAGCAAGAATTGGGGCGCTTGGGTGGCTCTGTCAGTTAAGCATCTGACTTCCACTCAGGTCATCATCTCAGGGCTCACGGGTTCCAGTCCCACATCAGGCTCTGTTCTGATAGCTCAGAGGTTGGAGCCTGCTTCAGAGTATATGTCTCCCTGTCTCTCTTGCCCCTCCCCTGCTTGTACTCTCTCTCCCCCTCAAAAATAAATGAACATTAAAAAAATTAACGAAATAGAACCTGATACATACGCCATGTCAGAGGAGCTAGACTAGACCCCAGAAAACCTTTCTCCTCTATCTTGCTGCCCAGTACTAAAATATTAGACTGCCGTTAAACCAGCAACATTTGACACCAAACGCGAGGACACACGGCAGGATTTAGTACCACACTTTATAGGTGATTGGCTTCAGAGAAGTGGCTGCTGAAACACTTCGGTTATGTAATAGGCAGAGCGGCTTTCAAAAGAGAAATGGCCTTGAGCTAAAAGAGGCGAGAACAACACCTGGCCTTGCTCTTGGGTTCACAGCTGTGTAGGGCTAATTAGGGCATAGTGTGGCGCTCTGATCTTCGCGGTCGGCCAGGGCTGACAGCCGCCTTCCAGCCTGCGTTCCCGGACTGGGCGAAGTTAGTTAGGGAAGCGGGCGCCCATGCCTTGGGCCGCAGTGAGAAACTAAGGGAATGAAGCCAAGAGCCCTCTGGAGCCCCGGGTGGGGTGGGGGCTGCCACCGCCTCGGAAGGCGCTCACTCCCTGCGCTCCTGCCACGGTCGGCACTACAGAGGGCTGCAAGACTCGCGCCGCTCTCCTTCCTCTTCCTCCGGGGACTCGGGCAGGAGCTTCGCCCCACACGACTCTTCCAGTCCAGGCGCCCCCATCGTGCGAGAGCCACGGTCAAACCATTCCGTTATCCCCGGATTCTGCTGGTACTGGGGAGGTCGCTCGAACGACTCCTCCGTTAAGATTGCTTTAAATAAAGTTTTCGCCATCCAAAAAAAAAGGGGGGGAGTCGGGGGGTGGTGGCTGGGTGGGAGCTATTTCGTCTCCAAAGGGTGAGCCAATGCACGAAGGTGCTGAAAGGCGAGGACCGCGGTGCCGACTTGCGATTGGTTACACAGGAAGCCTGTCTGGGCCGTACCACACTTACTTGGAGGGGGTCTGGAGAATGAGAGAGGCTACGTCCTTGCTTTTGAGTCTTTCCAACACACACATATAATTATTTTTACTTCCAATGATTTCTTCCTGGATACCGTAGGGCTAGAATATGGGACGCAGGAAAAAGACTTCCCCGGACATTTCCCCATTTCTGACTCCTGCGCAGTACTCCAATCCTCCTCTCCCCAGTCGTCTGCGGAACCCGACGGCCGTGTGCGCGCGCGCGCTCGTTCTCTCGCGTGCGTACGGCGCCGTGCTCCTGCAGCCAATCAGACCGCGAGGTCGCCGCGGTCGCCAGGTTCGCGCGCACGCCCTGGAGCGGAGTGGGGGTGGGGGCTATGGGTGAATGGGAGAGTGAGCGGGGGCGGGCGCGGCGGCGCGAGCCGCATGAATGAGAGAAACGTGCCCCGCGCGAGACGTCGCGCGCGCCCGGGACGGGGAGCCAATGGGAACGCTGGGAGGGCTCGAGACCCGGCACTGAGGGCAACGGCCGCGCGCCGGCTCGAAGACGAGCGTCGCCGGGCGGGAGCGCGCGTAGCAGGCGGGCGTGGAGCGTGCGGGGGCCGCGCGCGGCCTCTCAGAGGCCGGACGGCACTGCCGGGAGGCGGCGGCGACAACGACGGTGGCGGTGACGGGAACCGCGCCGGGGGTGAGTACCGGGGACACCGGCCCCTGCGGAACCGGAAGTGCCGGGCCAGTGAGGTGGGAGGGGAGAGTGACCTCTAGGGAAGGGGGACCGACAAGGGGGTAGGTGGTTTGAGGCCCCATTCCTGCTCCGGGCCGGGTCATCCAACTGCGGCGGGACCCGTGGGCCCCGGAAACGGACGACGAGTAAAGGCCGGGGATCCGCGGCCGCCGGGGCTCTGAACGGGTTAGTGCCTGGCCGCCAAGTCCTGGCTCGGGACCCCGGTCCCTGGGCGCCGGGCGCCCGGCCGCCGCCCCTTCCGCCCCCGGCCCTGCGCCCCCGGCCTCTGCCGTCTCCCGCAGTCTCGGTGGGCCCTGCCGCCGCGGATTCCTTCTTCTCGGTCTCAGCCAGCTCTGCCCCGTGTGGTGATTCTCCCTTCCCGGATCCGGGGTGGCGACTGGGTGCTGTTCCCCTTTATCTCCCTGCATTTCAGGTCCCTTGCCCTCCTCTACTGATATTTATTTAAGCTCAAGCCTCATCTTGTTAACCTGTTATCTCGCATCCGTCCGCTTTCTCCCCCTTCCCCCACCAGCCGGGTGCTCCGTGCTTTTAGTACTTTGTACTTTTTGCTAGTGGAGCTCGAATGTGTTGGCCAATATTTTACCTATAGGACTCTCTTTGTGGGACAAAGAGGTGGAAAGTGTTTTACCCACTTGGCCAAATGAAAACACTTTCATGAGAAGTAAGAAAGTGATTTAAAAGTTATGGAAGGAGGTGTGTGGGATCGGATATGTATTATATCCTAGTCCTTTTCCTTTCTTTCTTTCTTTTTCTTTTTTCTTTTTTTTTGCGTTGGATTTTTCACTTCCTGGTTAGTACCATTTTGTCTAGGTTGATCTTATAATAGCATCCCTGTCCTTTTGTCCCAGTAGCCCTCTGTACTCTATCAAATCTCTTCAGAATGCTCCTGATCACCCATTTTTTAAAACCCACCTAATGCTTACAGGAATTGTATTGCCATGAACTTGGCTACCTCTGTATGTAGTAACACCAGCGAACATCTTGACGTGTGGATTATCATTCCAGGATACCTCGGTTGCGTTGTATTCGGATTTACTACATTGGTCTGTCACACTGCTTTGTTTCAACAAATAACACCTGTGTTATGGTTGTACTGCTTATATCCGTTCGCCCTTTGAAGGAGGTGGCCTTTATAAATCTGGCCTTTATACCCTACGTTCGATGGTTTGTTTTTACATATGCATATTTCCATTCCATAGATTACTCCGTGCCTGAATGTGTCATACACATTCTTGTACACCTTCCTCATGCTGGTAGGGATCCAGACTGCTGGCCCTGATGAACCAGTCACCCCGCAGTCTCACCCCTACTGCCCACAGCACACTCTTCTGCTAAGACTTGGTGTGTCTTTATTATCCACAATACATCGTTCAGTTTTCGTCTTCTCCCTTCTACCGTATATGCCCTACAGATGTCAAACGTTGATCTCTTCTGTTTTCCCATTCGAGTACTCCCCCAAATTGCGTGGCCTTTTATGACCCTGTATTGCTATGGCAATATGAGCCCATGTGACTTTTCTCCTTTCAGAAAATATAATCCGAAATAAAATAAGGTGTCTAAGTGCCATTACTTCCCCTAGATAAAGTTTAAGCGGTGCAGCTTTCCATCGTCTCTAAATCTCTGGGCTTTTGAGGGGCAAGTTTAATAGTACTGCCCACAGACCCAAGAATTTGCTTCTCAGTGTTCACAAAGCTATTTAGGCCTAAGTTGAGAAGGTTGGGCTTTCATTCCTATAGAAACTCAGTGTTAAATAATCATAAAATCAGGACCTAGAGGGGATTTATCTTTTTTAGGCCTTTAACAATTTCTTGTAGTGTCTAAGTGTTCAGTGTATTCTAATATTGCTGTTTGGCCCTCTAAAGGTCTGTTTTTTTAAGGAGAGAGACAGTGCATCTTGAAGGAAGGTGCCTTTGCCTTCCATACCACAGGTAAGAGAGGAAGTGGTAGATTCTGGGCACGTTTCTATTTCGCCATCTGAATCTTCTGCCATTTGAATCTCTGCCTTTGGTATTAAAGGAAATACCAGACCTGTTCAGTCAAATAAACTTTTATTTTTACTCTTTTTTTTTTTTTTTTTTTTTTAAGTAGACTCCATGCAGGGCTTTATTAACTCACTACCTCGAGATCAAGACCTGAGCTGAGCTCACGAGCCAGACACTTAACCAACTAAGCCACCCAGGCACCCCTAAACTTTTATTTTTAAATTCTAACTTAAGTAAAATTTTTGGTCTGCAGATTCCAAGATGTAATCACTGGGCAAGTAGTGCAGTGGATGAGAAAGTGGTAGAAAGGCTTTGTGTTGGCAAAGGGGCATGTGAACTCTGGTTCTTAACCTGACTGGTCTAGTGATTAAGCAGAATGGCCTCAGGCATTCTCTAGCCTTCAATTTTATGGAGTGGGGTAAGGGACTGTGTCACCAGATAATGTGAGTTAAGTGCTTTGAGATCACTAGATGAAAAGCATCCTATAAAATCCAAAGTGCTGGTGTTATTTGGGTACTGCCGTCAACAGAAATAATTGTTACTCTTAATCATATGGGGAATGTGGGGCACAGTTGAGCTGCTGATAGGCCAGTGTAGGAATAGGTTGTTGAATTGGCAAGAAAAGGACCAGTCCCAATTGTTGACTTGGTTTCTCATAGAGAGCAACTCACCTCTCCGTTCAAGGACATTTTCTCACCCAGGTCCTTTCAGTGGGTTATTCCAGTAGACCAATAACTCAGAGTCTGCCTCTTCAGGGTTATGACTAAAAAGCAGAGTGAGACAAAAGACAGAGACGTACACTGAAAGGAAATGAGACATACTGTCCTAATTTTGAGGTTACTTTCTTCTTTTTTCATTGTTGCAATAAATACTCTCTTTTTCCAATGAAAAGTCTCTTTTCTAGGACTGCCCTTCACTGCTGTGCCTTATATGTTTTTAGATTTTGATATTCTTGATATTTGTTATGCCCATTTGTGTCAGGTGAGACGCACCCCTTATAAGAGCTAGTTCTTTTATGACCTTAGGCCAGTGGAGCCATGTTCTTCTCTTTCCAGTATGAACAGCACTTAGAAGAGGTAAAGATTCTGAATCCATTGTTCTCTCAGTTCAGAGTCCTTTCCCACATGCACATAAGTGAAGTGTATGCCATAAAAGGCACTTTTTTAAACAGAGTAGCCTGTGGGGTTTAGCCTTGATGTTTTCAAGAAATTCCCTGAAAGAATTTATCTGATAAAGGCATTTATTTTTTTTTTTTTCCAGGTGAGGCACTGTAACCCAGTTGAATTCCGCATCTAGAAAGCCCAAGACCGAAGAAGAAAGATCAGAGACATTGACTAACCTGGAAACAGGGACTTCTTTGGAACTTTGGTTTCATCATCCACCGTACCCTTTTAACACTATCGTTGAGTGGAATTAATTTCTTCATCTTATTTTGCTTATTGGGAAGAACATGGCTTCAGGGATTTTACGTTTCTCCTTAGTTTTGCATGAACTTGATAAGAAACGGAGCCCTTAGGGGACTTGGGAATGACAAGAAGAGATTGAAGACAGACAAACTTGTGTGCGCGTGCTCTCTCTCTCTGTTTTCCCTCTCCCTTCGAAGAAAAGGATTTACAGCTCGACCTTGTAACAGCTGCTGCCCAGCATTAGCCATCTAGAGAAAAGAAATAAAATTAAACCACCATTGCTGGACTAGAAACCCTGAAGTCAAGGTGTGGGAGTGGTGGCATTAAGAAAACTGCCTCAAAGGGCTGAGGACTGCAGTGAAAACAGCTTCTCTTCAAAACTGGAAGGGGCCTCAGGTTCCCTTTGGGATTAAAATAGAAACACGGGGCACGCTTCTCTGAGGTGCAGCTCACATCTTGTGGAGCGTGGTAGCCCTGGAGGTGCTATAGTGTCTCCTCAGAAGACTTTCCTTGCCCGAGGTGTCCTACCCGGCCTGACAGCCTCCCCTTCTTGCCCCCGGAAGGATTGCCTCCATCCATGAGCTGTCCCTCCATCTGTCTGGCGGCCCATGTTCTCCACCCGCAGCCATTTGCATGTGTACAGCCTACCGTTTGTCCCCACTTTCTAAGCTGTACAAGTTGTGTTTCGTAATCTCTCCTTCTGCCGTGTTCTGGGGTGGTGGTTATTCATCATTTAGAATCACCTTTCCCCCTCCCATGTGCTTTCCTTCATTTGAGATCTTTTGACCTTTGGTTTTATTTGGGAGGGGGAAGGGTGATAACTTTACAATTTTGGTTTCCCCTGGTTTCCTTCCGTACTTTCGTCGTCCGCTGGTTCCCTCATCCCATTTTCTTGTCTGTTCTGCCGCTGTCTGGGCCTGGGCTATGCGGCAGGGCAGAACTCCCATCAGAGCTCCAACATGCCCGCAGAGTCTGGAAAGAGATTCAAGCCCAGCAAGTATGTTCCGGTCTCCGCAGCCGCCATCTTCCTAGTGGGAGCTACGACTCTCTTCTTTGCCTTTACGTGAGTTCTCCCCCAGTGGTGCTATCTGGGGGGCACTCTGTGGGAGGTGGGGGGGGTTCTCTTGAGTGTTGCCAGTTACTTGCCAGGCGCCTGGGGAGCATCTGATGTCTGATGGAGGTAAAGACAAACCTCAGAGATACAGGGAGAGGAGTGTGAGAAAGCCTACCCTCTCAGCCTTGCTATAAATGATGCTCTCCTGAATCCCCTACTGTCCACTGCCTCCCTTCCTTTGGAATCCCAGATGTCTTTTGTGTTTTCCTATCCGGCTCCATCGTGAGATGATCATGAACTGGGAAGGAAGTAGGAGGAAACCACCAGAGAGGCTTGAAGCAGCTTAAGCAATCAGTTCTGGGAGAGAAAGAGCGAGACTAGATGAGAGGTTTTTTACACAATAATGGCTTTTCCTCACGCTCTCTGGAGCTGAGCATACTGGAGAGCTGCGGGATTGATGTAGGAGATATACCAATGAGACAGCTGGGCTTTTCCTGTTACTCAGATGGTTTTCTCTGTACTCTATCAAGAGCTGATGCCTGGAGAAGTGCAGGCCACTGGGAAAGGGCAGGTTCTATTTAGGAAGAGTCCTGGCGGGCTGCCTTCATGTCCCTTCCTGCCGAAGGGGTGGCAGTAATTCGTGCATTCCCTGGTCCTATTAGGAAGAGCGGTTGGCATTGAAAGGTTTCCTGCTTCGGGTTTTCAGACTTTGTTCATCTGCCAGTGACTGGAGGAGACCGACTTCTTTCCCCTCTTTCTGTATTTTAGCCGTTGACCACATGGCCAGCCCCTTTGCTCTTACCTGTTTATAAATTAGCGTGTACCAGGCTTCCGAGCCTTAAACTGTTGAGTCACTGAGTTAGTGCTCTAGTTCTAGCTCTTGGAACAATCAGAGCATGCTAGATTTTCTGGGGAGCTCACTTTGCTGTGATTGAGGCTCAGCCCTAATGGTCAGGTGGTGTTCAGAGCAATGTGAGGTTGCTGGCAAGAGGAAGGAAATGGATTGAAGGCATAGGGAATAAAAACAGTTCGGACTCATTAATGGATGAGCAAAGCAGGAATTGCTGGCGGCGGGGGGGAGCAGTTACTATTATGGGGAGAAACCTAGAACAGTTATTAAATCTGAGGAGGGGAGGAAGACCTCCCACCCCCCACCTCCTGCCCCAAGTTGAGCTTCAGATGCCAGAAGGAATTCTAAAAGTTTTGTGTGGCTTGGCCAGTAGAGTCAGTGAAGCAATGATGTTTTTCTGTTTAGTCTTAAACAGGAAAAAAAAATGAATCTCTTATCTGAGGTATGAGTATCTTCCAACTTTCACCTGTTCCTCTGGGGGGTAGAGGATTCTTTGGCCCCCAGCTTTCCAGACCGAGCATGCCTGTTGAGTCCCTCAGGGTTCTAAAGCACCCCTACTCTTCTCTGACTTTTCTTCGTAGTTTGTCTCTCTTGCTTAAATGCAACATGTTCAGTGTTCTATCCTTTTTTGTTGTTGTTTATTTATGTATTTTGAGAGAGAGAGAATGTGCCCAGGGAGGGGCAGAAAGAGAGGGATAAAAAATCCCAAGCAACCTCCATGCTGTCAGCACAGAGCCCGATATGGGGCTTGATCTCCTGAGCAGTGGGATCATGACCTGAGCTGAGACCAACAGTCAGATGCTTAACCGACTGAACCACCCAGGCGCCCCCAGTGTTCTAGCCTTCTTCGTGCATTGACTGTCTAGAAGGAGGTGTGAGTCTTCAATCTGACTTGTTTTGGTTTCTGCTATTATGGCCAGCAAGTAGAATCAGCATTTTTTTTTTAAAGATTTTTAAATTTTGACATAATCTCTACATCCAATGTGGGACTCGACCTCACAGCCTTAAGATCAAGAGTCACATGCTCTACTGACTGAGCCAGCAAGGCACCCCTAGACTCAGCATTTTAACCAAGGGACGTGTATATCTGTGTGGCAGTTGCGGGGCTGTGTCAGGAGGGATAGGTTATAAGACCAAGGTTGACCCCTTGTAGGCCTGCTTGATTGGGAAGGGTCTGTTTTCCTTCCAGAGGCTCATCCTTGGGAAGCTAGGAAGTTCAAGGGACTGACGGAGTGGTTTCTCTCTCTCTCACCCCATCTATTCCTGAGACAGGGCTAGCAGCAGCCCTCTTCTTATTTTGCTAATCTGGAACCATTGCAGTGCTTGGCTGGTTCTACCAGTTTCGCCACAAAGAGTTGTCCTGACGTCGGCATTTTCTCAACTGATAATTGAAGCTATTTAACCTACTTTCCCATTCCCTCGTGCCTGAAAAGTAGGGGCCCTCCTAATTCCATGGTGTCTCAGCCCCAGGGAAAAGACTTTTGGACAGTATGGACTTCGGAATTGCTGCCTCCAGTCCAGAGCTCAAAGAAGAGCCTTGTCACAGCTGGAGTGTCCCCGGGCAGTTTCGTCAGGACCAGTTTCTGGGCTCGTTTCCTCCTCCTGGAGACAAACACCCTGTTTTTCTTTGTCACCGCGCTCTGGGTACCTGTGAAATTCTCATCTTTTCCTTTCCATCTGACCATAGCGGTTGCTGTGCAGGTATAGATCTGGGCTGAACTGTTCTCAAAAACAGTTCCCCCATGGATTCTGTCCCTTTTGAGGTTCGATTCCTTGGAGAACCTCCCTGTTTAAAACTATATACAATGCAAAAAAGAATTTCTGGTTTCAGATAAAGAGACAAGAGGAAGGCTCTCTTGGTTTTTGTTTTTGTTTTAAAAATGTTTGTTTTTAAGTAGTCTCTACATCTAACGTGGGGCTCGAGCTCACACCTCCGAGATCAAGAGTCGCACGCTCCACTGACTGAGTCGGCCAGGAGCCCCAGAGAAAGGCTCCCTTTGAACCAGCTCCTGTTTGGGACCCTAAATCTGTAACTGTTCTGTCATTCTCCTGTTCTCTTCCCTAGCCTGTAACTATCTGTTCTCTCATGAGTCCGAGTCCCAAGAGGGAATGACTTTGCGGCCCAGAGGACCTGGAGTGGGAGGGAGAGTCCCTCTCAGTCTGCTCACATAATTAGTGCAGGCATGTAGCCTTCCACTCATTGGGAACAATTTACCTTTGGTCTTTCTCTGCCAGGTAGGGAAAGCTGTGAGCAGAAGTTATTGGCTGGGCTTGGTCATCAAAGGGCGACCTTGTGCCCTGGAAAAGCTTGAGTAGAACAGTTGAGGCCTTCCCTCCAGAACCCTAACCCTTCCTTCCCATTCGCTGAATTTGTCCGCTACCAAAACTGAGCGGGAGAGTGATTGAGAATTCTGTTTTCATTCTTTTCCCTCTTCGCTGTCTGGGAAGGAGAGTGTCTGCTGAAGGAACGCTCCTCCTCCCAGCTGGGTCCTAGATGCTTCGTTTCAGGTAATGGGTCTAGATTATTATCATCTAAAGTCCCCGTTTGTGATTGGCAAGGGTGGGGGGCAGTGCTAGGTAAGAGGAATCAGCACTGTTTGGGGGTCAGGAAACGTTTTGGTAAAGTCTGTTAACCTTTCTGGAGCTATTTTTTGTATAATGAAGTTGACCTTGAGGGATTTATGTAAGCACCATGACCCTTTATCCAGTGCGATCTTATGTGGAAGCCCAGTGTGTAAAACACGAGAGGAGGGCTGCTCTGCTCTGGGGTGGAGGAGGCCCAGCCACTTGGTGTTTCCTCTTTGCGTCTTTTGGGGATTCCCTGAGTCTTTCTTAGGGCTTCTGGCAATAACATTTGAAGTAAATCACTGAACTGCCTCTCCTAAAATCTCCTTGAGCGGTGAGTTAAGTCAGGTAGTGTCTCTTTGTGTGTCTACTTTTCAAGTTGGTAGGGAGAGCATAGGGGTGAGATCTCTGCTGCAGATGGTCCTCTGCAGGAAGGAAAAAAGTCAAGGTTGTCCAGAAATCCATGCTGGTCTTTTCAGTGTCCCATCCATGAGAGTGCTTTCTCCTGTTCAGCTTCTGCCTCTGTCCTTTCCCAACTCTTTTACCCACGGAGTTGGGTAATCTCAGTGCCTCTCCCTCTGGTCCTTTTTTTCTTGACTGCAGAGGTGCTAGCACCTGATTTGAGTGGGAGTAGCCTCGTGATTTAGGGCATTAATTGAGCAGTGGATGTTCCTTTTACTTCCCACGTTGTTTTCGCATCCAGGAATAAGTGCCCAAGTCCTACATCTTGCACTCAGCTGCTTGAAAGTGTGCGTAAGACGCGACAGATCAAGTGTTTTAAGAGAAACTTACCCACCTAGAAGGGGAGAAATTGTTTTCTCCTGGAATCGTGAGGATCCCCAGAGGCGGGGAGTGGAATATTCATTCCAGCCTTGCCTCGTCAACAAGGAACATGAGCTTCTGACTCAAACTACGTACCAGGCATCGGTGGAATGCATAGACTATTCTTCAGGAGCTTAGCGCCTCTGTTTTAAGTGTTCTTGAATCTCTAGTACCTCACATAGGGGCAGCGGAATTAAGGACGAAGGTGGAGCTGGAATGATAATTGGTGATGATGGTGTTAGTGAATAACGTGGGGATTTTTTGGTGTGTGTGGGGGTGCCTTTTAGCCAGTGAATGCTCAGTACTAAGCCAGCTGGTTTAAAAAGAATTCCAGGATCTTTTCAGTGTCTCCTTCATTCTTCTATCTGTATTATGTAGCCGAAGTAACATGATTGGAGTTTGCAGTAGATTACCTAAGGCTACATAGCAAAGCATTGATTGAGATGGGATTAAGATCCAAAGCTCCTTGACTCCTACTTTCTCTTACTGGCAGCTTAACCGTTTTTTATAATAGGAAGTGTTAGGGTTTGGAAACAGACTTCCAGACATGTGGGGTTTTTTTTTTGTTTTGTTTTTTGTTTTTTGTTTTTTTTTTTTAGTTTTATTTATTTTTTAAAGTAATCCCTGTGCCCAGTTTGGGACTGGAACTCACGACCCTGAGGTCAAGAGTCTCATGCTTTTCCATCTGAGCCAGCCAGGTGCCCTGGGAGTGTGGGTAATGAAACCCACTCTCCCTGAAAACAGGAGTGCTGGATGGGTGGGCAGAAGAACCTGTTCTTCTTGGGTTGGTGTAGGTCTGGGAGTCTCATCAGTGAGTCAGCCAGCCTTCTGGGCTACGGCCACTCCCTAGGCTTTGGAGCTCTGTGATTACTGCCATAGGCTGAGGACCAGCCCTGACAGCTCAGGCCCCATCTCCTTTCATCAAAGGCAACAGATTCAGACAGGCCACTTGGAGGGGTCACCTAGGAATCTGGCAAAGCACCATAGCAACTGCAGGCTTCTCCTCGAGCCAAGAAGAATATGGGATGTGGCAGGAACGGACTGTGTTCCTTCACGCCTCTCCTTGACTGGCTGTTCCCTCAGCTAGAGTGTGAAGGTTGGGAGCACTGGGTCCTTGATTTCAGTCTAGGAGCAGGTGCTGCCTGGGAAGTTGACTTACCTGTATCATTTCTAGGTGCTGCTACTATGCGGGTAGGCTTTATTTTGGCAGCAGATATTAGAGCCAGATTCTGGGGTCACACGCTTCAGCTGGGAAGAGTTGGTACCAAGTTGCAGGAGTGGGGCGCCTGGCTTGCTCAGGCATGCGACTCTTGATCTTGGGGTTGTACATTGAGCCCCACATTGGGTGTAGAGATTACTCTCAAAAATAAAGTCTTTGGAGGGAAAAAAAGAAGGTTGCAGGGGTGACGTTCCTTATCCAGGGGTGGTGGTTGGCAGCATACCCAAGAAAGTGGGTGATTTACTTCATTTGGAACTGGAGAAGCCAAAGAAGGAATGGGGTCAGAAAGACTGCCACCTGGGCCTTGCGAGGGGCTGACAGCTCATCCTCCTTCACTTTAGTTTCCCTCAGCAATTGAGGAACCTGCAGTTTGTCAGAGGCTCAAGAGGCCACAGTCACTACAGTCGTCCATTCTAGGGGTGAGACTTTTAAATCATGGGCCCTTCAGTGTTCTAGGATTTAATTTTTTTTTCCCTTCTAATTATCTTCCCAGGCTGTAGGAGTCCAGTGAGTCACCCCTTCTCCTCTTCCCCTGGCGGAAATCGAAGCGACAGCTAAGTGCTAGGGAGGGGCTCTGACCTGGATGACTGGTTTTCAGTTTCTCTCCCTCCCTCCTAAGGAGCCTAGGATGTCAGGCTTTGGGTGCGGCCGTGTAAGGCCTCTTCGGGTTTGTATTCACCCCAAACCCCCCTGCCAGATATGGGGACGTCTTTTCTGAGCCAGAGAACTGCCACAGGACGAGGCTTCCGAGGGAGACGTGGATGGCGAGAGCTGTGACCGAGGGTCTGCTTTCCCTTGAAATCAGTGCCTGCGCCTTGCTTCGTTATTTGGTTTCCCAGTTATGTGCTGACCCGCCAAGAGAAGCAAAGAGTTAATTGATGTTTACTATCTAAAAAGCCTGGCACACAATAAATATTGACTTAAGTTTTTCTGGTTTTAATGAATGGCTAAATGGAATTTGAATAAATAGATGGAGGTGGTAAACACTTGCAGGATGCTTTGTGACCATCAGTTTTGTCTCTTATGGTTAGTATATGTCTGATTAAGGAGGCCAGTTCCTGCAGATTGTCCTGATTTGTTCAGGGCTGTACATTTTGATTTGATGGAGACTGATCTCTGCCAGCGGAGTCCCGGGCTGCTGGGGATTAATTCTCACGACGCATTTGCTGTCTTGTTCTCCTGGCCCCTTCTTCCTTTCTTTCAATGAACTCTCCCTTTCCTTCTGGCTGGTCTAGATAAAGGGGACAAGGACAGATGCTGTCCTCATTCTGGTGATTAAGTTCTCAGCCACAAAGCAGATTAGGGTACTTAGCCACTGTCTGGTAAGGAGAAGTTCTTCCTGAGCTGAGATAGGAGAGAGGGCATTGGATAGTTGCCTCAGATGTTCTTCTGAAACTTCCAGCTCCCAGAGAAAGGAAGAGCTCTCACAGCATTCCTACTTAGACTCCTGTCCTCGCAGAAACTGCACGTAATCTTGGAATAGGGCACCCTTTTCTTTTTTTCTTCTGTCAGAGAAAAGTTACCTAAAGCATATCTCTTGGTTTGGACCCTTGGAATATTGGATATGTTCAGCTAGTTTCTTTTTCCTATAGGATGTAGGGCTGATTTGGTCTGATGCCTCCTTTTTTCCTCTCCCCTTCCCTTCTCTCCACTCTTCTGCTACATTTATAGGCCTCAAAGGGTCTAATTCTGTGTTTCAATAGCTCTCCTTATCTGTGTGTGGTCCCCCTGCCTCCCTTGACAACTAGCTTTTAGTTGAATAAAACTCTCAGGAATATCAGATGCAGGGAAGAAATTTTAGGCAGTTGAGAGTGGTTCAAAGCCAGCTGGGAAGGGGGAAGGGGAGCCAGAGAGGCAGGTGGTATCCCATGCTTTGTGCCAATGTGCAGGTCAGTGGGGCATGGCTGAGATCCAGCAGCCTGAGGCTGCTCAAGAGAAGGGAGCGTGCCTGGTGTCAGTTACATACTTAGCCCCAGCTCTTGTGCCTGGCTAAAAGGAGGGAAGGACAGATTCTAGAACGTGGAAAGATCCACCAGGGAAGAATGAATCTGAAGAACACAGACGACAGTACAAGGGGTTATAGTAGGAGAGATTCTGAATCTTATACCTTGATCTAAAATGAGGATTTCTGTGGGAAACTAGATGCACTTATTGAGAAGGAGAAAGGGGCGCCTGGGTGGTTCAGTCAGTTAAGTGTCCGACTTCGGCTCAGATCATGATCTCGCGGTTCATGAGTTCGAGCCCCGTATCGGGCTCTGTGCTGACAGCTCAGAGCCTGGAGCCTACTTCTGATTCTGTGTCTCCCTCTCTCTCTGCCCCTCCCCTGCTCACACTCTTGTCTCTCTCTCTCAAAAATAAACAAACATTAAAAAAATATATAAAAAAAAAAAAAAGAGAGGGAGAAAGAGAATTTGAGATGGCAGAGGTGGCGCATGCAAGATTTCTGGGGTGGGGGGGGCGGGGGGCTGTATGATTGGCGCCCAGATCGGTGGAACAGCCCCTCATTCTCTTCATTATCCGTGCAGCTGTCCAGGACTCAGCCTCTACGTGTCACCTGCAGTGCCCATCTACAATGCTATTGTTTTTCTCTTTGTGCTGGCCAACTTCAGCATGGCCACCTTCATGGACCCAGGGATTTTCCCTCGAGGTAAGATCTCCCTCTCCTCTCTTGGAACTTCCTCACTACCTTTGAAAATTCGTGATTTTTGAACATCCACATTTTGTCCTGGGCCTCAGGACTCCTAGGGGTTTGGGATACTTCAATAGTCTAAGGACGAAAAGCGGGCTGGGGCTATTCTGGAATAGATGTTCTAACTCCTAGTCATGTGATCCACTTTGAGTCAACTCTTTGATTTTCAGTTACTCATTCATCAGAAACTCATTTCAGGCATGTGGGCCGGGCATTATCCGTAGGCGCAACAATAATCTACAGTGGATTAGATGGTTATAACAGTGTGGTGTAAACTGTTTGGGGGCACGAGCAGGGTTCTGAGAGAGCACAGGAAAGGGAGCATTTAGAGCTGCCCAGATAAATTGGGGAAAGGCTGCAAGGAGGAGGCAGGAGAGTCTTCAAGCGGAGGATGGAAGGGAAGGGTGCTCTCAGCCGAAGAAGCAGCAGGAGCCACGAATGCCGTCCTTAGTGGGGTAGAAGACAGAGTGCATTGTGGGGCCAGACGGTGTAGGAGGTAAACCAAGGGCCAAATGGTGAGAAACTTTGTATGCTAAAGTAAATGGATGCTATTTCTTCCTTTGGACAGCAAGACTTTAACTGGAGGAATCATGGGATCAGATTTTGCTTTATAAAAATAATTCTTGTAAGAGTGTACAGATACCTCTTGGGAGGTGATTGCAATAATGTAAACCAGATGAGAACTTGAATTTGAGGCTGGATTTATAGATTTTTTTTCAGTAGACTCAACAGAATTCTTTATGACCATTTGCTTATTGGGGAAGAGTAAGAGAATGAAGGAATTGTCTAGGGTTGTCCCAAGGTTCCTAACTTGGGAGAAAAGATGGATGCTGATTTTTATAAAACAAGGTATGAGCTATATAGGAATGTTGAACAGGTTTGGAGGGAAGACAGCCCAGTAGACATGTTGAACTTGAGATGGTTATGGGCCATTCAGGTATAGTTAGCTATCCGGCAGTTGTCAGAGACCTTGGTCTCATAGGCTTCAGCCTTGTGGTGTTTGAAGCAACAGGAGTAAGATTGTCTAGAGAAAGTAGAACAAGATGAGGAAAGAACCAAGGTCAGATCTGACCAGCATTGACATTTTAGTAATGAGCAGAGGAGGAGCCATGGAAGAGGGGTTGAGCAAGAACGGTTAATAGGAGAAGGAACTGCACAGAGTGAGAACTAATAAGGAAGGTTCATGAAGTTCATGATGGTCGGCAGTATCAGAAATTTGATCCAATAGTATGAAAAACTCAGAATTGCCCATTGGAATTTGTGATCTTGACAAGAATAGTTGTAATGTGTGTTTAGGTATGTATGTGGGGAAAATACAGGTAAATAACCAAGACTGCCATGGTTTGGAAGGCAGTGAATAGGCAAAGAGGAAGCAGAGCCCGTGCGTGTTAGGATTACTCTTTCAAGAAGTTAGAGAAGTTGGGTGTCTACAAGAGAGGGAGAGAGAGGTTTGTGGTTTTTTCCTTTTTTTGTGGGATAGAGAAGATGGAAGCACTCTGGTAGCATGAGGAGATGGAACCAGAGAGGAGAGGGAGATGGTGGAAGAGTGACCTTCCAGAACCAGAGAGGAGAAGGAGATTGTAGAAGAGTGACCTTCCAGAGCGAGGATAGCTTTTTGGCACGTGTTGGAAGGGTTACGCTTCCAGAAGGAGCAGGCTGTTCTGGGAGAGGAGGTGTGAGGGTCAGGAACCATCATTAGAGTAAGAAGTTGATAAGGGTTGTTGCTGATAACCACTTTTTCTCTCAAACATGAAGTTATATTTTTAAGAATGAGAGATGAGGTTTTCCTGAGATCATTGCGCCCACAAAGCCTGTGTTCCTGTGCTTTATTTGTGACTCCTGTCTCAAAGATTAGTTGAACCGAAGGAACTTGGAGTCCCTAAAGCCAAAGGGGGCTGTTTTAATGAGCCTTTAATGTTCATATATTAAATATTTATTGATCTAATATGGAAGGCATTATCCTGGTCATTTGGGATGATTTTTTTTAAGGTTCTTAACTTTCAAAAAGTTCAGTCTAGAAGGAGAGATAGGGAAGATGTTTATATGAATAAATATTCTGTACTGTGCGCTAAGGTATAAAAATAACTAAAGAACCGTGTAGTGTTTTAAGAGGAAGTGCTCATTTCTGGTAGATGATGGGTGTGGAAAGATTAGACACTTCAAAATATGTAGCATTTTAATTTTTTTCCTTTAAAAGGAAACTTGTTTTATTTTTCATTTATTTGTTTTTGTTTTTTAATGTTTGTTTATTTTTTAGGAGAGGGAGACAGCAAGCAGGGGAGGGGCAGAGAGAGAGGGAGACACAGGATCCGAAGCAGTCCCCAGGCTCCGAGCTGTCAGCACGGAGCCTGATGCGGGGCTCGAGTTCATGAACTGTGAGATCATGACCTGAGCTGAAGTCGGGGGCTTAACCGACTGAGCCACCAGGAACCCCAAAGGGAAACTTTTTTTAAAAACGATTTTAATAAGCAGTGGACATTTATTATGTAGGAAGCATAAAAAAGAAATATGCCACCTATAATTTCATAGCCCAAAGAAAACTATTTTTATTTCCTTTCAGGGTCTTGAAGATTTATGTATATAACGTTTATATATGCCACGTATCTGTAGCAAGCGTGTGTGTGTGTGTTTTTGTGTCTGTTTTCAAAATGGGATCTTTTTGTTTGTACGATTCTTTATCTTGCATTTTTTTCACCTATCTCTGTTAAACACTTCCCCAGGTCAGTAAAAATTGGAAACTTGATTTTTAATCCCTGCTCCTTCATTTATTTGATTTTTCCTTCCCACGTGTATTTTTTCTAGATTAATAATAAAAAATAAAAACTGTACACAGCAGCTGAGAAGGCAAATAGTGCCCTTTCAGTTTTGAAGTAGGACCATGAGTTTGTGATAGTTGAAAATTAAAAGGGCATTCAGGTAAGGAGAATGTCCTGAGCCAGCAAACGATACTGAAATATACAGGAGATTAATAGAATAGGGGAAGCTCTTTTGGGGAAGGGGTTTGTGCGTGTAAAAGAAGTTTGCTGTTAGTTCCTCTCTTGGATTGCTGTAGTTTTCATGTACTTGTAGATATTGAACTGTTATGTAGACTCATTATGTGTGTGGTTTGATATGTAAATTATTTTTTAAAAATATAATCGTAATCTGTAAACCAGGTGTCAGCACACCCATGTCAGAGTTACCTCTGCGTCATATTCTCCCGAACCTCATTTTCCAATGCGTTCCCATGGCGTTGGGTACAGAGCTGATCTCACAGTGTTAGTTAACTAGTTCCTTTTCTCTCCTACCCATTAGATTGAATTCCTTGAAGGCGGAGGCCATACTTAAATCTCACCGCATCCCTCGTGCCTAGTACAGTTCTGGCATCCTTGTTTTCTAATTGATTCCTCTGTTACAGCCGAGGAGGATGAAGACAAGGAAGATGACTTCCGGGCTCCCCTTTACAAAACGGTGGAGATTAAGGGCATCCAGGTGCGCATGAAATGGTGTGCCACCTGCCGTTTCTACCGTCCTCCCCGCTGTTCCCACTGCAGTGTCTGCGACAATTGTGTGGAGGTAAGAACCCCGAGGGGCGTCGGCCTGGGTGTCTGCTCTAAGTTCCCTTCTTCCTACCCATCCAATAAGAATTGAATCCTCTGCTGGATTCTGGGCCTTGGATGAAATACAGCCCTGGTTCGTGATCTGGGGTATATGGGAGCTTTGTCAAAAAGTGTTACCAAGGGCGCCTGGGTGGCTCAGTCAGTTAAGCGTCTGACTTTGGCTCAGGTCATGATCTCGCGGTTCATGAGTTTGAGCCCTGTAATGGGCTATGTGCTGACAGTTCAGAGCCTGGAGCCCGCTTCAGATTCTGGGTCTTCCTCTCTCTGCCCCCCCCTCCCGCCCCCGCTCATGATCTGTCTGTCTGTCTCTCTCAAGAATAAATAAACATTAAAAAATTAAAAAAACAAAAAACAAAAAAAACAAAAAGTGTTACCAAAAAAAAAGTGTTATCAGTGGTATACACCTGGGGGGTGCCTGGGTGGCTCAGTCGGTTAAGGGTCCGACTTCAGTTCAGGTCATGATCTCATGGTTGGTGAGTTTGAGCCCCGCGTTGGGCTCTGTGCTGACAGCTCGGAGCCTGAAGCCTGCTTTGGATTCTGTGTCTCCCTCTCTCTCTCTCTCTGTCCCTGCCCCACTTGTTCTCTGTTTCTCTCTCTCAAAAAATGAGAGGTAGAGCATAACTATTCTTCTGTCATAGGAGGGACCTCGAATTGGAATGGGCTTTCCCAGCACCAGGATTTATCACCCTAGCCTTCTGCCCCTTGACTCATCCTTTTGGTTATTGGTCTTGGCTTTGTGTTACCTCTTGCACCCACTACGTCATGCGGTCTGTTGGCGTTTAATCTTTACAGCTGTATTTCTCTTCCTGCTTGTCCTTCTGTGTCCCTTGTCTTTTATTTGTAACGCTTTTTCCCCAATCAATTTTTACTTAGCTGGAAGTAGTTGTCTGCCAGATTTTCCTTCTAGGCCTCTTTTTTCGTGAATCTTGGTGTTTTTGCAGAGCCTTTGATATTCATCCCTCTCAGTGTTCTTTGGTCACATTGGATAAACTTTGATCAGCTCCTGGGAAGTCTTCCATATAGGTTGATAGGGCAAGATAAACTGCATGAGTCTGTTGTTAATTTTGCAACTGAACGGTGAACTTGATCACATATTACTGAAAGTAAAACTTCAGTTCTGACATTTGTTCCTGTTATTGACAGAAGCGATTTAGGGCTATGGTACAAGGATGCCTCTCAGTCTTTCTCTTTTTGCCTCTAGGAATTTGATCATCACTGCCCTTGGGTGAACAACTGTATCGGTCGCCGGAACTACCGTTATTTCTTCCTCTTCCTCCTTTCCCTGACAGCACACATTATGGGTGTGTTTGGCTTTGGCCTCCTTTACGTCCTCTACCACATGGAGGAACTCTCAGGGGTCCGCACGGCTGTCACGTATCCTTCAAGGCCTTTGGGTTTCGGGTTGGGGAGGGGGGAGGAGGAGGAGAGCTGAGTGCTGTGGTGGTGCGGGTCCAAGGTCACGTGGCTGTTATAGGGGCCTGGGATGTGGGGATCGCGCTGCGCTGTTCTCCTTGATTCTTTGGCTTTAGAATGGCAGTGATGTGTGTGGCTGGCTTATTCTTCATCCCTGTAGCTGGCCTCACGGGATTTCACGTGGTGCTGGTGGCCAGGGGACGCACAACCAATGAGCAGGTATGGGGAGAAGGCTGGGAAACCACTGCAGTGCTGGGTGCGGGGGTCTCAGCCCTCCAGCAGGAGCGGAGCGGAGCACATGCACAGACGGCCACTTGATGGACGCTTGCTGCGATGCAGTGTCCACGCTCCCCATGCCGGCATGAGCACACAGCGATTCTCAGTTAACAAGCATTTGAAGAAGGCTCACTTGTATACGGAACAGTTCGAGCTCTGAGCTTATAGAAGCAGTAATAGACCTAGGCCAGTGCTCAGAAAGCTTCTAGAGCTGCTTAAAGGAAAATACTTATTTCTGTGCACGTAATAGTAGTGACCTTACTCGCTTACTCTTAGGTATATTATGTGTATTATCTGTGTATCTCCATTTCACATGAGAACACTGGTGTCTCGGGTCAAGTAGCTACTGTGAGGTAGAGCTAGGATTTGAACTGAAGACCCTGATTCTGGAGTCCCCATTCTTAGCCATTATGAGTAGAACCTTCTTGATGGCAGGATTGTATTTTACTCATTTTTGTATCTCCCAAATGGTGGGTCCACAGTAATTGGCTCTTGGTTTCTTTTGGCCTTTGGGGGTCAAGGTCCCATTGTCTGACTGATATGGCCCTTTTTTCCTCCTTCTAGGTTACGGGTAAATTCCGAGGAGGTGTGAATCCCTTCACCAATGGCTGCTGTAACAACGTCAGCCGTGTGCTCTGCAGCTCCCCGGCACCCAGGTACACCTGCCCCTCTGGTCTTGTGTTCATTCTTGGTCAAAACTTGTCCTTGGGCTTGTTCTACTATCGGGGAGCTTGCGGGGGAGACTGCCGTTTAGGGAGGGTTCTCTTAGAATGAGAGGTGCCTGCAAGGGAGAAATAGGCCGTCCTTTAGTGGACCTTCTGAATTCAGTTGATATTCCTTAGGTATTATGGTTACTCTCCTTTGAGAGTTCAGAGTGAGATTTACTCTGGAGTGGCTTGATCTAGGTATCTGCCTAGAGGTCTAGTCTTGGTGCAGTTCTTCATGGAGTCTAAGAAATCAGTTCAGAGCTAAGCTTTTTGCTGCCTTCTGTTCTTGTATTTGTAAAAATGCTTTATACAAGGTAGGCAACCAATAGATATTTTAGAATGAGTTTTCATTCGAAAGCCCTCTCACTCTTGACACTCAGATACTTGGGAAGACCAAAGAAAGAGAAGACGATTGTTATCAGACCTCCCTTCCTTCGACCAGAAGTGTCAGATGGGCAGATAACTGTGAAGATCATGGACAATGGTATCCAAGGAGAGCTGAGGAGAAGCAAGGTGAGGAATTGAGGGAAGTAAAGTAGGTAACTTGGAGACTTGCATGGCAAAGAGATGGAAACTTGCTTTTAGTTGACATTATTCTTATGGTATTTATCACTTTCTAATTTGTGTTAAAAATTACTTAAGTACAGGGGCACCTTGGCTGGCTCAGTTGGTAGAGTATGCGACTCTTGACCTTGGGGTGATGAGTTCGAGCCCCACACTGAGTATAGAGTTTACTTAAAATCAATAAATAAAATCTTTAAAAAATTATTTAAGTATATATCTATCTTCTTTTTTCCATTAGATTGTATGACTGTAGAATTTGAGACCATTCATTTCCATGTCTTTTTTTTTTTTTTTTATGTTTTTTTATTTATTTTTGAGAGAGAGAGACAGCGTGAGCAGGGGAGGGTCAGAGAGAGAGGGAGACACAGAATCCGAAGCAGGCTCCAGGCTCTGAGCTAGCTGTCAGCACAGAGCCTGACACGGGGCTCGAACCCACAAACCGTGAGATCATGACCCGAGCCGAAGCCGGATGCTTAACCAACTGAGCCACCCAGGCGCCCTCCATGTCTTTATAAGACTTAATGTAGCAGCTTCCAGATGGTAGGAACTCAACAAATAGTTGGTGGAAATCAACAAATAAGTGACAGAATTTCACCCTTTGAATTCAACCCTTTGAATTCTTTATCCATTGTCATCCCCAAAATGGCTCTTGTTCTTTGTCTTCTAGTCCCAGATTAGAAATACATAATTGGCGCCCCGGCGCCCCTCTTACACCAGCTTAATTAGTACTTGGAGCTGTCTCTACACCCAGTTCTCCAAATCTGATTTTCCCTCATTTATCCAGTCGAAGGGAAGCTTGGAGATAACAGAGAGCCAGTCTGCTGATGCCGAACCCCCACCTCCTCCTAAGCCGGACCTGAGCCGTTACACAGGGCTGCGAACACACCTCAGCCTGGCTACGAATGAGGGTAAGAGCAGTGGCAGGAGCGAGAGCGTTTCTGTGTGCTGTGGAGAAGACAGGCAGGCACGGGCTGGGAGGTAATGCTTGCGATGTGGCGGAGAACACCCAGCTGGTGGGCCTTGAGCCACTTCTTTGGACAGCTGGGACAGGAGAAAGGCGAAGCCACATGGCTATTCACAGTGATTCGGACTTTTGTTAGGGGGACCTGTTAGCCTTCAGATAGACCAGAGAACATCCTAGACCTGTTTGGTGCATTCTCTCACTCTTGAGTTCTGGGCCGGTAGGAGTCTTTAGTCTCGACTGCAGCAAAATCATGTTCCAGGGACTTTTTTGGTGCCGGGTACATGTCTGTTCCTACCTTGTTCTCCGTCTGTACTTTAAGGAGCTCTGGCCAAGTTAAGAGAACAGCTTGTAAAGTGGTGTCCCCGGGCCTTTTTTTCTGCAGATAGCAGCCTCTTGGGCAAGGAGAGCCCTCCCACACCTACCATGTACAAGTACCGGCCGGGCTATAGTAGCAGCAGTACGTCAGCCGCGATGCCTCATTCCTCCAGCGCCAAGGTACTGAGTACTCTGTAAGAAGTGAGGTTGTCAGGGTGCCCGGGTGGCTCAGTCGGTTAAGCGTCCGACTTTGGCTCAGGTCATGATCTCCCTGCTCTTGGGTTTGAGCCCCGCGTCGGGCTCTGTGCTGACAGCTCAGAGCCTGGAGCCTGCTTCAGATTCTGTGTCCCCCTCTCTCTGCCCCTCCCCCACTCGCGCTCTCTCTCTCTCAAAAATGTTTTAAAAAGGGGGGAAAAAAGTTCTTTATAAAAAAAAAAAAGAAGTAAGGTTGTCATGTAGGTCAGCTGTCCTGGGACAAAGAATATCGGAGAAGGGAAGGAAGAAACCAAAGACATTTTACTAATTGTTGGCATTAATGGGATTGAATCTCCTTGACAGTGGGTCCTTCAAAGAGGGGGCAACGTAGCACACAGATAAAAGCACTCACTACAGCATTGTATCTGAGTTCAGAACCCATCATGGGTGAGTTACCCAACCTCTCTAGGCCTCTTTTTTTGCATCTTATTTTATATATGTATTGTTTTATTTGAGATAGTAATTAATAAATAAAAACTATTTTAGAGAGCGTGCACGAGCCAGGGAGAGGGGCAGAGGGAGAGGGAATTCTAGGCAGGCTCCACCCTTAGTGCCGAGCCCGACCCGGGGCTCGATCCCATGACCCTTGGATCGCAACCTGAGCCAAAATTGAGTTGGACATTTAACCAGCTGAGCCACCCAGGTGTCCCTCATTTTTTGTATCTTAAAATGAGATACTTGTTCCAACTTGTAGGTTTGCTTTAGGCGTTGAACAAGATGATGCGTGTAAAAGTTCTAAGCATACTGGTGGCACATGACAAGTACTGTTTTTGACTGACTGCTTGGGCTCTCGGGCCTTGGATCTGTCACAAGAGCAGCAGCACTAAGAGCACGCTTTATTTTCTCCCTCAGTTGAGTCGTGGGGACAGCTTGAAGGAGCCCACTTCGATCGCAGAGAGCAGCCGCCATCCCAGCTACCGCTCGGAGCCCAGCTTGGAACCCGAGAGCTTCCGTTCTCCCACCTTTGGCAAAAGCTTTCACTTCGATCCACTATCCAGTGGCTCACGCTCCTCCAGCCTCAAGTCGGCCCAGGGCACTGGCTTTGAGCTGGGCCAGTTGCAGTCCATTCGTTCAGAGGGCACAACCTCCACCTCCTATAAGAGCCTGGCCAACCAGACACGCAATGGAAGCCTGTCCTATGACAGCCTGCTCACTCCTTCAGACAGCCCTGATTTCGAGTCCGTGCAGGCAGGGCCTGAGCCAGACCCACCTTTAGGCTACACCTCTCCCTTCCTGTCCGCCCGGCTGGCCCAGCAACGGGAAGCCGAGAGGCACCCACGTTTGGTGCCAACCGGCCCAACGCACCGAGAGCCCTCGCCAGTCCGGTACGACAATCTGTCGCGCCATATTGTGGCCTCCCTCCAGGAACGAGAGAAGCTGCTACGCCAGTCACCCCCGCTCGCAGGCCGCGAGGAAGAACCAGGCTTGGGGGACTCAGGCATTCAGTCAACGCCAGGCTCAGGCCATGCCCCTCGTACTAGTTCCTCCTCAGATGATTCAAAGAGATCACCGTTGGTCAAGACTCCACTGGGACGCCCAGCTGCTCCCCGTTTTGGCAAGCCAGATGGGCTAAGGGGCCGGGGACTAGGGTCCCCTGAACCAGGCCCAACTGCCCCATACTTGGGCCGATCTATGTCTTACAGCAGCCAAAAAGCCCCACCTGGTGTCTCCGAGGCAGAGGAAGTAGCCTTGCAGCCATTACTGACCCCCAAGTAAGTATGAGTCCATCCTGACCCTCAGTGGATTTAAAATCAGCCTTGGGTCCTACATAAGGTGTCATGACTTCACTGTGTGCAAGTGGACTCAGGTGCCTGCTTATAGAGAGCTTCTGCACTCACTCTCTCCAGCTGCCTGCAGGGGCTACTCCTGTCAAAAGCCTAAAGAGTAATACTTTTTTCATAATCCTGTCTCCCCAAAATATGGTTATTTGCCTGACAGTATTTAAGGTAGCTGCTGTTGGAGAGAAGGAATAAATAGAGGAGATAGGGCATCAGGTTTGAGAGCAATAAAACAGGTGGGAATGTTTGAGTAAGAAAGTATATCTGTAGAAAAGCGCATCAGTTTTTTTTTTTTTTAAGTTTATTTATTTATTTTGAGAGAGAGAGAGAGAGAGAGAGCGAGCTTGAGTGGGGAAGAGGGAGAGAGAATCTTAAGCCCAGACCTAGATCCCATGAACCGTGAGCCAAAATCAAGAGTCAGGGGGTACCTGGGTGGCTCAGTCGGTTAAGCCTCTGACTCCGTTTCAGCTCAGGTCATGATCTCGTGGTTAGTGGGTTCGAGCCCATGTCACGCTCTGCACTGAGAGTGTTGTGGAGCCTGCTTGGGATTCTCTCTCTCCCTCTAGCTCTGCACCCCCCCAATTAAAATAAATAAACTTTAAAAAAAATTCTGAGTCCGGCCCTTAACCCAGGCACCCGTTCTCATAACTTTTAAAACAATCTCCCTTTTCTGTGTTTTGTGTTCCAGTTCTGACGACACCTATCTTTTTTCCTTCCTAGAGATGAAGTACAGCTCAAGACCGCCTACAGCAAATCCAATGGGCAGCCCAAGAGTATAGGCTCCGCCTCCCCTGGCCCCGGCCAGCCTCCTCTCAGCAGCCCCACAAGGGGTGGAGTCAAGAAGGTGTCAGGGGTGGGTGGCACCACCTATGAGATCTCCGTGTGAGCCTTCAGCACCTCCCTTCCGCCCCACGCCTCTGCGCCTACACCAAAGGGCCCCAGGTGGCCACCTTCCTTTCCTCAAGGGGCTCCCCTCCCCTGCATGGACAGTTTTTTAAACCACCGATTCCAAGAGGATGAGGAGCGTTTTATAAAATGCAGTGGGGTTGGGGAGTCGGAGAGTCGGGGCCCTGAGACTGGGGTAGTAATCCCCTTCACCATTTAAGACCTTCCCTTCCTTAACCCCTGGACCAGACTCAGTGGACATTTGTGCAATTGCTCGCCCTGGAGGGAACCAGATCATTTTTAAACCAGAAATAATTTTTTTTATTATTGTTACGGATTCTATTTTTTTCCTCTCTGCGTTACCAGGTGTGTGTGTACATATATATATATATATATATATACATATATATATATTATAAATATCAAAGAAATTCTATATCTATCCTGGGATGGGAAAATGAGGGAGGGTTATTGTAGAAGGAGGGGTATCTTACCCTTCCCATTCCTCAGACCAGCAGGAAAGAAGTGGGGACATCCATCAAAGTCTTCCTTTTCCAGTGGTTCCCTCTCTCGTCCCAGTTACCAACTAAGGAAATTGCACCCCGTTGTTGGTGCACAGTGATCAGGAAAGACACCTCGGGGAGAGGCGAGTCTGGGGTCTTGGTCAGAGGAGGGAAGGACTTGGGAGAGGAGAGTTAGTTTTCTAGGCTCATTGGCACTTAGTTTCCCCAGGAAAGGGGTCATAGCCCCATGACTTTGGTGGTGGTGGGGAGATCAGGAAAAGAGCTTGGCTGAACTCCAGAAACAATATTAGATAATCCCCCCCCCCCCCCAATTCCTGGGGGAGAGGGATTAGGGTGGGCTCCTTTAGTCCCCTCAGAGCCTTCCCCCAACCCACATGGTTAACATTATTTTTAAACCCAAGGCCGGGAGAGATGAATCCAAAAAGCAATATTTTTCATCATATGCCAAAAACGGGATAGAGAGAAGGAGTGGCAGGCCTAGGCCCCTCCGATTGTCCCTTGGGGGTTACCCCTCAGCCCACCTCAGTATGGTGCTGGGTAGTGGGGGTACCTGGGTTCTAACCTCTAAATAGGGGAGACCCCAGCCTCTAGACAGAGGCCCTTTTATTTTTTATTCTGATTAGCCATTTTAAACCAACAAGGAATAAAAAGAAATCCTGATCTAACCAGCCCCCCCTGACTTGTGTTCTTTTGTCTGGTTAAGGCAGGGCGAATGATCTCTGGTGGGAAGTGATAAAGAAAACCTCGTAAGCTTCTCTAGTCCTGGCTCACCTTTTGGCAGGACTGTAGTTGAGAACCACCACTTTAAAACAACAGGTCTTGTTTTTATTTTGGTGATTTAATTTAAAAGTTCCTGAAAAGTCTTTTGTGACCATCAAAACTCCTGGTCATTTCAAAGTTTAGAGAATCTTGACCCCTGCCGTGCTTTAATACAGAATTTTGTCTCTGGAAAGTAAAGCCCTTTTTGGATGTGGCCAAAGGTGAGACAGTGGGTGATGGAGGGATGAAGAAGCTTGTTAGAGACAGACTCAACTGGATATGGCTGGTACTTCGATTTGATATCTCACTTTGTCTCTTCTGTTTGTCAAAAGCAAAAAGGCTGTGCCCTAATTTTAAATAGGCCTCCTCAGATACTAAATCTCCAGAAACTGGCCAGAACCCATTATTTTCACTGCCATGACTTAAATATATACACTCTTGTTCTGACATCCTACATTAAAACTGTAGCCAAACGAGTGGTTTTCCACCTACTGATCTAGTAACAACCTTGGCTCATAGCGGCAGATTTTAACTCTTCTGTGTCCAGTTTATTTAAAGTCAGGTTACATCAGCTTGGGTTTTCTCATGGACGTTTCTAGTTACCTGGCCTGCTGTAAGGACTGAAGGGGTGTTTTTTTGTTTTGTTTTGTTTTGTTTTTTTACGTTTTGCTAGTTCAGGCTGCCTTTTTTGCCGTCTTTGCTTAGACGTCTTACATCAGCCAGATAATTTCATTGTCTTAACTAAGGAATGAGGCAGTTCAAAAATTCCTATGAAGACAAGAGAAACATTTACCTTTGCTTGCCAGAGGTTTATTTAAAACAACAACAACAACAACAACAACAAAAACCCCACAAGCTTGACCAGGTATCAAGCTTGCTGAAATACACTGGTGACTGGGTGCTTTTCCAGTTGGCTGTTCTGTTTCAATGCAAAACGGACTCCGAAGACAGTTGAGCCTTAACTGGATCAACTCTTCAGATGGATGAGTCCAGGTGCCCGTTCTCAACGCTACAGGCAGTGTTGTGTGTCGGCCGTAGACATGTACTGGCAAGCTCTGCCTCACTTGTGACCATGCTCCCCAATCTTATTTTGGTGGTTTCCCTACCTGCTAATGAGATAACGTAATGATAAGACCCAGACTCCCTCAGGTCTTCGAATGCCTTGGCTTAAACCCTGACTCACACAAAAAGGCACTTACCTCTTAATAGGCAGCCACAGTTCACCCAGTTTGATAAATGCAAATTAGAAGAAAAAAACAACCTAACAAATGAGACAATGTCCTAAATCAGACCAACCGCACAAAAGAGATGAAAAGGAAGCTTCCTGGGAGAGGAAGAGATGTCCGTGAGAAAGCAAACCGGGCTGAGCCTTAACAAAAGCATGGCCCTTCTGTCCTGTAATGCATTCATCTTAGCCAAGCACAGGAGGAGCTGGCTTCTGTCCCGGCTGCAGGGGACGCTCCCTCAGCAGCGTCCGAGCCTGGACGGCAGCTTTCGTCAGGCAGGAAAAGCCATTCTGGTGGAGCCCTGTTAGCGGAGGCTGCTGCTGCTGCTGGCCTGAGAGCTGCCCACGCCTGGGTGGTCTGGACTGTGTCGGTTCTGGGGAAGACAAGGAAGGAGGGGTAAGAACAGCCAGAAAGTAGCCTTGGCCTTGATCAGGGCTGTACAGGAAAAAGCCGATGTGCCCTGGGTTTTCAATCCTGGGTCCAACCTGAGGCAAAGGACTACTGAGGACGGGGTGAAACAGGGAGATGGGGGGGGGGGGCAGCAACAGGCCCCTACCCTACCTTCTTTTTCTTCTTCTCTTTCTTCTTCCTTTTCCGTTCAGGATCCTCCTCTTTTTTCTTTTTCTTCTTCTTGTGATCGGAATCAGATGGCGTTTCTGTAGGAGAGAGTATGCGCTTATCGGCTGCAGAGCTCAAAATTCCCTCCTGCTAGGAACTCGAAAAACCACAGGAAAACCTACTCATGGGCAACCGCTTTTCTTCTAATGGCCAGAAAGCATGGGGAGGCACTGCTAAAGCACCGTTCTGGGTTTTTACTTGCCCAGGAGACCTACTTGCAAGAAACCCTAATTACCTTTAGATCACTTTCAGGAGGATCTGGGGAGTCCAGGGCTCTGTAAGGAACCTAACTGGCTCCTTCCTCCTTTTAGCTGAGGAAGGTCCAACCAGATCCAGGTTTTCTGGCTTTGAACAGAACTGCTGCTTACCTGGGGGGACGGGATCCTGGGTACGGCTCTGTTTGTGCTTGTGCTTATTCTTCTTCTTGGGAGGCTGAATGTGCATCAGACGACACTGCTCTGGCAACTGAAGGAACCAAAGGAAGGTCCAGGTGAGTGGAGCGAGGAGATCCCCTGCTCCCATCATCTGTTCTGCTCAGTAAGTTACGAAGGAACAGACGTGGACAGAAAAACCACCTCCATGCCTTTCAGGCCTCCCCATTTGCCTTCTTCCTCCCCAGGAGGGGACTCACCGGGCCAGTGTGGAGGCGGAAGCCAGCCAGCATGGTCCCTGTGATAGGATTAAAAGAGCCACCAAGAATAGGGGGCTTCTCAATGAGGGAGCGGAGGCTGCTGTTATCATGGGAACCAGGCAGATCAATCATCCCTGGCAGGTCAGGCAGGAAGTTACTTAGCTTCTCCTTCACCTTCTTCCCACAGAATTTATTATAGGAATGTTCGAGGTTGTAGTGTGTGATCAGATTGGTGCTGCCTGTCAGCTCGGTGCTACCTAGAGGACACAGGGAGAAGAACAAAAGAATACCAGTTCCAAGAGGAGAATTTTTTTTTTTTATGTTCATTTATTTGAGAGAGAGCATGCGAGCAGGGGAGGGGCAGAGAGGGAGGGGGAGAGAGAATCCTAGCAGGGTCTGTGCATGGTCAGTGTGCAGAGCCCAATGCGGGACTCGAACTGATGACACTGTGAGATCTGACCTGAGCTGAAATCAAGAGTCGGTCGCTTAACCAACTGAGCCACCCAGGTGCCCCACAGGGAAAGTGAACCACTGTAAAGAATCTTTTAAGTGAGAATTACAAAGATTTAAATTTATTTATTTTTTAATGTTTGTTTATTTTTGAGAGAGACAGCATGCTTGGGGGAGGGGCAGAGAGAGGGAGACACAGAATCCAAAGCAGGCTCCAGGCTCTGAGCTGTCAGCACAGAGCCCGACGTGGAGCCTGAACTCACAAACTGCTAGATCATGACCTGAGCGGAAGTCGGATGCTTTACCGACTGAGCCACCCAGGCGCCCCAGATTTAAATTTATTTTTAAAGTAAAAAACAGTAAAACTAAATAACATATAATAAATACTAAAGATATACTACTATAGAATGGTATGGCAGGTTGGAATGGAAAGGAGAAAAGGCGGCAAAAATCCGAATCGGGCACAGATAGAAACTGCTCTACCCCAATGAAGGAGACACTCTCCCGCCTTGGACTCACCGCAGTAATAACTTACCTGATGCTTACACATCCATGCTAAACACACTTCTGAGTGCGTTCATAGAATATACTAGTGAGAACTCATACTCTCTGGCACCAGCAGGATGTTACCTCAGAGCTCAACTCGAAGCAAGGTAAGGGCCAAATATGACCCAATGGCTTGAGTGTCTGGTCAAGGACCTTTTTTTTTTTAATAGCAAGAAACACTAATTACATAGGAGCAAACGGGATTTCTTAGCTACCGCTGCCTAACTTGTTATCACCGTCTCTATTCTTCCTAATAAAAGCAAATATAATGCTTTGCCTAGAAAAAAGAAATGTTTGATTAGCCCTTGAGCAACTAGGATTCTAATCCTAGTCATGCTCTATGCCTCAGTTTCCTCCTCTCTCTGGAGTGGGGTAACAGCTATCTTAAGCACACTTAAATGTTTTTCAAGGTTCAAATAAAAACACTGGAAGGTATAAAGTATTCTATAGTCCCAAGGCACTATCAGTATAAATACTGCATGCCTGACTTTTTCCAAAGAATAGAAAGTTATTAGTAATGTAGTAAGTGAGGCAAGAGGTGGAGAGATCCAGCCTACAATTTCATCTACAGTTATGATGAACGCAAAGAATACAAATGACCAAAGTGGCTTGTTCATAATCATGCACTTGGAAAAACTCAGGTTCTGAACTGTGAGTCCCTTGAGGGCCAAGGCAGTGTCTTTCCTTTCATACCTGTGTTGCCGGTGCCCAACACAGCACACACTCAGTATTAAGTGAGCAAGCTATTTTCCCTTCGTACCCCTATGCCTTCCGTCTCCTTCCCTTTTTTCTTTCTCATGGCAAGCAATTCAGGAGTGTGGTCTGCTGTAACGGCAGGAGACTCAGTGCCACCATGCTGCTGCTCAAAACGAAGCACTGCCTCCTGCCGCAGAGTACCCTGTTCGTCCCCCATCAGCTCTCCTCGTCCAGGTGGTCATGCTCAAGGCTCAGGTGAGAAGGCACTCCTGCTTTTCCGAAACACTTTGAGTCCATCCGACTTCCTGTTCTGACTATCAGTTCCATGAAGATGACTTATAAATCTCTCCCTCCAGCCCTGACTCCCTTCCTAATTAGAAAAGAATCTTGCATTTCCAACTTCCTCTTAGTCAGTTTTATGCAGCTTCATTTTTTAATTTTGAATTAAAAACGTTTTTTTGAGATTTAAAAATTTTTAAGCAATCTCTATGCCCAACGTGGGGCTCAAACTCACAACCCCAAGATCAAGAGTTGGACGCTCTTCCGACTGAGCTGGCCAGGCGCCCCCAGATTCGTCTTTTAAAACTCCAAATATTCCCCACCTCACTCATAGTTTCTCTGTTTCAATACATGGCACCCATATTCTCCAGATATTTTTAGAAGCAGTACTCCGCAGTTTAAAAATCTCAATGATGTACTATTACCCTCAGGAAAAAGCTAAAATTCCTTTGGCACTCACAATAAAACATATCTTATTGTCACGTAGCTTTGGGGTGTGATCGGTAACCACTCCCCTGTAGCCAAATTCTGATCCATCCGAATGAGTCTCCCATCATCTCCTGAAAATCACGCTCCTCATTTTGTTTCCTTTTAGGAAATTTGTTTTAGGAAGAGTGATTCAATTATAAGACCATTCTTTCTAGTTTTCTTCACCAATAGGAATTTTCCAGGTCCGGCTCCAGTGACAACTTAACTCTTCAGGTCATTTTGGATAATAAGAAAGAAACGTTTTTAAAACCATCATGTAGTTTTTTGTTTTGTTTTGTTTTGTTTTGTTTTTAAAGCAAACTCTACCTGCAACGTGGGGTCTGAACTCACAGCTCCAAGATCAGGGGTTGCATGTTCTACCTACTGGGCCAACCAGGGGCCCCCGTCATGTAGTTCTTAGTTGTATGTGAGGCATGACCACAGAGTAACGAGATTAGCCTTAGCAAGAAACATAGACACTATCCTTAAGCCACATATTTTATATCCCGAAGTAAAATAAGCTCCTTAAAAGCAAGGACTAGACATATTAATTCTCTCCCCTTCTCACCACATGCCCCACTTCCTACATACCCAGCATTTGCCCAAAACCTATTCAATATCTCTATCAACTGCTTGATACAAACAGGTACAATCAGAATAGAAAAGGTTAGAGAACCCGCTGGTAGACATCAACCACTAATCAAAGGAAAGTCAATCTCACTATGCTTCAGTTTTTTGTCAACTATAACATGGCTACCTCAGAGGCCTATTCTTTTTTTTTTTTTTTTTTAAAGTGTACTTATTTTTGACAGAGCAGGAGTGGGGGAGGTACAGAGAGGGGAACAGAGGATCCGAAGCAGGCTTCGTGTCGACAGCAGAGAGCCTGATGCAGGGCTAGAACTTAGGAACGTGAGATCATGACCTGAGCCAAAACCAAGAGCCGGATGCTCAACCGACTGAGGCACTCAGGGGCCCCTCAACGGGCTACTCTAAGTATTAAACTCTATTACATATGTATATAACTGCACTGTGAACGTCAAAGTACTGTACCAATATGCATTATTATTTCCCTCAACTCTTGATGTCGCAGGACGTGGGAGGAATTGAAAGGCAACTTGGAGAGGGGGCGCCTGGGTGGCTCAGTCAGCAGAGTGTCCAGCTTCGGCTCAGCTTATGATCTCACAGTTAGGGAGTTCAGGCCCACATCAGGCTCCATGCTGTCAGCTTTGAGCCTGCTTCGGATCCTCTGACCCCTTCTCTCTCTGCCCCTCCCCCATTCTCTCTCTCACACACACACACACTCTCTCTCTCTCTCTCTCTCAAAAGTAAACAAACATTAAAAAAAAAAGGCAACTTGGGAGATTTAACACGTTCAAAATGACTCCTGATTTCCACCTCCTCAAAGTTGTTCCTTCTTCATCTCATCCACCCAATTATTCAAGCCAAGGATTTACAAGTATTCTCAATTCTTCTCTACTTTTACTTATTAAACATTTATTTTTTTAAACATTTTATTATTATTATTATTATTTTATTTTTTTTAGTTTTTATTTGAGAGAGAAAGAACGAGTGGGGTAGGGGCAGAGAGAGAGGGAGACAGAATCCTGCTTGGGTTCTGCAGCGCAGAGCCTGATGTGGGGCTCGAACCCACAAACCATGAGATCATAACCTGAGCCGAAACCAAGAGCCAGAAGCCTAACCTACTGAGCCACCCAGGTGCTCCTCCTCTATACTTTTATATTCAATCCTTCATTCCTATGAGCTCCACCCCTAACATTTATCCTGTGTCTATCTGTTCACTTCTCTCCTCTACTGCCACTGCCTAGTCCAAACCATCATCTCTTTCCTGAACTACTAAGCAGTAACTTCTGACTGATTTCCCCACTTTCCATTCCTAATGTAGCAGCTTGAACAATTAAAATAATTAGATCATGTCACTTTCCTGTGTTAAAATGGCTGAGGGGTGCCTGGCTGGTTCAGTCAGTAGAGCATGTGACTCCTGATCTCAGGTCATGAGTTTGAACCCCATGCTGGGTATAGAGATTACTAAAAAACAAACAAGAAAATAAAACGCCTCCCCCTGAACTTCAGACCAAAGTCCTCTGCCTACCCCTCTCAACTTCATCTCCTATAACTCTTTCCCTTGAAACTTCACTGGAGTCCAACTGGTCTTCTGACTCTCAGATATTCTAAGCTTTCCCCTCACATCAGGGCTTCTGACCTCCTTCCTTGCATCTTGATTTAGCTCTCCCACTCACACGTGACTGGCTTTTTACATTTAAGCTCAGAAATTATCTAGTCGGTGAGGGCTTCTTTGATCACTGTAGCTCAAGTAGTTCTGCCTCCTCAATTCTTTACCAGATTTTCTCCTGTTAGCACTAACCATTATCTGATGTTATCTAGTGTTCTCTGCGTCTCCTCCTCTGATATGTAAACTCCAAAAAAGGCAAAGATCTTGTCAACCCTATTCACAGCTGTACCTTACAGCACTTAGAACAGTGCTTGGCACATACTGGTGCTCCGCAAAAACACTTTTTTGGTTCAATTCTAATCACTTCTTCGGACAGATAAGGAAATGCGGAGGCCCTGAGAAGGAGGGCAACATGCCTGAAACCAACAGCAAGCTTGTGGCAGATTTGGAAAAGCTTAGGTCTGCAGGGATGTTAAATCAGGACTGTTGAGTTCCAAACTCAAACTCTGGATAATTTTTAGGCAACCACGAACCAGTATCAGGGACAGAGCCAGATATGCTGTGAAAGATGGTCACGGAAATTTATTCTCTCCCACTTCCCAGGCCCTGCCAAACTCACGTCACTCATCCAAAGGGGTGGGAATCCTCAGACCCCTTCCGACTGACTTTGAACTCCCAGGTCCTGGCACGCGTTGCCTAGGTTACCTCACACCTCCACCAGCGGGTTGAGAGCCACGCCCATCACCTCCTCACTATGATCTGATTGGCTGCCTTCGGCCGGGCCTAGTACTCACCTGGAAGCTCCCGCATTAGGTAGAAGGGACCACAACCAGCCGCTGACTTGTCGGCGCCGGGCGGGGCTGTGGCCGAGGTGGGCGGCGGGGCCGTCCCGGGGCCCCCGCCCGGAGGAGGGGGAGGCGGAGGTGGTGGCTTCCCTGGTCCGAAGCCGAGTGCGGTTGGGGGCGGTGGTGGCTCAGCCTGAGCTCCGAACAGCGCCGAGAAATTCTCCATCGTCTCTTCCACCCCGGCCCCGTCCGGGTGTCTGGCGTCTGTAGTTTTCATTGGACAATCCTTTCACGATGTCCCGCCCCGTTCCTCTAGGAGCCGCTTTTCATTGGATGCCCCGCCTACCTTTTTCCGGCAACTACTTCCGTCGCTTTATGAGAACGTTCAGGAAGTCATGTCTAACCTAATTAAATTCTCTGTAGCCCTCCGTTCGCGACAGTCGCATATCCAATAAAATGACTTAAGTGGAAAAAGCGACAGCTAGATCAACCAATAAAGTGTTAAATCCCTTTTCATTGCTTACCTACTGCAGCGTCCAATGAGAGATCTACTTCCGGGCGCAAAGGCGGTGCATCCAAGACTAGGCCCAATAGCAGTCTCAATGGTGAGAGAGGCGGGGCCAGACCTACAGACGCCGAAACGCGGCGGGCGCCGCAGGGGCCGGGAAGATGGCGGTCCTCGCACCTTTAATTGCTCTGGTGTATTCGGTGCCACGACTTTCACGATGGCTGGCCCGACCTTACTATCTTCTGTCAGCCCTGCTTTCTGCTGCATTCCTACTCGTGAGGAAACTACCTCCTCTCTGCAGCAGTCTCCCCACGCAACGCGAAGACGGCAACCCGTGTGACTTTGACTGGGTGAGCGGACCCCGCGACCTTGACTGCCCCTGCCCCTAGCGGTTGCATGCGGGAGCCTCGAGGTTCACCTTTTTGAGGATATCCTGAGGTTCCGAGCCTGTAGCGGCCCTACGGACTGTTAGAATGTAGGGTCTGGACCATCATCGGGCCTAAACCACTTCATGTTTAATTAAGACGGGAAAACAGCAGGTTATCCTTCACAGCAGGCTAGCGCTTAGTGTTCTTGAGTCCTGGGTTCTTCCTGTCTCATCATTCCTGTTGGCCAACAGCCGTACCCAAACTCTACACGTTTACCGGGTTTTCCAGGGCTGCCCATTATGTAAAGTCTGCCGACGAGCCAGTGAGATAAACAAGGCGGGTCGCAGCATCCCCGTTTTATTGATGAAGAAATTGATCTCGGCATGGTTAGGCGAGCTGCCAAACTAATCACTAGTGAGTCAGCTAGTGAGTGACTACGACTTGAAACTAACTGTTTTGGCCGGGGCACCTTCATACTCTTATCAGCCGTTTCTTAATTCACTTAGTATTTCCAGAGTGGGCACTATATGCTAGGCACTGCCCTGCATCCTCAGGCTGTAAAAATGAACACAGTTGTTAGGCCTGTTGAAAAGGAATTGTCAAAAAAATCGTAAAGAAATCTATCCCAAGCCTCTTGCTGTACTTCCGGAGTAGGAGCGGAGGGACCGCTCAGAAAAATGAGTTGAAGCTCTGTGCTCTCTCTTTCTGCTTTACAACAGCAGCTGTGTTCTGAGGGAGGAGGGTCAACCTGGGGTTTTGTCTTTTTTCTCAGACCCCAAAATGAGGCTCGACCTTTACCAGAAGCCACTCCCTTATTTTTATTCTCCATTCCCTGCTTACTCATTCATATTTCCTGTATCCTTTCCCAGACGGTGTTACTAAGTAGCTCAAGTGTACCCGTGCTACTTGAGAAGATCCTATTTTTATCTAATACAGTAGTCCGTCTGTCCCCCTCCCCCACATATCTGAAGCGAGGGAGGAGGAAATATTCATTGCAAGGCCCCCAGTGGTTCCCTGCACCCCTGGATAACATGGAACCCTATACATATGATTTTTTTGTCCTCTACATACATACCTTTGGTAAAGTTTAATTTACAATTTAGGTACAATAAGAAATTAATAAAATAGAACAGTTATAACAATATAATGTAATAAAAGTTATGTTAGTGTGGTCTCTCTCTTTCCCTCCCCTAAAATATCGTACCTGACTATACTCATCCTTCAGGTGATGATATCAGGTGATAAAGTGAGGTGACCTGAAGCAGGTGAATGACATAGTCATTGTAACCTAGCATTAGGCTACTATTGACCTTCTGTTGATAAGTCCTGACCGAGGTTGACCGCAGGTAACTAAAACCACAGATAAGGGAGGACCATTGTATTCTATACTGATTTAACCAAAATGGGACTCAAAGATAATGTGGGTATTAATAAAGATTTTAATAAGTGTAGGGACCTTTTATAGAACTAATTTCTTTGTATACTCTTGTTTAATAATATGCAAAATACTGGAATTTTTGTATTTTACTATTTCTCTAATAGAATTTTTTTTAATTACTTAGAGTTTATAGCCAGTGTTTGTTTCCCTGGAAAACCCATGTTTTACTGATTTACCTTAGTGACCGAGAAGTTAGGATATTAAGGTAAATAATGTGAGCAATAACAGGCAAATGAAAAAAAAGTAAGGGGTGCCTGAGTGGCTCATCGGTTGAGCATAGACTTTGGCCCAGATAGTGATCTCGCAGTTTGTGGGTTCGAGCCCCACATGGGGCTCACTGCTCTCAGCCTGTCAGTGCAGAACCAGCTTCGGATCCTCAGTCTCCCTTTCTCTACCCCTCCCCACCTTGCGCTGTCCCAAAAATAAATAAAATATTTTTAAAAATTTGAAAAAAGTAAACCTCAAATTTCAGTGATTTAAATATTTGCTTTATTAAATAAAAGGAAACAATCATTTTGCATTTCATGTATATATTGTCTTTCAGAGTAACCAAATAATTGATAAGGGAATGTTGACTTCTTAATAGACAAATTTCAGCTAATAAATACAGAAGGATTGATAGCATTTAAAAATCATTTAGCAGGGATGCGTGGCTGGCTCATTTGGTGGAGTATAGGACTCTTGATCTCAGGGTTGTGAGTTCAAGCTGTATGTTGGGCATAGAGTTTACTAAAAAAACTAGTCAACCAACCGACCAACCAACCAAAAAACATTTAGCAACCCCCAATGGAATAATAAACCTAGCAATGATCATCTGCAGATGCTAAAACCATCTCTGAAGGGATGCAGAAGGTGGTGCTAGATATTCTACTTACGATGTATTTCTTGCAAAAGATTTGGATTTCATTGTATGCAAGCCTTTAGATTTCATTGCCACTTTATAAGAAATACAGGAGATAGAAAATCGTCATCAGAAGAACACATATCATCAGTTTGCAAACAGCCAAATCCAGAAAGTGGGAAAGTTGACAGTTCAAATGACTTTTTTTTTTTTTTAATGTTTATATTTGAGAGAGCTCTCCCAAGTGGAGGAGGGGCAGGGGGTGGGGCGCACAGAGGATCTGAAGCCGGCTTCTGCTTGTCTTTAGTGAGGGCAGTGAGCCCAAGGGGGGGCCCAGACTCGCAAACCTCAAGATCATGACCTGAGCTGAGGTGGGACGCTCAGTCAACTGAGCCGTGCAGGCACCTGGACTCGTGTTTTCAACAGATAATAGCCTGGGGTAAAAAGACAGAACCGATAGCCTTTAGAGATAAAGGAAGACCAAAGAAATGCATCAGGCAAATGCACTGTGTGGACCTTGCTTGCTTGTTCCTGATTTGAACAAAGAACTGTACAAAGACAATTTGAGATAATTGGGATCATTTGAATAAGGACCAAGTATTAAATGTCAGTAAGGAGTTATTAATTGTGTTAGGTGTGACAATGGTTTTTTGGTTTGCTTAAAAAAAAAAAAAAAAAAAAAGACAGCAGCAGAAGTCCTGGGGAGCCTGGCAGGTTCAGTTGGAAAAGCATGCAACTCTTGGTTTTGGGGTGGTGAGTTCAAGCCCCATGTTGGGTGTAGAGCTTACTTTAAAAAAAAAAAAAGAAGTCTTTATCTGTAAGAGATACACACGGAAGTATTTACAGTTAAAATGATAATAGTTAGAATTTGCTTTAAGTTTCTCCAGAACAAGTGGGTAGCATAGGTGAAATGGAACCGTTTTGGCAAAACATTACTGTTATATCTGAGTAGTAGGGATTTATTAAAGTATTGTAGGGGTGGAAAATTAGTTTTCTTTACCTTTTGGAGGCCTTAGCTGAGACCCCTCTAATAAAAGACAGATTGAAAACAATTAAAAGAGGGGCCGCTGTATGGCTCAGTCAGTTAATCGTCTGACTCTTGATCTCAGCTCAGGTCTTGATATCAGGGTCATGAGTTCAAGCCTCACTTTGGGCTCTGTGCTGGGCATGGAGCCTACTTAAAAGAAATAAAAGCAATTAAAAGATAGTTTATTAATATGTATACCTCATGTGTACATGGGAGATAGCCAGGGAAGAGGAATTAACTCAGAAGTGGATTAGAACTCTGGCTTCTATAGTATTCTCAACAAAGAGCAATACATTTTTGGAGAAATGACTGGACAAAGGAAAGAAACTTTTAGGCTTCCAAGGGCCACACACTGTGGGAAGGTAAACTAATGGTAGATAAAGGCTTATTTGTTATGTTAGATTTCTCTGGTGCTGTCTCCAGGCTGATAGGGTCTAAAATTGTCTCCCTTGATTAACTTTTGTCCTTCCTGGTAAAGAGGAACACCTTTAAAAATTTATGTCCGGGTTTTAGACACATGGAGGGCAAGGAGCTTTGCTTTGCTTTTCTTTATTTCCTATCTCTTTTCTTTTTTTTTAGTTAAAAAATTTTTTTAAATATTTATTTATTTTTGAGCAAGACAGAGCGTGAGCAGAGGAGGGGCAGAGAGAGAGGAAGACACAGAATCTGAAGCGGGCTCCTGGCTCTGAGCTGTCAGTGCAGAGCCCAGTGCAGGGCTCAAACTCATGAACCGTGAGATCATGTCCTGAGCAGAAGTTGGATGCTTACCCAACTGAGCCACCCAGGTGCTCCAAGGAGCTTTCCTTACATCTACTTCTTAATTACATTTAGGCTCAAAATTATTATGCAAAATAATCAAAAGTAGCATATTTTGGGGTGGCAAGTTCTGCTACGTTTTAGTGTCCTCTCTACTTTTGTGTTTGCAGTTTTCCATAATACAAGGTTTATAACCAGGAATAAGCAGGCAGAACAACTAACTAAAGGGGCAGCGCTTTGCGTTGTTGGCCTGGAGCCCCAGCCTCACTCTGTTGCCTTATGGTCATCCCTGCATCATCCAGCAAACACGACAGAAAGCCGAATGCGAGGGCACATGCTTTCTTACTCCCTGGCACAGACATGGCACATGGCTTCCACTCCCATGCCCCTCCAGAGTGCTGGCACACAGTTCTACATAGATGCAAGTGGACAGAGGGCATCTAGCTGCGTATGCCCAGGAGGAAACAAACTGGGTTTGGAGTATCCATAGCCAGTCTTTGCCATTGACCCACTCTCTGTTTTTAGAGAATATTCCTTTCAGTCCTACCCTTGTTCTCCTGCTAGACCGCAGTTCCTTTTTTTTTTTTTAAGTTCATCTTTCCTTATTTGTTAAGTGCCAATTCTAACCCAATTCCATTTGTGATGGATGATTTAGTAGGGTCTGTTGTATTCCTTGACCCCCACTTTACAGGTCTCTTTCTAAAGCCAGTCAGTTACTTTTTGTTGGAGATCGACGCTAAAAATCCAGGACCTAAAAGAGGTCCCTGAATCCTAGCTGTAAATCGCAGTTGATTAGCTCCATCTGAAATAGTGATTTGGGTTCCAGTGTTGTAAACAGAAAGGTCTGGAAGCCCTCTCAGACCATCTAGGCTCTAGTTGCCCTTCCTCCCATACTTTCTCTCACAGGGTCCTTGTTATTCTTTACTGTGGTTTTTACTCTTTGAAATTACCTTGTTTGTTTCTTTGTGGTGATGGTTGGCTGTCTCACAGACCTTCCAGTTGAGAAAGTGAGAAAGAGGCGGGAGCCCTAGGTCCTGAAAAGGGCTTTTGAAGCTCTGAAGTCTCTGCCAGCTCTCAAATTCGATGAAAGGTGCACGGATTATCACCATGATTGTTGAATGGGGAGGAATGACTTAACATAAGCAAGCCCCCCCCCAAAAAAGAAAAGAAATAGCCAAATACTATATTAATGAAATATTACAGAGAAAGTTTCCCTGGAAAAGTTTTATTCTGCCAGGGTCACACTGAGTTGGTTATATTTTCTTAACAGTCTTTCTTTCTTTCTGTTATTTTTTTATTTAAATAATGTTTTAATGTTTATTTTTGAGAGGGCGAGAGACAGAACGCAAGCAAGGAAGGGGAAGTGAGAGAGAGAGATAAAGAATCCGAAGCAGGCTCCAGGCTCTGAGCTGTCAGCACAGAGCCCGATGCAGGGCTCAAACTCATGAAGCACAAGATCATGACCTGAGCTGACGTCAGACGCTTATTTTTAGTTATTTACTTATTTTTGAGAGAGAGAGGGAGGAGCAAAGAGAGAGGGAGACGAGAATCCCAAGCAGGCTCTGAGTTGTCGGCACAGAGCCCAGTGCGGGGCTCGAACTCATGAATGGTGAGATCGTGACCTGAGCCACCCAGGCGCCCCCGTCTTACAGGTTTGTATGGTACCAGGCTTTATGCAACTCTTTCCTACCCATTATCTCATTGATTCCTCACAGTAATAGATATTACTAGATATTGGAACAAATATTGTTCCATCGAGGAAACCAAAGCTCAGATGTTAAGTCATCTGCTGAAAGACACAAGTCAGTTTGTGGCAGGCTTACACCCTGACTGGTGTCTTTCCCACTACATCTTAGCTGACTGCAGTTACTTCTTCTTCTTCTTTTTTTTTTTTTTTTTAATGTTTATTTATTTATTTTGGGTGGAGGGGAGAGGGAGAGGAAGAGAGAGAGAATCCCAAGCAGGACCCACTGCTTGGAGTGGAGACGCCTGAGGCGGGGCTCGAACCCACGAACCGTGAGATCATGACCTGAGCTGAAATCAAGAATCTCAGCCGACTGATGCTCAACCAGTTGAGCCCCCCAGGTGCCCCTCCAGTTCTTTTCTTTCTTCGCTGTCACCATTATTCCCAATGTGCAGCTCTGCTGGTTTTCATTCCCTCTTTGGCTCCCTCCCCCACCCACAGCATCTCTGTTTATGGCATTTCCTGTCACTTGGTTCTGTTCCAGAGAGAAGTAGAGATCCTGATGTTCCTAAGTGCCATTGTGATGATGAAGAACCGCAGATCTAGTAAGTTTAGCCTGCGCCTCAGTTTCTCCAGGTTAGACCTGATGCCCTCCGGAGGTGCTTTCATTCTTGTTAGGGGAGGGGCGCTATTTGGTGAGTGAGTCCCACATTCCGTGCCAAGGCTGAATTTGATCTTGGACTTTTATCCTCTTCCCCCTCTCCCAATCCAAAGTACCACAGGAAGAGTGACAAACGGGATATAGGAGTATGCAGCCCAGCCTGACCTGTGACATCTTTGTGTTTCAGTCACTGTGGAGCAACATATAGGCAACATCTTCATGTTTAGTAAAGTGGCCAATGCAATTCTTTTCTTCCGTCTGGATATTCGCATGGGCCTGCTTTACATCACACTTTGCATCGGTAAGGAGATTGGTTGTGGGAACCAAGTTCCAACCCCAAACAGGTTTCTCCAGACCCTTCTTCTGTATCTTGTACCTAATTATGTGTGTGGCTCAGGTGATAAGAGTCTGCAGAAACTTGAAGAAGGGAGGAATGTGTCAGGGGTCTGTGTACGACCACAAAGTGTATTCTTTAGCGCCTGAAATCTCTGAGTCGGTTTGCAAGCAGACCCCCCACTGGAGGCCTTCTTTGTTTCCTCTGACATCTTTTTTCCATGCTCAGTGTTCCTGATGACATGCAAGCCCCCCCTGTACATGGGCCCTGAGTATATCAAGTACTTCAATGACAAAACCATCGACGTGAGTGCTCTGCCTCGTCCCTGTCTCTTGGGTCCCTTGTGGGTGACTGTGTAGCTGTGCTCTTCCCTCGCTAGGAGGAGGAACAGTGCTTCAGGAGGGAAGTCAAGGGTACTGCAGTTCATTACTGGAGCTAGGGAGAAGGGGGAGGGAAAGCCAGGGTGAGGATCAGACCCGGGGGCCTGTGCCGTCCAGCTCACTCTTTATTTCCTGTGTGTGGCAGGAGGAGCTAGAGCGGGACAGGAGGGTCACCTGGATTGTGGAGTTCTTTGCCAATTGGTCTAATGACTGCCAGTCGTTTGCTCCTATCTATGCTGACCTGTCCCTCAAGTGAGTACTGCGGAGGGTGGGGGAGGGATGGGAACCAAGGCGCTACATTCTCCCTCTCATCGTTTTTGGCCTTGATTTTTGCACATTGCAACCAAAGCTTTTTTTTTTTAAGTTTCTTTATTTATTTTGAGAGAGAAAGCACGTGCACACGCAAGTAGGGGAGGAGCAAGTGAGATGGAGAGAGGGAATCCCTTGCAGGCTCTGCACCGCGGCACAAAGCCCGATGTGGGGCTCGAACTCACGACCTTAGAGATCCTGACCTGAGCCGAGAATCAGTCACTCAACCCACTCAGCCACCCAGATGCCCCAACTACAGGCCTTTCTCCCGTCCCCAAATATCTGAACTTCTTCGCTTGATCCATTCCCTTCATTCACTATGTTAATACATTTTCCTCAGGTACAACTGTACAGGGCTAAGTTTTGGGAAGGTGGACGTTGGACGCTACACTGATGTCAGTACACGGTATGTAAAGGCCTGGACGGAGGGTCTGAGCAAGAAGTCACTTTAAGTGATGCAGACAGGTGCATTTACGGAGTACTTTCTGGGCCCTGCAGGTACAAAGTGAGCACGTCGCCCCTCACCAAGCAACTCCCTACCCTGATCCTGTTCCAAGGCGGCAAGGAGGTCATGCGGCGGCCACAGATTGACAAAAAAGGACGAGCCGTCTCTTGGACCTTCTCTGAGGTATCTGAAAGAGTGAGCCAATGGTCTGGAGAAGGGTGTGGAACGGTGGCCGGCTTTGGAGCTCAACTTGAGTTTGATTCCTGGCTCTGCCACATGGCCACTCGTTTCGAGAGTGGACTAGTTACCAGATTTGATTCACGAATGCACTCCGCACGTTTGTCGTGCTTCCACTGTGCGCCAGAACTGCCAGTTCCGGGGAACAGTTCTTAGTTGAGATTCGGTCTCAGAGGCCCTCGTTCCCGGGCTGTAGGCTTGTGGATCACAGGGTGGTTTCATAGAGTACATTAACAATGTAGCTGGTCTACAAATTCTTGGTACAGCGATGGTCACTAACAGGTATCTCACGGTACAGGGTAGACTTTTCCAGGTACCCAGAAAGGGAGAGTTAGGTTAGAGTAGGTTCTGTCCTCTCCTTCCTTCTCTCCTAGACTGTGTTTAAATACTTCTGACTTCCCAGTGAGAACTCTCCTTCCTAACTGGAACCCTGATGTGTGCACCTCTTCTGCGCAGGAGAACGTGATCCGAGAATTCAACTTGAACGAGCTGTATCAAAGGGCCAAGAAGCTATCAAAGACTGGAGATCACATCCCTGAGGAGCAGCCTGTGGCCCCTGCCACCACGGAGGTGCCAGATGGGGAAAGCAAGAAGGACAAATAGAATCCCTGCCTTGTCAGTGCTTCCTCACCTTTGAGGCCCTGCCCCTTCCGTAAGCACAGGCCCTGCCTGAGGCCTGGGCTTGGGCCTTTTATTTATGTTTCCCTTTTGGCTCTGCCTCAGGCGGGCAGGGTGCTGCTTCTGATTTTCAAGAGGCTTTCAGGGACTTGACAGGCACCCTCCAGTAAGGCCTCCACTGCCGTGGCCAACTTTCACTGGAAGAAGGGAGAGATCTCCGATGATGGAGGAGGAAATGCTTGCCTTCCAAGCTTGGGTCCGAGTACCAGCTGCTGTCCACCAGTTACTCACATGTCTCCACCATGCGGTGTTTTCATCCTCCTCTTAGCGGACCTGCACAGTCTGCCTAGATTATATTAAACCTAACAGAAAATGCCTAGGTCTGCACTAGGATTTTTCCCTCAAGGACCCTTGTTTCTTTAGGCATTTCTGGCTTGGGCTGTGGCCTTCATTAATAAGTATAAGGCTAACTTTGTCACCTGGTCCCCAGGAGAAACCTTTAACCACTGAATTTACTCATTGGAGATAGTTTTAATAATCCCCCTAATTTTCGGAGTTTGGGAGGAAAGGGAATAGGTTTGAGACATTTCCTTTGTATGGTGGGGCTCAGAGGAGAAAGCCCTTGGGCAGGCATGAGGTTTCACGTAGTCTCCAACCTACTCCCAATACCCAGTTGATGGTTTTCCATAATAAAGACACTGGGATTTCCTTTTGATTGCGCCTTTGTGTGTTCCTAGCCTATTAGGAAGCGCCCCGCAACTGCAGAGGAAGTGCATATCTCTCCGGCCTGGCTTTGGTTCCCAGGATCGGGGAGAGCAGGGGAAGACTAGTTTCCGTGATGCCAGAGTACCGACCTCGCCTTGTTAGTTTGTGGGTTTGGTTTGGGAATGGAGAGCGGGTTCCCAAGGAGGAGGTGGGGCGCGGGGGGTTGTGGGTCGTGGGGCACGCTCTTTAGCCGGACGGACGCTTACAGAAAGGCCTGTGTGAAGCCCGGCCTGTAGTCGGCGCCCCTCCCGAAGCGCGGGTGGTTCGGTCTGGGCCTCCCTGTACCTTACCCCCGGCCGCGGGCAGAGTGGTTGTGCCCGGGGGAGCACCCACCCCCACCCCCAGGCCGGGGGCTGAGTGGTTGTGCCCGGGGAGCCACCCCTACCCCGAGGCCGCGGGCTGAGTGGTTGTGCCCGGGGAGCCACCTCCTCCCACCCCCAGGCCGAGGGCTGAGTGGTTGTGCCCGGGGAGCCACCTCCTCCCACCCCCAGGCCGAGGGCTGAGTGGTTGTGCCCGGCGAGCCCGCCTCCCGGCCACGTGTGCGCCGTGGCCACGCTTTCCGCGGCGAGGGAGGGGCTTGGGCCTGGCGGCGGGTTTTGCGGACTGCGGTCTGGGGCTCTAGCGGCGTCGGCCGGCGTCCTCGTCCGCTCGGTGGCCGCGTCTCCACCCTTTTGCCGCCCAGGTCGGCTCGGCTCCCGGCTCCATGGCTTCCCGCGGGAGGAAGCGGAAGGCCGAGGCGGAGGCGGCCGCGGCGGCGGGGAAGCGGGAGAAGGCGGCGGGCGACCGGAAGAGCGTGGAGGAGGCGACCGTCGTGATCGAGCATTGGTGAGGGGCCTGGAGAGGCGCGGGGAGGCGGGCCGGGCCGACCAAGGCCCCGGCCTCTGAGCTTCCCCGTGTCTCCGTAGCACGAGCTGACGCGTCTACGGGCGCAACGCCGCGGCCCTGAGCCAGGCGCTGCGCCTGGACACCCCGGAGCTGCCGGTGGAGGTGAATCCTGCCAAGCCCCGGAGGGGCAGCTTCGAGGTGACGCTGCTTCGCCCGGACGGCAGCAGTGAGTGGGGGCCCGGGGCGGGCGGGCAGCGCTGGTCTCGGACCGCCGGCACCGGGATTTGGGGGGAGAAGCTGGTGCGTGGCGAAGCGACTTCGCCCTCCTCGCTCTTTTCCCAGGTGTGGAGCTCTGGACTGGGATTAAGAAGGGGCCCCCGCGCAGACTCAAGTTCCCTGAGCCTCAAGAGGTGGTGAAGGAGCTGAAGAAGTACCTCTCGTAGGGTGCTTTGAGCAGCAGCCCTCACACGGAGGTGTGAAGGGGGCGGGCGGCGTGGATTGCGGCTACTTGCGGAGCAGCCCTCCCTTCCCCCTATCACACAGCGTCTGCCACTCGTCACTCCCTTCTTGCTCGCAGGGTGTCCCCGTGTTACTGGCAGGAAAGCTAGACATCGGCAATAAATGGTTTCCTGTCGGTGTGAAGCACTTTGGCTAACTGCATGTCTCAGTGTCCTTGAGCTAAGTCAGGATGCTGATGGTAATGTAAATGACTCTCTAGAAGCGCAATTTGTGCCTTTTGGAGACAGTTGTTATTCTGTTGATCCCACGTGAGAACTACAGTCCTGTCACTCCTGGCCCCAAGGATGTGTCTGGTTTCTTATCCCTAATGCTCCGGCATGTTGTCAGGCACTTGATGAGCTGAGTGAAACGTAGGATGCTATCCTTGAATTCTCCTGGGTTTGCGGGCTTGGGGGGTGGGGGTGGGAAGCACATCTTTCTAGGTCTTTAGGATTGTCTGGGCCCCTTCTCTAACCTTTTCCCCCCTCTCATGTTCACAGCTTTCTGTCCCTGGTGATGTCTGGAGCATTTATGATGGGACATGGCCAAACTTCAGTCATGTGCCTGAAGCCGTTGTTTCTCCTCCAGAAGTGATGGTTCGGTTGTGAGGCAGCCCTCTAGTAAGGCGTTGAAAAGTTCTTGGACTTGGTTTGTTTAATAAAAGTTGAAATAAATATTTGAGTAATAATTTAAAGTTATGGTATTAGATGGACAAAGCTTGGCCTTTGTGGGATTGGCTCCCCTGATATTTTTCATATTCTAAGGTCACTAGTTAACCTGGAGCTCCTAGGGTCTCTGGTAGATCACGTGAAATACTTGCACAGACTATGGGGGGAAAATGAATTTTTTTTTTTTTTAAGCATGTATGTCTTTCTCAACTCCTGGAACACTTCTTTAAGTGATGATGGGAGTTCTATCTTTTTGGCCCCTGCAGAGGTTTGACTAGCCTTCCCATAATGGAGTGGGTAAGCTCCACAGTAGGTACTGGAAAATGTCCTGTCACTCTTACCCAGTTGTTCCACCCCTGCACTGTTTCACACCTTTTGAGATACCCTGTTTCACAGAGGGTGTTTTTTCTCATTTACTATTAAATGAGCAGTGACTAGATGTCTTATAACTTAGGATCCCTGGCGTTATTATTTATGACCTAGTAGATTTGGGGACCACACAGTTTATAGTTTCATTTGTTTATCACTAACTGGAAAATAGATTACAAAGAAATAAGATAGTTCAAGTCCATAATTTTGTACCCACGGTACTACTTCTGCTTGGGTCCCAAAGCCTGGGGAGGAGAGGAAGGAACCTACAGAGAGCTAGGAGTACCCCTGCCCCTTGTGCTAAGGGGACGGGGCATGTGCTAGCCTCTACCCACACAGTTTTTGCTAGTCAACATTTCCCACCCTCCCAGTGCCCGTGACCTGCACTACCTGTTCTACGTTAGTATGTCCACCTCTGTGTCTGACTCTGAGGAAGGGTCGGGCCACACAGAGGGAATACCCACGGGCACCAGCCTCCCCTCTGATGTCCAGTCCACAACATCAATCTCGTCGTCTTCGGAGCTGGCAGGAAGTGTGTCCGACAATTTGGAGTTGCCAGGTTCCTCCTTGCCTGCCTCCGGAGCAGGGTATAATACCTCATCCGTACTTAGGGACACTTCCGGCCTAGTGTCCATCCAGTTTGAACAGGGGGGTGAGAGATCTTCATAGGGCCTTTGGGGAAGGTCGAGAGAGTCAATGTGGAGAAGCTTCTCTCTCTGACCGTCCAGTGGCTGGGAACTGGTAATTTCCAGATCCGGAGTCCAAGGGTCTCCTACTGAAAGTACCTCCCCTTCACTCATCTCAGAGGGCATGACAAGGGGGCTAAAGGGCTCCGTTGGCTCTTTGTTCTCACCAGTAGATTCCTTTTCCAATCCCGTGAGCTCCCTGGGCCAGAGTTCCATGTCTGGCAGACACCACTCCTCCCCTTCGATCCAGTTCTTTCCTGTTTCTGTCAGGTGATAACTAGGGGTCCTGCAGCCCTCGCCTCCAGGACTCTCCAGAGACCCTATGGGTGGTTCAATGTCGGAGCCACACAGCATGAAGTCCAGGATCTCCTCCAGCTCACTGGTGGCAGCAGCACTTGTGATGCGGTACTCCTCAGCCTCGCACGGCTGCCCCAGCAGGGCTGTGTCAAACGTGTAGTGCTCTCTGCAGTCAATATCCAACCCAGGCTCCTTCCCTATCAGCTCTGGACTGGACCCAAACTCAGACTTCGCCACTGGGTGGTCCGGCGAGTGGCTAGCAGAGAGCAGGATGTCTTGTAGCCTGGAGCACACCGGGGTGTCCTGACACGGATCTACTCTGGCAGATAACATTTCCTGCTCCTTAACTGAGGATGGCTGCGTCCCTGCAGGCTCTTCTGAGCATTCACGTTCTGGGATCTGAGGGCTCTGCTGAGAGTTTTTGAGGGGAGGCTCTTGTACCACCTCCCAGCATGTCCCATTGACAATCTTACGAAGTTTCACCCTTCCAACCTGCCCCTCCTCTGCAGAGTCCAAGTACGGTGCCCTGACTTCAGGGCTCCGCTTCTTGCTCCCACCTGTATTTTCAAGACCAGATGGGCTTGGGATGCTTTGTAAAGGACTGTCTCTCCCTGGTTTCTCCTTGTCCTCTGGTACTTTATTTATACTCTTCTGCCGCCAAAGACGCCGGCCAGGGGCTGTGGGTACTGAGCTGGGTCTGCTTACAATGCCAGAAGGCTTGGGTGTACAGACATCAGGAGATGGCTTTGAGCGACTCAGTCTGATCTTTCTGGGCAATAGTCGCTCGTCCACAGAGGAGTACATACCAGGTGGGGAAACTGCTGTAGGAGTAAGGGCAGAGTCGCTCTTGTTCTCTTTAGGTCCCTGACTGTGGCTTGATGGTGAAGAGCTTTTTTCTTGTGGAGTTGGGCAAGCTCTGGCCTTCCTCTTGAGCAGAAGATTGCTAGACAAGTTCTCTGCATTCTGTTGGTTGCTTTTCTCCAGGGGCCCCTCCTCCTTTCCCAAGGACTTCAATCTCACTAGCCCAAGAGGACAAGGAGTCTGGGTCACAGGCAGTGGAGTCCGAGGGCGGCGGATGGATGCCACCACCCTGGCAGAGATTGGTGCAGGACTTGGAGGTTGTAAGCACTCCCGGTTCAGTCTTCGGCCCTGGGGGGCCTTCACCAACTTCCCACCCTCTAGCTGGAGGGATTCTAGCTCCGATACACGGAGCTGACGGGCGGCAGAAAGCACATCCTGGGCTTCTTCTCGAGATACTTCCATCTCTGAGGTATACAAGAAGTCCACCAGCTTCCTGAGTGTCCTGATCTTCAAGCCCCCCAGCTCCAGCACCACCTTCCGACCCTGAGCTGGCCTCTCCCGCTCCAGGCGCTCTGTGAAGAAGGGGCTGCAGGCTGACAGGATGCAGCAATGGGCTGGAACTGCCTCACCTGGAAGGAAATCCAAACGCTTTTGTTATCTCATGCAAACTGGTATGTTCACAGGCTTAGGAAAGTCTTTACTACCCAAACATGCTGTTCCTCTCAATTTCTTTCCATGGAAGTTCAAACAGAAGTCTTTTCCTTTCGTTTGTCTGGAACCTTCTGACATTACCTAGCTAACAAACTTTTTATCCTTCACAATCTAGTTAGACACCACTTCTTTCAGAAAGCCTTTCCCCACCCCACTTCCAGTCTAGGTTAGCTGCTCCTGGGCACAGAGAGGTACTATAGCTATCAGAGCACTTAGCTACCGCTGTTAAAACTGTCCATCTCCTTCACCAATGGGAAACTATGAGGACAGAGACCATACCTATCTTGTTCACTAAGATACACCCACGGCTTGACACAAAGGAGGGGATCAAATTTTTGACTCACGAGAATTTAGAATTTTTTAGAAGCTGCTTATGGTCTAACAGAAAGAATATGAGCTTTGGACGCGTATAATCGGGGTTCCTTTCTCTCCTGACCTCTTAGGCACTGCCTACCAGGCACCTTGTCTTGAGACACCTTTATGGGTACATCCTGGCCATCTCAGTCGGTCTCTCTCATTGCTTGAGTTTCCAAATGCTTGCTGCTGACTCCCAGGTCCCTATTTTTTTTTAATGCTTATTTATTTTTGAGAGACAGAGCATGAGCGGGGGAGGGGCAGAGAGAGAGGGAGACACAAACCGAAGAAGGCTCCAGGCTCTGAGCTGTCAGCACAGAGAGCCCTGTGCGGGGCTCGAACTCAGGGAGGAGATCATGACCTGAGCTGAAGTCAGACGCTTAACCAACTGAGCCACCCATGCGCCCCTCCCAGGTCCTACCTCTACCTAGATACCTTTCCCAAGACACTGAACATACCATAGCCTGCATCAACCTTTCTAGAAGGTGAACTCCGTTCCCTAACCCCAAAACCTCCCGTTTCTTACTTCAAAGTAAGTATGCACTTTATTCCCAAGCCTGAAAACTAGTTCTCTGTTCTCCTTTACCCATTGTATCTAATCAAACATTAAATTCACTTTAATTTATTTTAAACATATACTTGCATCAAGCCCTACTTGAACTTACAACCCTGAGATCAAGAGTCCCATGCCCTACTACTGCGCCCCTCAAACATTAATTTTTTTAATAAAGCGACTATTTCTTGAGTCATTGCATGCCATATAAGGTACTAAGTAAGGGTTTTACCAGTATTCATTCATTCGACCTTCACTGCAGTCCTGTGAAGTAGCTGTTTTTATGGATGAGTAAACGGTGGCATAGCTAAGTAATATGCCCGCCACAATTAACACAGTTATAGCAAGTCACAGGGAGAGGATTTGAATTCAGGGAATTTGGCTACAGAGCCTATGCCCTTAACTGCAGCAAGTTTCGTAAATTCTTTCCCCAAACATTTCTATTCTCAATGCCTTACTTTAGGCCACCGTTCCTTCTCTTGGATTCCAAAATAGCCCCCTATCTGAGCTCAACAATCCAATAATTCTCACGCAGCTCAAGTGTTATTTCTAAAGCAGATACCTGATCATGACCTTCTTCTTAAAATCTTTAAATACATTTCCCAATGTCCTGAGGACAAGACCTACTTCCTTTACATCACACTTCAGACCTTACATTGCTAATTCTCTAGCCATATGTCTGATCAATACACTTGCAGTCTGCACTCAGCCATAGTGGGCCAGTCACAAATCCCTGGTCACATCTGAATCTCTGTATGTGCTGTTCTCCGTGCCTGGGAAAATCTTTCCCCACTTCCTTTTCCTTCTACTTGTTTGTCCTCCAGATCTCAGCTAAGGGGTTATTTTCTCCGAGAAGGAAGGTGCCCCTCTCTTGTGTTCCTCCATCAGCCTTTACTTACACCAATTTGTTATTTTATACTGCAGTTACTTGGATGTACTGGTCATCTGCAGATCTCCCCTTTACATGATTTTTGTACAAAGAAGGACTTTATCTTCATATATACTGTACGTCCATGCGAGCTCACTGTTCTAGCATCCAACAGGCAATTGCGTTTTTCACTTTGAATTAAGGAATGAATCCCAATTCTGTGCTAAGAGAACCAACAGGCAAGTCGCTTAACTCTAGGCCTCGATTCACTCATCTGTAGAATTGGAACCATACAGCCTTTTATCTCATAAGGCTGTTATAAGAAGCAAATAAGACATTACTCTGCAAACTGTAGAGGGCTACACAATGTTGGTTGTCATAATCTTTTTTTATAAACGAAGAAACTGAGCTCCAGAGAGATGAGTGGGACTTACTTGTCCATTTGTCACTTTGTTACTGAGTAACAAAACTAAGACTTTAACTCGGACTCCTAGTCTTGGGCCTTTTATGGGATTCCAGGCTCTACTTCATGCTGACTGAACATTCTAAGTGGGAAGGGAAGGGGTGGAAATTAACACTACATTTTTAGGTCTAACGACAAACAACAAAACCCACCAATTTGAAGACGAGAAGAATTAAGCAGCAGCTTGACAAGAAAATGGGAAAATATGTAATGGTATTATTTAACATGTACATTGTGCTTAGTACAGTAAGAACACTGTTCTAAGCGCTGTGTGTATGTAAAGTCCATCTTCACAATCGTCTTTTTACAATATTGTCCATCTTTTACAGAATTTCTATGCTTACTAAACTTTACAATTAGTTTCACTTTTTAAGAGAAAAAGAGCATAGTCTCCTATTCATTCTTGAAAACAGCAGCTGTCCTAGAAACAAGCAGCTCTTTCCCAAACAACTTCTACTGCTCAAAGGTGATAATAATACATTTTCTTGGTTTTGTCCTCTACTCTCTGGCCCTGAACTCATGTTTATCTTATTGTGAGTATCCTATAGTGACTTTTCAAGGGAGTTCCCACCAGTCTCTTACCTTCTGCCTGCAGAAGGACATCACAGAACACACCACTCTGCTGCTGGTGATGGAGCTGCACAAAAGCTAACCGGAGCAGCCGGGGATTCCTATATAGGATTTTGGAACTGGCAGGAGAGCACATGTTGGTCTCTTAACAAACCTATGTCTTCCCAGATCAGATTCCTGTGGATGAGACAGTACATTTCAGAGGAATGTACCTAATTTGTTTTTTGTCTTTGAAATGATAGGGAAATTTTGAAAGTGAAAGACAGTAGCCATGAGTTGAGTTACCATAAGCCCAGAAAGTGTGCCAAGGGGATCTCAAGAAAGGATTTCATAGTGGTTACATGTGGGAGCTCAGAAGCAAGTGCAGAGTTGAATGTTAGCTCTGTTATTTATTAGCCTCGCTGCATAATCTCAGGCAACTGACCTAACTTTTCTGAGTCTCACTTTTCTCATCTATGAAATGGTAATGATAATAGTACTTACCTGGTAGGGCTGTTTTAAAGGTTAAATGAGTCAATGAAGGTAAAATTGCTTAGTACTGTGAGTGCCTGGCACATAACAACTATTACTTCCAAAAGAGTAGCTATTGTTGGGGCACCTGGGTGGCTCAGTTGGTTAAGCATCTGACTCTTGATTTCGGCTCAGGTCATGATCTCATGGTTTGTGAGCCTGCTTGGGATTCTCTCTCTCCCCTTCTCTCTCTGCCCTGCCCTCACGCTCTCTCTTTCTCAAAATAAATAATAAACTTTAAAAAAATGGTAGCTATTGTCATTATGCTTAAATCTTCTGCATTCACATTACCACTGAGACTCAACACCAATAGTGCTGACAACTCATATTCTTCCCCAACACCACACTTCTGAGCCCCATGGGTATAATCCTCAATTTAACACTTTTAAAGAAACCATATCGAACATAAAATTCTCTAGGAGGTTGTACACACCTTCTTTTCTCTGAGCTCACTCTAGCACACTAACCAGCAGAGGGTGCACAGTAAAGAAAAGCAGGTGCTGGGCTCTCTGGGGAAGTCTCTTACAGAAAGAAATCAGGACGTTGCCACCCTTGCTTCAGATGATGTTCTTGACCAAAGAGAGCCGCACGCGGCCTGGAAACTGGCAAAGAATTTGGCCTTTCGGTTTGTCAGTCTGGTTAATCACCTGGCTAACCACGGAGCAAGGATAATTAAGGATTCTACCCTTCCCGAAACAAGCTGGATCTTCTGACTTCAGGCTTACTCCATTTCCAGCTTTTTGCACTGAAACCCCCACACTCACTGCACAGCTGGCGTTCCTTTCCTGGCATGCAGCCTTCTACCGGGTGGCACCGACGTCTCTGAACGGTTCCCGTCAAACTATCAGGAAAAAAAAAGAGTGTTAAAGTTAATTGAGAAGGGGGTAGGCTCAATGTCAATTTCAGCCGGAAATGGGGGGTGGGGGAAGGCGGAGGATGGCAGCTCTTGCAAGGTCCCAAACAAAGGCTCTGGGGAAGCTTCCCGATCCACCAAGCACCCGGCCTTGCCCCCAGACCCAACCTGGAACAGCTCTGCAGGAGAAGTTGCTCTTGGCGTCCTCTTGGTGCTAGGGTCCTCTGTCCAGCCTGTCTTGCTTCCTCCCAAAGTCCAGCCTCGTGCGGGGAGGGTTAGCAAAGCAGCAGAGGTGGGCCAACGGCCTGAGGGTTCCGCTCCCCGTCCAGAAGCACGGAATCAGGGTTCAGGGAAGGCCCTGCAATGCTGGGCGCCCCTCACGCTCCGGGCGCCCCGGCCCAACTCCTTTGAAGAGAGCCCTCTCGGCGCAAAGGTTTCTGGGAATGGAGCGTGGGGATCCCGGAGGCCCGAATTCAGGGCTCGCCGTCGCCACCACCTCCGGCCACACGGGCTTTGCAGCCACTCCTTGGTGCCCTCGTACCGCTGCGGGCCTGGCACCCTCATGCACCGGAAGGTGGTGACAGCCAGGGCCTGAGGCCACGCGGCCAGCGCCACACACCTCGCGCTGGGGTCCTCGCGCACGGCGCGTCGCGGGGCCCGACGTCCTTCCTCCTCCCCCAGCCCTCGGGCCGACGTCTGCCTGAATACGTCATCCCCATTGGCCGAAGGCTCCCCGGGCGGCCAATCATAGCGAGGAGAGCGCTTTGGGCGGGAGGCTAAGTCTCGAGGGACTTGAGGGCTCAGTCGAGAGGGTCGGGCTGCGAGAGGTAGGCTGGAAGGCCCGCTCGGGAGGGTTTCCTGTGGAGGCCGGCGTGTCCCACGGCACTCAGCGAGATCACAGGGAAGACAGGGTCAGCACTGCCCAGGAGGGCAGGCTCCAAGGCGGTTGAAGGACACCTCCGTCTTCCCTTTGAAGACGCTGCAAGTGGCCCCGGCCCCGCTGAGGAAGGCTTCTCGGAGCAGAAAGCCTCTGGATGGCCTCCCTCGCACCTAGATCAGATCTCTCTAATCTCGATAGTTCCTTAGCCCAGGGATGCTCGGGAACAAGGCTGTCGTCGGGCTAGTGTCCGAAATCCGGTTTTTCACAGATCCCGCTCCACCCTAAAATTGATGGGACCACGGGGGTTGCAGAACTTCCGGTGTGGACGGGCCTGCAACGTCCGTCCCGAGATGCTTTATTTAGCGCACCTCTTGACCGGCAACAGCTGTTTTCAGGGATAATGTAACAAATTAAATGATTGCAAGATTAAATGCGTTATAAAGCTGGACAGCGGTTCCTCTCCGTGTGTGTGTGTGTGTGTGTGTGTGTGTGTGTGTGTGTGTGTGTTAGGACCTGGGGCCTGGCTTCGATTCGATGCCCCGCGATGTCCTGCTCTAGATGAGGACGGCCGAATCCTAAGCCATTGGTGATGGAGTGCGGTGAATTACAACGGAGCAGCCTCCACGGAGAACTACTGAAGGCCAAACGCGAAGTTGCCTAAGAGACGGGGAACCTGCAAAGGAACAACGCAGGGAGGTGAGTCAGTAGTAAGGTGCCCTCAAATACGGCTTATGGGTACCTAACATCGTCTCAAAAAGGATTTGGGGAGCATGTCCCCGATACTTGTAATAAAAATTGGGACGCCTGGGTGGCTCAGTCGGTTAAGCGTCCAACTTCAGCTCAGGTCATGATCTCACAGTTCGTGGGTTCGAGCCCCCGGGTCCGGCTCTGTGCTGGCAGCTCAGAGCCTGGAGCCTGCTTTGGATTCTGTGTCTCCCTCTCTCTCTGCCCCTCCCCCACTCATGCTCTGTTTCTGTCTCAATAATAAACATTTAAAAGTTTTTTCTTTTTAAAAAAAATGTTAATGTTTTATTTAGTTTTGAGAGAGAGAGAGAGAGAGAGAGACAGTATGAGCAGGGGAGGGACAGAGAGAGAGGGAGACACAGAATCAGAAGACAGGGTCCAGGCTCTGAGGTAGCTGTCAGCACAGAGCTCGGCTGGAACCCACGAACCATGAGATCATGACCTGAGCCAAAGTCCGAAGCTTAACCGACTGAGCCACCCAGGCGCCCCTCTTTTTTTTTTTTTTTTAAATAGGATTTGAGAAGGTGACAGATAATGGGGGGGGGCGGGGTGCATTTCCACGTCAGGTAATATTTTCCTAGTTTGAGACCTATGCTCTCAAGATGGAAAAAAGATCAAGGAACAGAAGACATTTTGGGTTGCAATTATATTTTGAAGAGGAAGCAGTTCGTGAAAGGACATCAAACTTAGCAGAAGGAGGACACAAGAAAAAAAACAAGACAAGGCAGAACAATGCTTGTTTAAGGCATCTGTTACTGCGGAATGGACTTGAGTAGGTGGGTGGATCACCAGTAGAGGTGATCTCGCGGGCTTGTAAGAAAAATATAAATATTATATCCCTTCATGAATTTATTGTTGTCAGGATTGGATTAATTTTCAAGAAGTAGAGAGGACTCACTTCCTGGTTTCTTCTTCTTTTTGAATTCAACACCATTTTAGTTAAATCTTGTGATAGAGAATTTCTAAAGGCAATGATAAATGGCCATCCTACCCAGGACTTCAAAAATGACAAACTTTTGATGGTAATATGTAGCCACCAGAGGGTAGAGAGGAGTAAAAATATTTTGTCTTCTTTTGTAGGGATAGCCAATGGGTTTTTTTTTTTTTTGGAGTTGAATTTTATTTCATTTCTTCTTCTTGGCATTTATAGTTTTTAGTGTATTTTAGAAGTAGAGTCAGCACAGTGCAGCACTCAGCCCTGAAATTAATATTTCTAATTTATTTAATATTTCTTTTCGAAACACGATGTTATTTCCTAGCTCTTCCCTAATCTTTCAGCATTTTTTGGTATCTTGTTTTTCTTTGTGTGTAAGTGCTGATGGCTGTGGGCTGGGGGAGTTAAACTTTGAAAGCTGTGAAACTGAGCACTGAATGTAATATTCTATGCGTTAAAAACAAAACAAATGATGGGGTGCCTGGGTGACTTAGTCCGTTGAGCGTCTGACTTCAGCTTATGTCATGTTCTCGAGGTCCGTGAGTTCAACCCCGCATCAGGCTCTGTGCTGACAGCTCAGAGCCTGGAGCCTGCTTTGGATTCTGTGTCTCCCTCTCTCTCTGCCCCTCTCCCGCTTGCACTCTGTCTCTCTCTCAAAAGTAAATAAACATTAAAAACAAAACAAAACAAAAACAAGTGAAAGAAAGAAAAAAAAAAAGGAAAGAAAAAAACCCCAAAATAAAAAACAACCATGTATCTCTAAACATATCCTCAATCCATTGACTTCTCTCCATTTTCACTGTTACTACTGTAGTCAGCTTTGTATTACTGCAACTTGAGCTTCAGACTAATTTCCTTGCTTTCACCCTTGCCCCCTCTTTAATCCATTTGACACATAAACAGCCAGATCTTTTCAAATTCTGAGTTAGATCATGTCATTCTGCTGTTGAAAACCCTCACAGGCTTTCCTCTTCCTAGGAATAAAGTCAAGGGGACCTGGGTGGCTCAGTCAGTTAGGCATCCGAATCTTCATTTCGGCTCAGGTCCTGATTTCGTGGTTTGTGGGATGAAGCCCCAGGTTGGGCTCTGCACTGGCAGTGCAGGGCCTGCTCAGGATTCTCTCCCTCCCTCTGTGCCCCTCCCCCACTCAGGTGCGGGAGCACTTTCTCTCTCAAAATAAATAAATAAACATTTTAAACAAAGAAAGAATGAAATCAAAACTCCTTTCTCTAAATTACCTGTAGAATCTTTCATATTCCTATCACTCCCTCCTCATTCCGACACTGCTGGATTCAGCATGTTTCAGCCTCACACTTGAGAGGCTTTGCATTAATCGTTACCAATCCTCATAGGTTCTCATGGTTGGCTGCTTCTTCCCATTCAGATTTCATCTTAAAGATTTCAACCGAAATGTCGAACTCGCCAAAGAGTTTGCCCGTGACACCCAGGGTAGAATAAGCCACAAGTCACTATTATTATTATCAGTCTGGTTTAAAAAAAAAAAATTTTTTTTTAGCGTTCATTTTTGAGAGGCAGAGACAGCGCATGAGTGGGGGAGGGGCAGAGAGAGGAAGACACAGAATCGGAAGCAGGCTCCAAGCTCCAAGCTGTCAGCACAGAGCCCGACATAGGGCCCGAACTCATGGACTGCAAGATCATACCCTGAGCTGAAGTCAGACACTTAACGGACTAAGCCACCCAGGCGCCCCATCAGTCTGTTTTAAATCTCTGTGTAGTATTCCATCTGACATTTACTAATCTTCTCTCTCTCTCCACTAGAATGTAAGCTTTCAGAGAGCAGGGAACTGGTCTACTCGTTATCTTTGATGTCTAGAAGAGTACCTGGCTCACAGTAGGTACTCAGAATAACCCAAGTGGAACTCATCTTTTTTTTGGTCACCTGAGTGTAAAGAGTTTATCCCTCAGTGAGTATTAATCCTTGTGATGTTTTATTTGGAGACAGCCATTTCAGATAAATTTAAATTTTAACTTTTTCATCACTGAATTATCTTTTTTTTTTTTTTTTTTTAAAGTAGGCTCTCTGCCCAACTGGGCTTGAACTCGTGATCCTGAGATTAAGAGTCTCATGCTTTACTGACTGAGCCACTCAGGCATCCTGAGTTATCTTTTTGGTTTGTATATAACTCTTTCGAATGTTATCTATAAATGCGTTAATATAAAATGACTTGCCCAGGATTACATAACTAGTAAGCCAGGAGTCTTCACTCACTCATCTGTTGCTAAATATGAGACATTAGGCTGAGCTCTGGGGATACACCATATACTAGAAAGATACCAGTCATGTCTTCATAGAGCTCATCTTTGGTGAGGGAGACAGGAAAACACACACACTAAAGGAAGGCAAAATACTTGCAAGTTTTTAGTGATGATGTGAAGGAAACATGACCAACCCATCTCTAGAAAATCATACAGTAGTCTAGAATATGGCTCTGATCTAGGAATCAATGAATCAACGAACATTGCTTGTGCTGGTTGTTTTCCTTTGACAGTTGTCTTTGGCTTTTGAACTTGCTGTGGAGGACCAGGAATACTAGATGGAAAGTAGAGGTAGAAGATATGATAAAATAGTAAGAGAAGGATCCTAGATAATGAGGGTTAAAGTTTGTGCATGTTTCTGTTTAATGTATTAATTTCCCAATCTAGTTAGTTTGTTTAAACCCCATCAAACAAATGCTGTGATGCCTCTTTGGTCTTCCAGCCCTTCTGAGAGAAGTCCTTTTTTGGTCATTTTAGACCAGATATGAGGGTCTGTGAGACTGTGGACCGAGTATGCGGGGGTAGATAATGACTAGATCAGCCTGATTAGAAGGGCACATTCAGGCTGAGGAGGAGTGGAATTCCAGTTTAGATAGATAAGGAAAGGTCAGGTTGTGGTTAGTAAGGGTACCTTTAATGTATTGAGTGAGTAAATGTGGCACCTTGAAAGCAGATGAGGACTTGGCTTTTATCCTGACCACAGTGTAAGGTAGGTGATGGAAAGAGCACGGGCTTTGGAGTCAGATCAATGAGGGGATCACTTCTTAGCCAGACCGACTCAGGCAAGTTTCTTCACCTTGCTGAACCTTGATTTCCTCATTTGTGAAATGGCGGTAATACTATCTCCATGGTGGTGCTTTAGAAGTTAGAGACAATGAGCGCAAAGTGCCTTTCACATGATAGATGTTCTGTCATTGTTTGCTATTATCGGGCAATGGTGAGCCACTGAAGATTTTGGAGCAGGGTAGATGCTGGTAATAATAACTCATTCTTAGTGAGTTTATATTATATACTGTATGTTGTTCTAAGAACTTCATGGGTATTTTAATTCTCACAACAGTCCTGTGAGAGATAGTTATTATCTTCACTTTATAGTTAAGGAAACAGGGGCTCAGAGAGATTATATAATTTGTTCAAGGTCATATAGTAGTACATCTACTTAAGTGTGCTTGCGGAGGAGGAAGGTTTGAAGCCAGGCAGTCTGACTGCAGAACCTATGCTCTTAACCATTATTCTAGATTATGAAAACTTTATGAAGATTCATTTGGCAGCAGCCTACAGGTAGATTTTTCAGTAAGAATAAAAAAAGAAATTAACGATTCATCATTATCATTTTTCTTTAGTAACCACTGAATGACCATAAAATACTAATTTTTGTCAAGCATGTAAAAAAAAGAAAAATCCGATATCTGTCCTTCATGGCCTAACAGCGTAAGAACATATTAAGGATCATTTGTAACTCAGAAAAAGAACACCTGTATAATCCTTTATGTGGGTGAAATGTAAAAAGAGAATTATGAGCCAGATTGTCGTAAGCTTGAAGTGCACAAAGAAATCGAATTTTCTTAAAGTGAGACTTACTTTTTCTTACACATGCTGTTACCTCCGTTAAATATGTTTCTTGCTTATTGAATTCCATTTATTCTCCCCCTCAAACCCACATCATTTTGATTTGGGGACAAATGGGAAGACAGTGATTTTCTTCAACAGCCCAGTAGATAACAGCCTCCTTGTAGTTGAAAGTATAGACACTGAAAACTGTTAACAAGTCCAGGCATTTATTATTATTATTTTTTCCTCATTAGCTATAATGCAGTTAAACCACAACACTGAAATGGAGAGTTTACCTCAGATCTTCCCTACCATCCCAGTCAATACATAGCGGTCCTGTTTCTAGGATTTTTCTCTCCTTCCCTTCCTGTCTTCTTTTGGGGAAATGCTTGGGCGTTGAAAGCAACAAACCAAACAGCAGCAGGCAGATCAAATCAGCTCTTCTCCTATTTCCCTACCCGGAAAGGAAGGGAGAGGAAGCAAGAACCCCACCATCAAAGAGCTTAGGCGTGCAGTCCTCAGGAGTCCTTGTTCCTTCGGCCCCCCCCGGAGCTCTGCAGTCACTCCTCAGAGACTGTGTCGTCTCCACTTTAAATATAAATATATATATAAAACTTCCCCCTCTTTCTCTCCTCCTCTCTCTCGCCTTTTTTATTTTTTTTAATTTCCTATACTAAAGTTTCCTATTGGATAACATCAGCTCCCTGATTTATGCCTGGCTCCTATTGGAAGTTCTCAGGGGCTGACATCACTTAGGAAAGCGAGGGGGTAGGGCTGCCAGATCAGTTTGTCACCACCCAGGCTCCCTAGCCTTTGGCTGGGTGCAACTTCCATTTTAGGTGTTGGATCTGAGAGAAAAAAAAAAAAAGAGAGAGAGAGAGAGAGGGAGAGAGAGAGAGGGAGAGAGAAAGAAGAGCAGGAAAGATCCTGATCCTGAAAGGAGGAAGAAGTGGCGAAAACCCAACTACCCTGCTGGATTTGTCGTTCTCAGCACATTGACGAAGCCTTGGGTTTCTTTCTGAAAGGACTGGTTTTTAGAAGTCCACATCTGAGGTGTGTGCCTTTTCAAAAAAATGTGTGTACAGACGGGTTGAAGGAGGAGAAGCCAAGTCGAATTTTTGTCTTCCAGTAACCAGAGCGAAGTTAGAAACGAGAGACTCTGCCGTGCTGACGGGTGACTTTTAAGCAATTGTTATTTTTTTCTTTCTACTTTGGGGGAGTTTTGGTATTTTATTCCATTAAAAAGTAAAATATTCAAGACCCAGAAACAAACTTCCAGCTCTGTCTTAATATAGGGAGACGAATAGACCCCGAGGGGTGAGAGCAGATTTACATTTCCATGTAAATTTACATTTTTGTGTGTTCTTTGATTTTATGTTTTTTTTGTTTTTTTTTTCTGGTGTTAAGCTAACAAACTCCTATTTTCAGAGCCCAAACCCAAAGTTCGGGTTTTTGGCATGTTGCGTGTCGGTTGGGAAAGGAATTTGTCCGGGTCGGAAGCTAGTTATACAGATGGTTCTGCATATGTCTCAGAACTCCCCCCCCCCCCCTTTTATCATGAGGTTTGTGGAAGTGGAAAGTTGCAGGGAGCTTTGTAGCTTAAATGGTGGTGTTTTTCCCCCCGGAGAGTTTGAACGGCCCAGATCACTTTCAGCCCTGCTGTTCCTGGGTGGATCCCTCTTTTACTTTTCCAGGTGCGGTGGGTGGGAGCCTCATTCTCCTGCCAGACGTAGCCTCCCTACTTTGCTTTATGAAAGAAAACAAATGGACCCATGTTAACCAAATCGCCCTTTCTTTCTCCCTAAGACTACCTTTGATGGCAAAGATTTGTAGAGGGGTTGCATGTTCAGATCGCGAGTACCGTAACGTTCGGTTTCTGTGCTTAAAGGGCCAAGGAAATTCTAATCATGCTTTTTAAGTTCACCCGGATAAAGTGGCAACACACCTGGAAATATTTCCAGCTTTGTGCCCTGTGAAAGGGCCGTGGATCCAATAAGGTGAGGTTAAGAGAAACCGCTTAATGCAGACTTTAGTGTTGAGAATGCATTTGAGAAAGTACAACAGGAATTCTTCTTTCTTAACCAAACTGAAAGTTGTTTTTTGGAGGTGAGTTTTTGGTTTGGTTAATTGGCCATGAAATCAAAAATCGGTAAGAGCCGAAGGCCCATGACTGCCTTCATATATTTAATCTTAAGATTCGGTTTTTTCTTCTTGCAAAAGTACTGTTTCTGGATAATTATAGAGCCAACTCATCAGGAGCTGGAAACTGAGTGTTTCTCTTTGAAACACTCTTCTTTCTCTCTTTGAAAATGCGCATCGGTCTGAAAATTAGAGCTGGAATAGATACTGCCCCGATTGTAACAAGATGGGCCTTAATAGATAAGCTGGCCTTTAGCTTTAAACGGGTATGTATCTGTAATAATCCCCCGATTTCGTGCCCTCCTCCCGTTCTTTTTAGACTGCAACACTGCCTTGAATTTCTTTTCCAGAATGAGAGTATTTCTTGAAAGATGATTTCATCCTGGTGAGGTTGTGGCTTCAGAGGAAACAACTTTGTTCCTTTTTAAATCTAATCTATGTGAGGGCTACAGTCAAATTTTGATGTCTGGATCTCATAATTATAGCAAGTGCAGTTACAAAGAAAGAAGAAAGATAATACGTACAGTCTGTTCGGCCCTAGCTCTTGTTTGAAAGAAAATTGGGAAAATATTAGCCGTTTTCTCTGCCTCGACTCCAGCCTAGGGGAGGTTTCTTGGTGGATCTTTGCAGGGTTGGTCATGTTGCTGCCAGAGTGTCGGTTTCCCACTCAACCTTTAGGGGGAGGGATGAGGGAATCCGGAGAAGGAGTACAAAGGCAGTTTGAAAATAGGTTCTGGATGACTGAGTGGTGGTGATTCGGGTCCAGCTTTAAATACTGGGCTTTGTGTAGCTGCAGTGAGCATCCTAGTAACTAGCGTCCAGAGCTATTTCCACGACCGAGGCTTTGTTGTTGACTGGTGTGTACTATAGAGCCTTTTGGTTGATGAGATGGAAGATTTGTCTTTTACCTCACCTCTGCAAGTTCTTTCAGGAAATATAAGGGGTGCAAATAAGTAAATCTTTGGATTTTTTGTTTCGCTCCTCGTTTTGGTTTTGGGATAAAAAAAAATGAGTAAGTATGAGTAGTGCAGATTTTTCTTTCTGTGTTCGACTCCTATATACTGTTGGTTTCTTTGTTATACGACTAAGGTACGGTCTGTGTGTTCCAGGTGGGTGTCTCTTTTGGGTGGTTAGAGTTCTACTGCCTTGCTTAGGGTTCCAAATTATGGAGAGTCACAGGGGCTAGGATATGTTCTCTCAGTATAAAAATTGGGACTATTGTAGATTTTTGTCTTAAAAAAGCTCGGAGTAATTGCAATTCAGCCTTAGGTTTATGAGGTAGGTGCTCTCTAGGGATGGGTGAGACAGGACGGATGCAAATAAATTAAGCACAGGTCACTATTCAATTGGAATAACAAAATGATGAGCTCTGTATAATTTATTGCTTTCTATTTTAGTTCCCGATGGTCCCCTGTTACTTCCAGCCCTCTCTCCCCACCCCCTTCTTGTTTTTTTTACTGCATGCTAATCATTTTGCATAAGCGATTTACTTAATTTCTCACAACTGTCGTCGTCGTCGTCATCGTTGTTGTTTTTTAAGGACTTCGAGCCTCAGAGAAGCTGAGGTTTGCTGGAAATCTCACTGCCCATAAGTGGCCCAGGCCAGGTTTAGACCCTCCTCTGACTAACTACAAAGTCCATGGACTTAGCCACTAATATATTACCATTCTCCAGCGAGAATAGAAGGAAGAGCCACAACTAAAATGAGCCCTTGCTCGAGGCAGGAGTGTTTAATTTTGCAGAGTGCCAGTCCCCCACTTAGAATGCCAACCCCCTGCATGTTGGGATGATATATGTAGAAAATCCATTTTCCATAAATCCCACAGGGACCTGAATATACTAGAATGGATCCGATCTCAGTCTTTAAAACTGGGATCTTCCCATATGCCTATCATTGCTATCCTGATTTCTTAAACTCCCCGGAAAAGCCTCCAACTCTGATTATCAGTGACATTTCTTCTTCCAGAGGATTTGCAGGCACGTGGTTTGGAATGATATTGGCAACTTGCGGGGAGAGGCTTGTACCAAACAGTAGCTCAGATAATGTTTGTCACCCTGTGTTAAAGTTGTCCACTTCTTTTTGTCTTTCCTTCTAGACTGTGAGACTGCCTTCTGTGTCTAGTTGGCACCTGTGTTAGTGTCAGGTATATACCAAGGTGTCAGTAAGCCTTGGTTAAATAAGGCATTTGATGGGAATCACTGAGGGACTTTGTGGGGAAGACTGGAAGGAAGTCGAGGTGGGAAGCAGACAACCTGGATTAACAAAATCACAGTGTAATTTAGAAACTTCTGTAGTTTGTAGTTTCAACCTTGTACACATTTCCTACCTCCCATTTTTTTAAGTGAGGTTTCTGGAAATAATCGAAGATTTAAATTTTAATTAAAAAAAAAACCTTTTCTGGGCGAGCTGTCAAAAGGGTAGTATAAAAAGTAAGGGTCATAATATTTCGTAATCTAGGCTGCTATTAACTTCAACCCCTGAAACCTTAAATATGGCCACTATCTAGGGGAGAGGAGGTGCTCACCTAGAACTTACTAGGGCAGCAGCAGGGAAGTATTGCTTTCCGACATGTTAGAAGTGAGTGGTTTTTATACTAGTTAATGAAAACATGAGAAGCTTGAGATGATAGTTTTGAACATCAGCATTCCAAAGAAAGTACGTTTGGATATCATTGTATTTTTTGTCAGTGCTTCTGCTATGAAACTTCAGATTTTGTTCACCAAGTGTATTGGGAAGTGTGAATTTAAGAGCCCAAATTAATTTTCATGGGTAATGTAGAACAATAGTAACAGGAAACTGCCTAAAGGAATGATTCCTAGGTTATCAGTATGTGATTTCATGTTCTCTCCCATTGCACAAGGATTAAAATGCCATGAAAAGCGGGGCCGCCTGGGTGGCTCAGTCAGTGAAGCATCCGACTTTGGCTTGGGTCATGATCTCCTGGTTTGTGGGTTCGAGCCCCGCGTCGGGCTCTGTGCTGACAGCTCAGAGCCTGGAGCCTGCTTCCAATTCTGTGTCTCCCTCTCTCTCTGCCCCTCCCCCCCACATGCTCGCTCTCTCTCTCTCTCTCTCTCTCTCTCTCAAGAATGAATAAACATTAAAAAATTAAAAAAAAATAAAATGCTGTGAAAAGCTAAAATAGGGATTGCTCTGCCTAAAATGCACCTGCCTGCAAGGTTTCTAATAGAGAACATCGATACAGCCTGGCAGGGACATAGTAAGGAAAGAAGAACTGATATTCTGGTTAAAACTAACAAGGGGGAAATAAGGGTATGGGTTGATTTGTATTTAGTTATATAATGTATTTTTGGGAGTAAATGTCCGTACTTCCATTCTATTTGGAATTGAGTGTCATTGGTTATTAAATATTAAGCATTGAGAATAGAGCGCACAGTTACTGTTGTGGTTCAGGGACGGTGCTCCCCATTTTTAGGGCCACTTCCTCTCCAATGAGTCCTTCAGTCTGACTGGAGTGGCGTGGGCAATTTAGATCAGGCATTTAGTGGGGACATTATAAGGATCCAGAGTTTTCTTAAAGCCTTCTTTGCTGGCCATCGGGTAATTTGGTCATCATTTTTGCAAACTGTTTTCCATTATATGATGATAAAAGCAACTTTGAACTTTTAATTTTTAATTTTAAGTTTATTAAAAATTTTTTTTAATGTTTATTTATTTTTGAGACAGGAGAGACAGAGCGGGAGCAGGGGAGGGGCAGAGAGAGAAAGGGAGACACAGAATTGGAAGCAGGCTCCAGGCTCTGAGCTGTTAGTACAGAGCCTGACCGCAGGGCTTGAACTCACAAGCTGTGAGGTCATGACCTGAGCTAAAGTCGGACGCTTAACCAACTGAGCCACCCAGACACCCCTAAGTTTATTTATTTTTGAGAGACAGAACAAGCGGGGGAAGGGCAGAGAGAGAGGAAGAGAGAGAATCCCAAGCAGGTTCTGCACTGTCAGCATGGAGCCTGCTGCGGGGCTTGAACTCACGAAACGTGAGATTATGACCCAAGCTGAAACCAAGAGCCGGACGCTTAACCGACTGAGCCACCCAGGCGTCCCTCAACTTTTAATTTTGAAAAAATTTCGAACTTAGAGGAAAGTTTCAAGAATGGCACAAGAAGTTCTGCATACCCTTTAGTCACCTAGACACCCACAAATGTTTTACTTTTCTGTATTATTTGGTTGATATATGGACCTGAACAGGGAATTTCCAGTCTGAGAGTTCCACGGATATGGAGAGGCAAGGCAGTGTAGCATAGTGGCCAAGACCATGGATCCCTAGGCCGGACTACCCGAGTTCAACTCTTGCTCTGCCACTAATCGTGGGTAGATTGTTTGATCAGTCTATGTTGACAGGTGTTTGGCTCTGTCTGTAAAATGAGAACAATAACATAATCCATCTCATAGAATTGTTGTGATGCTTAAGTGATTTAATATATGTAAAATTTATAGAATGGTGCTCAGCTCATGGTAATGCCTTGTAAGTTTTTGGTATTAGAATGGATGCTTTAAATGAATTCAAACAACATTTGTCTTTTGGACTAAATATCCTTTATAGTCTCTTAAAACCTGGTACTCTATGGTATGGATATTTCTATTACGGAATAAATGGGCTTCCTGGATGAGTAAGCTAACTTTTTTTTTAAGATATTATTTTTAAATAATCTCTACACCCTGATATCTCACATGCTCTACTGACTGAGCCGGCCAGGCACCCCAAGCTAACTTTTTTAATGGGAAAAAAAGTGTCTAATAATAGGCAAGTTTGGGGAGTTATATGGGCAGGGTTGTCCAAAATGTAGGGATGGATAACTTTTAATAAATAAAGTGAGGCATTAGTGGGGGAAGAGAAACAGGTGGCAAAGCTTGACTATCTTATGGTATTTTTTTCAGAGACTTGGAAACATTAGGGGAAAAGAAGCCATACAGGGCTCTCCCATCTTTTCTATCTACAAGAGATAGAATTCTAGCATCCAAGGGTAGACTGTTTAATTTTGCAGAGAATGGACTGGAAAAGCTTTGTTGGGTTTATTATTTTTGACTTTGGACCAGATTCTTTACCTTGAAGTCTTGTCCAACCAGGATTTTGTAGGATAATATTCAGCTATGAATGGTTGTATAGGAAACTACATAGAAATGAAGGCAGGCTTTTACTATCTCTTTTATGTTCAGGAAACATCCTTCTCTATTTTCAACCCCTACTTATGGACATCTGTAAAACTGGGGTGTATAGAAATTTTGAGCTCATTAATGCATCTTGTGAGAAGGGTGCTTCTTCTAAGAAAGAGGTCTGCTCTTGTGGAAAAGCCAAACTGTGGCCTGTCGGAAATGTGTATGTGTCAGATGCAGGCTTGCCTGGAAACTTCTAGGTTTCTTCCGGCTGAAGATTTTCCTTCTCTTCACACTAACTAACTCGTGAAACTAATGTTCCGAATAGTATTTTAACTAATTTCTGTTGGGATTCTAGCTTCCCATCAGAGCTCCCCACCCAGCTCTTTGCATTTTTTTAAACCCACATTTCCCTCTACTGATTCTTCTACATGGTCTCCTTTTTGTTTGCTTTCCTGTTCTCTGGTGTTCCCTATCTTTTCTCCTGAGGTTGCCAGTCTTCATGGGTGTTGCTTTGCCTCACTAACACTTAATATGGAAGAAGTTTCTGCTTCTCATCATAGAATAAATTATACTCATGTGCTAAAGGTACAAGTGTTAGGATACTGCTTCTGGTTTCTTTCAGTTAGCTTTAGATTAGGGTAAATTGTGATTCAGGAGGATCTCTTCTAGTAACTCAGATTAGTTTTTATCTTTTTGATTTTTCAGATCCCATCCACATTTACTAATTAAATGTTCAGTTGATAGTAGGGCAAAAAAAAATGTACCTTTCTAAGGGTAAATTCATAGTTTTGTGTGTGCCTCCCATGTTCTGTATTGGAATGCTGTAGCACATTGAGAGATTGCTTTGTGGAGTGAAAAGATTTTTGTTTTAGGGAGCTTACATTTTAAGAAACCAAAATATATTCTGATGGTTGAGAACATAAGACCTTGTTACAGAAACTAGGTCAGCTTTTCAATACTTTTATCAAAGCACCTACAGTTTCCATTTCTTTGCAGGTGAAGTGAGTCTCATTGAAACAAAGTAGCTGGTGTATATTCAGCACACCTTTAAAAGAGAGTAGTCTGTTTTAAAGGAAAAATTGGTGCCGATCTGATTTGTTTCCACGGTCTCTTTGTTGGAGTAGGGGAGGTTCTGTAACTTCTCTGCTGTTCTGCTCTCCATTGACTACGTTGTAAACCAGGGCAGAGTTGGCCATTTGAATGTCTGTCCTGCTGAAGGTCAGCCAAATCTGCAGGTCAGGCTACAGGAGAGCCCAGCCGATGGGCCTAAGATCACAATTAGGACAAAAGGATAGAAAGTTACATTAAATGGAAATCAAAGATGTCATTAAGTGTGTTTCCTGAATTAAGTATCATCACAGGTCTTTCAAAAGGAGAGCTCATCAACAGTAATCAAGAATCTGTTTACCCTTTTCTATTTTTCTTTTTAAAAATTGCCACCTTAGGTTATTTTAAGAGAACATGACAACATTCTTTCTTTGTCCCATCCTGCTGTCTTACTATCTTACACGAGCTCTTACATACATGTAAAAATACCTATTTTGCACCCATTCATAAGACTCAGAAGACAATAGACAGCCCAACATATTAATTGAAAGAGTGAAATGTTGGCGCGCCTGGCTGGCTCAGTTGGTGCACCGTGCCACTCTTGATCTCAGGTTTGTAGGTTTGAGCCTCACGTTGGGTGTGAAGATTACTTAAACATAAAAATATATTAGAAAGAGTGAATTGTTTTGCATATGTATATGTCACTCTCTTGGTATAGAACTTTATCGCTAGGAACTGTTTTGGCAGGGGAGGGGCAGGATTTCTTTACTCCAAATATTTAGTTGTAACAATACCAGAGTATGTTTTAAATCTCCTAACAAGGTGTGAATAAACCTCTGTGTGCCTATGCGTTCTTGAAAAATATATAGAAAGAAAAATGAACAAAGTTCGTTTATTTTTCTAAAAGTTAACTTTTTGTTTTCATTGGAAAAGTGAAACATCTTCATTCATTTAAAAGAAATTTAAGGGGAGGCTGGGTGGCTCAGTCAGTTAAGTGTCCGACTTCAACTCAGGTCATGATCTCACAGTTTGTGAGTTAAAGCCCCACATTGGGCTCTCTGCTGTCAGCATGGGGCCCGCCTCAGATCCTCTGTCTCCCTCTCTCTTTGTCCCTCCCCCGCTCATGTGCTCTCAAAAAGAAACATTAAAAAAAATTTTTTTTAATTAAAAATTTGAGAGCCTGCTGTATGCCATGAGCTGGAATATAACAGTACATTAGATAAACCTCACGGAGTTTACTTTCTAGTTGGAAGAGACAAATAATAAATAAGCAAGTACATGTATAGTATGCTAGAGTGTGGTGATACTATTGAGGAAAAACTAAAGCAGAATACAGAGTGGTGAATAAGAAATGCAAGGGTAGAGTGAGATTTTTAAATATATATTGAGAGTGGCCATGGAAGTCCTCACTTAATAAGGTATGTTTGAGAGAGACCTAAAAGATATTAGGGTAAAGTCATATAGATATGAATAGAATGTACAAAGGTCCTGAGGCTGATTGTTACCAGTGAACAAGAGAGATGAGGGGAGAAGTAGATCTGTTCAGAGAGGTTCAAAATGGGCATGTGTTGAGGGGAAGAGGGGATAATTTACTTTAGAACCTCATCATGCACTGTACAATACAAAAAAATGGCTCCTCACTTCAGGCTGCAGAGACAACAGCTGGTAACAACTTTTTGCGTATTCTTTGTAAAGAGTTGAGGCAATACCTGACCCAACTTCTATCTTTGTCCCATTGCAGAAGTTCTATGTGAATATAGTCAGCATATAATTTGCAGAGTAGCAGATTTTGCACAGATTGATGACCCCTGTCTTGGAGAATATAATCATAGGGCAGCTACTTAGAATAAGCTTTTATGCGTTTGGGAAGTGAGATAAAAATTTCCTCCCTAGAGAAATGTATTTCTCCACCTCCTTATCTGCATAGTCCATTTTCTATGAACAGGAGAAGTGACAGCCTACATCTGGTACAGTTTCTTTTTGAGTCCATTTGTGCTTTGGTTTATGACCAAATATGCCTGCCCCACTTATCTGTTGCTTTTCTGTTTGTTCATTTGATCAAAAAGCTCCTGCTTCCCCAAAGCCCTAATCATTGGGATTTAATGTCTTCAGGGACCACATTATAGGTCACCATACACATATTTCTGTTTTTGCACATGGGAGGAGTTGTTCATCCCTGATAACTGTTTTCCCTTTCCGTATGTATGTTGAAGCATTAAGGGTTATTAAAGCATACACTGAGCCAGTTGGCCTGGTCGACTTTGGTGGGATTGAGGAATAAGCGCCTGCTCTTTAGTGATTGATGTTCTATGGCAACCACATATCGGAAAGTAAAAGGATATTTGATTCCCAAGAGTACTTGGTGTCTTGAATCACCATTCTTACTTTCCCTCTCAAGGTAATCTGGTTTAGCTAGTCTGTCCTTCAGTGAAAGAATCTCTCTGTCTCCATCTCTCTCAGTTTGGAGTTTAGCCCTGCAACTCGACCTGGTTACCCTCTGTCCTTCTCTTTAATTATACCTCTCTAGTTGTCATCCTGTTACTTAATATCATCCTTGGGAGATGACCTCAATCAGGAAACATTTATTTCCCTTCCATCTCCTTCTCTGGTCAAGTAACTGTATTCTCTTGCATAGGAAATACTCTAGGCAATCACAGATTCCCCACATTTTGAAGTTGCTTTAAATAACTGCTTGATACGTATTACCTCAGCATTCATAGATGTTTGTAGTTGTCTTGAGAGTATGCTTTTCAGTGGCATTCTTCTTTCCTAAATCTTTAGTGACACATGCTTCCTGTGGAAATATTTCTCTTTATGGCTCTTTTAAAAAACATTTTGCTACTCACTCACTTTTACTCAAACCAGAAGTTAAAGTCACTTGCTTGAATAAGTGTCAAAGATAACATTTGAATCCAGAGTTTCTGATTATTTCTGTTACATTGTCAACTGGGCTAGGATTATCTGGGGTCATGAATGCTAGATTTGGGACTTTAGACTTCTTTGGGGATGGGATATGGAACCAGTCTTTGCAAATGTTGGCACAGCCCTTTGTTTCTTGGAGGAAAATTAAACAGTCATTTTTTAAAAGTTCATTTATTTATGTTGAGTGAGAAAGAAGGATGTGGGGAGAGAATCCCAAGCAGGTTCCATGCTGTCAGTGCTGAGCCCAATGTGTACTCGATCTCACTGAGAGATCATGATCTGAGCTGAAATCAAGAGTCAGAAGCTCAACTGACTGAGCCACCCAGGCGCCTCTAAACTAAGTTGTTTTAAAAATAATCAGGGTTGTCCAGTCTGCAATGTAAATAGGATATCCTGTAGTGTAGGAGCTCAGGATTCTAAAGAATGAGATAATTTTTTCTAGGTTCTGAGTCTAGAATATAGGATTTAGGACTGTGTCAATCTAGCCATCCTTATATTTAAACCCAGGCTTTCAAAGAGCCTCCATGGAGGCTTGGAATAATGGTCCGAGCTGTCTGGTGAACAGTAGAGCAGGTCCAAATCCTGTATTTAATAACCAGTGCCCTTTCTGCTGGAGGAGTGTGGTGTTCACAGGGTCAGAGGGTTGTCAGTGATAGGCTAGTACAATGGTCCCAACAGCTATCAATCATTTTGAGATCTTTTTTTTAAAAGTTATTTATTTTTTTATTTTTGATAGAGAGAGAGAGAGATCGTGAGCAGGGGAGGGTCAGAGAGAGAGGGAGATACAGAATCTGAAGACAGGCTCCAGGCTCTGAGCTGTCAGCATAGAGCCCGACGCGGGGCTCGAACTCACGAACTGCAAGATCATGATCTGAGCCAAAGCCGGACACTTAACTGATTGAGCCACCCAGGTCCCCCAAGACCTTTTTTTTTTTTTTTTTTAAATTAAATGTTTTATTTATTTTTCAGAGAGAAAGAGATTGCGTGAGCAGGGTCAGAGACAGAGGGAGACACAGAATCTGAAGACAGCCTCCAGGGCTCTGAGCTAGCTGTCAGCACAGAGCCTGACACGGGGCTCGAACCCACGAACCGTGAGATCATGACCTGAGCCAAAGTCAGACGCTTAACTGCCTGAGCCACCCAGGCGCCCCCGTTTGAGACCTTTTTAAAAGCATAAATTCCCAGGCATTCCCTCTAGAAATTGAAGTATAAGGGATGAGGAAGTAGATTTGGGCGACTGTATTTTTTTTATATTTTTAATTAAAATTTTTTTTAATTTTTAAAAATGTTTTTTATTTATTTTAGAGAGAGAGACAGCACAAGCAAGGGAGGGGCAGAGAGAGGGAGACACAGAATCTGAAACACCTCCAGGCTCCCAAGTTGTCAGCACAGAGCCCGATGCATTGAAGTCAGACACTTAACCGACTGAGCCACCCAGGCGCTCCACACAATTTTTTTAAAGTTTATTTAAGTAATCTCTACACCCAACATGGGGCTCGAACTCCCAACCCTGAGATCAAGTCTCACACTCCTCTGACTGAGTCAGCTAGGTGCCCCAGAGATTGTATTTAAAAAAAAAAAAAAAAATTTTTTTTTTATGTATATTTCTTTTTGAGAGAGATAGCATGAGCGAGGGAGGGGCAGAGAGAGGGGAACAGAGGATCCGAAGTGGGCTCCCTGCTGTCAGCACGAACGGGGCTAGAACTCATGAACTGTGAGATCATGACCTGAGCTAAAGTCCAACACTTCACTGACTGAGCCACACAGGTGCCCCCCGACCCAGAGATTGTATTTTTTTTTAAAAACCTTCCCAGGTGATTCTGATCACTCAGGTTGGAGGACCATAAAACCTGAATATTTTGAGTTAAGCTACATATCTACGTGATTTCTCGGATGGGTGGTTATTTAATTAGCATGAGAAGTTGAGAAGAATAGTTCATGGTAGTGGACTTGGTGAGAAGGTGGCTAATTTGAAGTTTTCTACCTCTGTATCTATCCTGTATTGTTTTGTAATAACATAGGTCACCACCTGATTTGAGGGTTATGCCAGCACTTAGCATGGTATGGAGGACTTGCCTGTTGTGAGGGAGGGAAACTTTCAGACCATATCTCCATTTTCCTTCTCCATTTTGAAATTGTTGAACAAATTCAGAAGAGGATGTTCTCGTTGAAACTCAGCTGGACAATTTGTTTAAAACTGCACAGGAAGGGCCATTGTTACTTCCTGTCTGAAAAGGAAGTGCTGGCTTCCTTCCCTTCCTCCTTGGCTAACTCCGGCCAACTTCAAATATGGGTGGGGGAGGGGCTGATCATGTTAATACTCTTGTCTGGCTACGCATGCCTTGGGAAATCAGGTTACCATCATTTTTCAGCTGTGGAAACATAATGTTCGTTCCCTTCTTTCCTCATTTGAAGTATGGGGACGGGTGCTGTGTAGACTCCTGTTTCTTTGCCCTTGTGTGAGAGCCGTGCACTGGGTTTGGCTGTTGCAGTCCAGGAAACCTCCCAGTCTCCCAGGCATTACTTTACATTCAACCTTCTGCCTCCCCTGTATTCCCTGACATTTGAAAATAGATCAAGGAGTTGTAGGGAAGAAACTGAAATCCATTTCACACTGAGGAGTAGGTTGCAGAAAGAACATAATTGGGCAGAAGGGAGTGGGTGACAAAGGTTTCTTATTTTTAAATTGAGCCAAGGAAACATTCCTTCTAAGTGGGGCCAGTTGGCACTCTTCCTGCTATTTTAGTCCAGGCTTCTCCTTCCTACTGGCTAGTCAATTGTATTAAGTGTTTGATGTGAGTTTGAACTGTGGTCTCTGGGGTTGGGGGGAGGGAGAGTGGTGGAAACAGCTGGTGCCTTCATCAAGCTATCTCAATTACGCTTCTTTTCAGAGTGTTTGGGGGTGGGAGGGGTGGAGGAATTGGATGTATGTTAGCAGAGCCCCAGCAACTCCCATGTAGTGGGATTGGATTGTCAGGCACTCTTAATACCATGTGGGATGTTGGCTAGTTGGAATGTAGCTAAACCTTTCTCAGTCGCATTCTTTCCTCTGCCTCCCCTCCCTCTAATTCTTTCAGCTTTGGGCCTGATTTGGAAAGGGGTATGTGGGAAGTCAGATAGCAAAACAGATTCATGCTCTTCCCACCATTGAGTATTCAGCTAAGTCTTGGGCCCCTCCATTGACTTTCTCCTTACCCATTCATTATTCCTTTGGTTGGGTTTTCGAAATATGTCTGCAAACAGCCAGAGTTACAATTAGAGCCAGGACCTTTGGTGAAGTCATGATGAATTGTAATCAGTTGGCTATATTGGTCTCCTTCCCTCCCTCACACCCTGGGGTGACTGTATTTCTGAGTCAGCACTGCTTTTCTGTCTCACCTGCTCAATTTGAGGCAGACAGCCTGCCAAGCATCCTTTTGGAGCATTAGCAACAGTACTGATAAGGGTGTGTCCAGTTCTCTGTCTGGGGTGAGTCTTTTACAACCTTTCTTTCTTTCTTTTCTTTTCTTTCTTTCATCTCAGAAAACTCTCCCACTAGATTATTTTTATCTTTTTTTTTTTTTTAAATAACTACCTCACACGATACTACTTAATTGACTGATGCGTTTGGCCTGGGCTGTGATGAGGGAGAATGGGACAACAATACACTAACATTTGTTACTACTTTTTCAGTTATTCTTGAGAGAAAAAGGGAGTTAGTCTGATTCAGTGCTAGGTGAGAGACCTTAAACTTTTTTGTTTATGCTTCAGTGACAGAGTTTGCAGTGGCTAGGCTCTGCTGTTGACGTTTTTTTTTTTTTTTTTTTTTAATGTTTATTTATTTTTGAGGAGAGAGAGAGAGTGTGTGAGCCAGGGAGGGTCAGAGAGAGAGAGGGAGACAGAATTTAAAGCTGGCTCCAGGCTCTGAGCTGTCAGCACAGAGCCTGACGCGGGGCTCAAACTCATGAACTGTGAGATCATGACCTAAGCCGAAATCAGATGCCCAACCGACTGAGCCACCCAGATGCCCTCAAAGTTTCTGTTCTAAAACACAGTGTTGTTAAGTACCCGCTTTGCTACCCAGCCCTAGAGTGGCTGACTTCTTGTGTATCTTCCTCCCTACCTGGTTATGTCAGATTCAGATGTGGGCTAATTCCTTCTAAGTTGTGCTGTTTCAGACTTAGGCTCCTTTTGCATCATATACTCATCGAAATCAGGGTTCAGCCCGGAGTACTTGCAGCAGATCCAAGGAGAAAGGAAAAGAGGAGAAAAGATGAGGAATGATAGCCTATTACTAGTTCATTGACTGGAATGTCTGCTCGGTGCTGAGCCTGTGCTTTGCTTTATGGAAAGGGAATTGAGCCCTGTGGGCAAAGGGTGTTACTTTGGATTTCAAGAATCTCTGGCTAATAGGTTCTATCTGCATCTTTGCTTCTGGGGTTTAGGGCTAACATCCAAGGGGCTTGTACAAGATAATAGAAGAATGCATCATTTATCCCATTCTTGGAATTAGCTGAGGACCCTTATTAGAAAGGGAGGCTTTTTTTTTTCCTCCCTCCTGAAGAGGTTCCAAATCTACGGCCCCTGACTCACTCTGGGGGAGCAGTGAAAAGGAAAAGGTTGTGGTCTTGACCTCTTGGCCGCCAGGACTACTGTGCAATACTCGGCTACATCTCATTCCCTGAGGAAGTGGAGAACTTTGCTCGTAGCACCTTCTGGTGCTTATCCTGCCTCTTTGTAGGGTGGAGTCTGCTGCCTTTGTTTGTTCTCTGTGGGGCCTCCAGGAATCAACTTTATGCTTGTGGGGAAAAGGGCTCAAAAGACTTTGAAAACTGTGGAAGTGGGTGATAGAGAAGGTGACAGAAGATGTGTTTTAAAGTAGTTGTCCAGGTGGGAACGTCCTATGGACTGAATCCAGAGCGGCAATCCGATTGCTACAGTGAAGTTCTCTTTGGGATGTATCGCATGTGGCTGAACTGAATGTAATAGCAGCGGCAGCTCTGACATCCCCAGTGCAGTGCCTCCAAAGTGAGGAAGGTGCCAAGTAGGGATCTTAAAAATCCCCTCACCCCTTTCATACCCTTAGATCCACACGCTATCTTTCTGCGGATTCTCAAAGGCCTGAGCTTTGTCCTATGTAGCGTTGGCTTGGGGCAGGGAGGAGGGTTGTTTTCCCCGAACATGATAAGGAACTGAGCAGGGCAAAGTGGGAGCTCTGACTGGTGATTGGTAGACAGGATGCCCTGGAATGCGGTTGGCCTACAGCCCAGAATCCAGCACTTTGTATTTGTTTGTTTCTGGGAGACTGTGGTCTGGTGCTACTGTGACAGGAAGTGAGAAAGCTGGGAGTGGGGAGCGGAGAGGGGCGATGCCTTTGTGGTTCTCCTGTGAAATCTCTTTGTCCCTGGAGAGCAGCTCTGCTCCAGGGCTCTACTGAGAAGAGAGCAGCCTTTGTGCGTCTAATGGGTCTCAGGGCATCTCGCTCCTCTGAGGGATGAGGGAGTGTGAATTCGGACTGTGGCCTTCTGAGTCTCAGCACTCGAGTTCTGTAAATGGCCTCCACCTCCCAGCGGGAAATGTCACTGAGTTTTATGTGTGTTACTGTTATTTATAGGTCTCCAGGATTTAGTTAAGAAAGGAATTCTAGAAAGGGGTAGATGTTTGTTTATGTGATGTTTATTCACCATGTTGCAGGTACTTTGGTCTGAAAGGGACAGAGAGAAGTGGGTGCCGTTGGGGCCCAGCATTTGAGGTTTCATCCCTCCACTTGGCACTCTACTACATACAGAGCCAGAGAAACCCACCCATTCTTTGATTTCACTACTGAGAGGTCCTGGCAATTCACTGTTTGTGCATAATTAGGGAATGGTTGGTAGTTTCCTAGGATACGTTCCCCGCTCTGTCTAGACTGAACTAGCACCTGTACCACTCTCTGTTCCCCTCCTCCCTCCTCTCCCCCCTTGTTTTCCCTGCCCTCCATGCCAGCTGGAAACAGGCATCTCTTCTCACTTTGTGGATTGGGTGGCTGAGTCCTCAGCTTCTTGCCAGGCTGGCTAGTCCCTGAGCACACACACAAATCGGCCTTTGATTGCTCAGGAGGACAGCTGCCCCAGAGGCAGATTGCTAACATACCGCTAGAACAATCCCTCCCCTCTGTTCTGATGCTGGCCAGCACAATCTTCCCTGCTTCTAGTTCCTTCTGTTTCCCACCCCATTCTGATCTCTGCTTTTGGTTTAGTGAGATGCCACATTAGAAATGAGAGTAGAGGTATTTGTGATTAGGTTTTCTTTCTTGGGGTGTGGATGATTTGAGAATGTGGCATGTAGCCAGATTTCTAGAGCAGGCTCTGCAGTGGAAGGGTAGGTGATTATATAAAAAGGTGTATTACTTTTTGCCCCTAGCACCTTCCCTCCTGAGTTCCTTTCTTTTATAAAATGCCATGTCAATCTGAAGTAGACTGTAAGCTGTTCTTCCTCAGAATCAAGTAAGTCTTGCTCATTAAAGTGAAGGTAAGACCCAAAAGTCTGTCTGCTTCCATGCCATCCTCCCCCAAAAAAGTTTACTTTTGGTCAGCTTCCCTATTGGAATCAGAATGACTTTTACCATAAGACACATAGAAAGTTCAGACTCCTTTTCCTCCATCAGGAAGAAGGAACACGGACTTGGAGCAGAACAGATGCGTTTCTACCACTCGCTGGCTCTATGACCTTGGGCAGGATACTGAGTTCTTCTGATGTAGAGTTTACTCATTTATAAAAAGGGGCCAGTGTCACCCCCAGTGGTCATTGAGAAGATTATGTGTGATAACGTACATGGGACATCGGTAATTAATAATTCACAACTTTTCTTCCCCTGTACGGTCAGATTTCCTTCTTTAAGATAGGGAAAAACCTTTCCTTCAGCTGTCTGTCCTATAGATGAATCAGGACCTTCACACTTTCATTTCCTCATAGACTCTGTTGCTGGCCTCAAAGGGGAGATGTATTCCAAACCTGGTGGAATAGGGAGGTCTTACTGCTCTTTTCAGTGCTTTGAGGCATCAGGACTGCAAATGTGACTCAGTTGCATGCTTTCAGCTTGTCCCAAGTCCCCATCAGAGGACGGGCAAAGAAATGGTGAGAATACCATAGATAGAAAGTGAGGGGGTTTGGTGAGAAGGTGCCTCCTTAAAAAAGGAAAGTGAGCTCAGACAGTTGGGTGACCTCTAGAAAACCCTAAGGTTAAGCTTTTCCATGTTATTTTTTTCTTCCTAGCCCAAGGTAGGGAAGGGTATAAGGTGTCCTAGTTAATTTTAGGATTTGTCTTTTAGGACACAGGAGTTACACAATACCTTTCCATTTTGGTTAGACTTTTTCTCATTTCCCATTGTGTACTTGACCTCCCTCTTTTTCTCCCTTCTCCTGTGGGAAGGAAAAAGGCATTTGGCCTTTCCCCTTCCTCCAGTCTGACACCTCCTTCTGGTTTTTTTGCCCCTCCCTCTTATCTTTGTTTCCTTATCGGCCTCTCCCTAAAAGGCTCTGCTTTCTCCTTATAAGGCTAGGTGAGGCTCCTTAGGCAGGGTTGCATCAGGGATCCAGGTAAGTAACTCCTGTGTCTCAGACTTTCAGGATTGAGAGAAAATTCAGCGTTGGCTGTCCCAGTGGAGGGCCTTGGAGAGGCACGTGGGTAATGGGGGAGGAGAAGGAGGCGGCCTGGCCTGAGAGATCAGAAGGACTTGTTAGACCAGTCCTGTCTGTGTGTGTGTGTGTGTGTGTGTGTGTGTGTCATACGTGCCCCAGAGAGAAGCAGGTTTGGTCTCTTTCCTTACCCTTTCAGTCCTGGCCCCTCACTAGCTGAGAGCCGCACCCTTCCTTGTTTTCAAAGCCAGTCCAGCATTCAGCCACGTAGTATATTAGGGTTTAGGGGGTTCCCAGAATACTTGGTAGGGGAAAAGAACAAGGAGAATGTTCCATCTGGTTTCCGAATTTAGGGTCAAGGTGATGGAGGTGATTTTTTTTCTTTTCTTTTAAAGCCACAATAAAAACTAAAACCTGGGTCAGGATTCTAAGACTGAAGGGAGTTTAAGGTGTCCTGTTGACCTGTAGACATTGCCAGCTCAGCCTCCTTTTAACAAGGAGTATTAAAAAAAAAACTTAAAAACAAAATCAAACTTCTATATATTTATTTTCCTTCTTTTCTCTGAAACTCCAATTAGAAGTATCACTTGTTTCTAAGAGGACAGTGATTTGTCAGAGACTCCCTTATTTCATCAGAGAGATTCCTGGTGGACCCAGTGAGACCCAGGCTTTCCCTGGGAAAGTGAAAGTCCCCAGTCTGCCTTTTGGGTGCTCTTAGTGGAGAAGCTGGCCCCACATCAGGCAGGTCCACGGGGAAGCTCAGAAACTGCTAACACCTAACCCAAGGCCATTTCCGGAATATCGGTTCTGTACGTCTGAGAAGTGGTCAGTTGAGATGGTGAAGTGAGCAGAGTCTTCTTTAGGTCTTAATGCAAATCATGTCCAGGGACTTGGCTTAGTGTGGGAGTGAGCCTTCGCAGCAAAGGAAGGAATACTGGACTTGTTCTCCCTGAGTTTGGGATGGTGGAACATCAGGTGGTGGGTGGGGTGCTTAGATCTTGGACTCTGGTACAAGCACTCTTTGTGAGAAGAAGCCAGAGAAAAACTGTTGACAAAATATATTCACTCAATTTAAAAATAAAATGGCAATCTTCTGTGTGTATGGTTGAACAGGAATGATTGCTTTGAATTTTGGAGCAAGTGCCATTTAAAGCAAACAAATCCCTTTCAGGGGTCTAGAACTACCTTTGTTGGCTTCAGTGGTATGCAGTACAGCTCTGTGGCACTACAGGTGCTGTATTTTATTGATTGGTGTTCAGTACGAGGCTCAGTGTGCTTTTTAGAACCACCATTAGAAAGCCCTAGGATGACCTAGAAGAGGAGTTTTTCTGATTCTTGCTTTTGGAAGGGAGGCGTAACTTTGTGACACTGGTTTTGATTTCATGATGAGTAAAGAGGAAGGAAGAAGGAGAACTGGCTTTGGGATTGGCTATGGAAGATAGTTTGTTTCCTAAGAACCCCAAAGACTATTTTGTGGGGTTTAGGGTTGTCCATCTCAGGACAAATACTTTTTCCGCTTTCCGTAAAGGCTAGCTTGCCTCATTCTGGTCGTGTCTTTATTGGATATATTTATCAGAATAGCATGGATGTAGGAGTCACCCAGCCTATAGTTTTACATATATGAGCCCATTAAAGCTAAACCCTGACAAGTAATAAAAGTGAAGATTACATGGGTTGTAACTTCCCCTGCAAGCTAGTTCTCACAGCTAGGTTTTGGCAGAGATAGGACTTGAACCCCAGGTCTTTTGACCCTAATCTGGAGTTTTATTTTGTTTTTCCCTTTGAGAATGTGAAGAGTTCCTGTAGTTTACTGGTCTGCTGTAAAGCAGAGAGGGAAGCATGTGGAAACGTGTGGTTTATTCAAAAGACCTATTAATGCCACCAAACTCTAGTCCTTTGTGTTAGCTATTTGTAGCAGTGTTTGTATTAGTAACCTTAATAGCTTTCTGTATGTCAAGTCATTTTTCTAAGCATTTTATGTGGATTGTCTCATGTACTTCTCACAACTACCCCTACATGTATTTTATTTCCCCCATTTTACAGAAGAGGAAGCTGAGGTTTAGAGATTAAGTGGTACTTTGCCCAAAGTCCTATAGCTAAGAAACAGTGAGGCTGGGATTTGAACCTAGTCTGATTCTAAAGCCTGTATTTTTAACCTCTAAAATTCATAATTCCAAATTACATTTCTATGGCCAGGTTACAGTAGAATAGACCATTCCAGGGACCGTGCTATTGCCAATGTTTTTTTGTCCAGCTACCTGGCTGACATTGTCTGGTCCTGCTGGGTATTTGATCCACTTTAACTTCTGGTTTGGGATTCTTACAGAAGAGACTGAATTTGTACCATTGTCAAGGCCTTGCTGTAGACTCACAAGTCTGTAAGACCTGTGGCTTGTTAGAAGTAAAACCAATTGTAGTCTTAAGGGAAAGTCCAGTCTTAGGGGAATAGCAGGGCACACTCTATGTGTCGCCTTCTCCTGCTCCTTCTCACTTTGAGAATTCCTTGATGGTCTTTTTGTAGTGAGAGCCAGTGTTAATTCATTTGAAAATATTAAGAAAGGTGTTGGCCTGGACTCCCGTGGCTTTCTGGACTCTAATTGCCAAAATCAGTTAATGGTTTGCAGATGCTGGTCTAAAGCGTAATTTTTGTGTGTGTATGGCATGGACAAGACTCTGCTCAAGTCTGAGTTGTGAGGCAGTGTTCTGTAGCTTGCCAGCAGCTTCATTCTCTTCCCCCCACTTCTGCTGGCTTTTTCCTCCCATTTGGTTCTGTTCTCCCACTTATATCTTATATGTAGACATAATGAATAAGCCTTTAAGGAAAAATGGAAGCGTCCCCTTTCCCCTTTTCCTGTGATGTTTGGGCCGAAAGCTCAAGGTCTGTGGGGGAGAAGGGCTGGACTGTCCATTTTCTACTGGGCTTGTATTTTTTGGGCTTGACAGCAGGTAGTAGAAAGAGAACACAGGCTTTAGAATGGAACAGATGCGAGTTTATATTTGGAACTTGCTATTAACCTAGACCTTGGGTAATTTCTTCACCTAGAGCCTGCTTTCTCATCTTCAGTAGAACTTACTTCCTTAGGGTTGTAAGTATTGCCAAGATAATAAATGTAAAACATTCAGTAATTGTTAGTTCTTTTCACCTTCCCTTTCTCTTTGGTAATAAACTACTAAGGCCTCAAAGAAGGGGTCAAGGGGTCAAGGGGTCAAGAACTTATTATAGCAGATCTGTAACGCTGCACCCTATGTCCCAGAAACACTGGTCTAGGTGGGACCTTCTAGTAAGTTGGAGTTGGAGCAGGGGAACCAGCTCATCCACTCCGTAGAACCCAGTTACGCTCTTGATCTGGTGAGTGAGTCTCATCTACTAGTTCACAGAATGGTTTTGGGCGGAGGCATTACCATTAAGTAATGTAATTGGGAGATAGAAACTAACTCCTGAAACAACTTAATACCTCACATTTGTACGATGTACATGATCTCACCTGATTCTCTTAGCAACCCTCAGCCATCATCCTCAGGCTGGTGATGTTGGCATCTTACAGATGAGAACATGGCAGTGACTTTCTGCCCTTGTCAGCTAGTGGCAGAGGCAGGCCTGGGACCAATCTTCTGAGTCCTAACCCACACAGCCTCTGCTTCTCTCTTTCAGACAGAAAATCTCCCCATGCTTTTAGGCCCAGGAATCTGACCGTCTCTTTTTGCTTAACTGTGCTGCCCTCTTCTCCCAGTTAGAGCCAGGTGGTCAGCCTTTAAAGCCATGAGCATGGGAAAAGATCGTGCTTTCTGGCCTAGAGCCCTGGGTAGTTTTCCTACAACCTTCCTTAACTCCTTTTTTTAAACTGAAGCTGTAGGGGTAAAAAGTGGCCGTTTATGCCAGGGTGACAGTTCCTCTGCGTCAGGGAGTGTTTTCACTGTATGCCCCTTAACAGTGGCGGTTTGGGCTTTTATTAGTAAAGGAGATTACAGGGCAGAGGCTGCCAGAGTGGTAACTGCAGTTTGGGCCCTGTTGAAACCTACAATTGGAAGAATCTCTCTTGGGCTTAGAGTCCTCTTGGTATGGAAGATTCGTAGGTCATCGTACATGGCGGAGAAGGGCAGTGGTTAAAATGAAGCAATAGAGAGGAAAAAGGGAGCAGCATTTTTTTTTTTAATGGGGATACTTTTCATTAAAGACCCTTGAGTGGCCTGTTGGGATATAGGGTGGGAATGGGAGAAGTTGGCAGTAGACCGGAAGGAAAAACAGGAGTTGATAAGTGTGACCGTGGCAACGCAGAGCCAGGGTAGGAGGAATTTAGAGAGGGCTGCCCCATCCTTGGATTTAGGCGCCAGATCCGCTGGAAGGAGCGGAGTGGTGGAGGACTAATTAGGGAGTTATTGGGCACCTGTCTGTTTGCTCCTCTGGGTGCTCTTGCTTACAGAAGCTTATACTCTAAAGCACACGGGCCCAAGGGCCCAAGCATTTGTGTTTGGTGGGGCCCTGGGGAGCGTGGGAAAAGGAACTGAAGCAAAAGGCTCAGCCTAGGCTAGTCTCCACATGTCTTCCCCACTACGACTGTTGCATTGGTTTCTCAATGTCTTTGTGGGCATGCTGGGACTGGGCTTTGAGGTTTCTGCCTTAGAGGTGGGAGGGAAGGAGGGGGAAGGGCATTCCAACAACAAAAATTTTTCCCCCCAATTTGGTTGCTGGGAATAGGGGGTAAGTGAGTTTTTATCTGTATTATAACCTGCCCCTGGTTCTGTACAGAAGTACTCTCTGACAGTAGAATCCAGGTTTTAATGAAAACTATATCCAACGTCCAGATATCTGAAGACAGAGCAAAGTCCAAAGGGCATTTGTCACATTAAGCAATCCCAAGTCATATTTTATACATCACTCCCTTCCGTCCCCAGATTGTCCTTCTCCCAATATTTGCCCCTGTTCCTCTTATTTTTTAAATGTTTTGTGTATATATTATTTTCTTCTTATTCCCATTTTTCCTCCAAATATTTCTGCAGCTCTCTCCTTCCTGCTTCCTCCTTGCTGTGGTGGCTGGGATGCTTCTCCCATGATTTTTTGAATCTAGACTGGGCTGTTCTCTGTGTTAAGCCAATCAGTTACGACCTTCTCTTAACAGGTGTGTATGGAATTACATTTATTAAGAATAATTTTTTTTAAGTGTCTTTTTTCTCTAGGGGGTTGATGAGAGGGTGGCGAAGGAGGGGAAGAGAGTTTATTTTAAAACCTGCCTCTCGACATGGTATATTGTGGACTGGCCATAAAATCTCCTATAGCCAATTTGTAAGTGGGAAACCTTATTACGTCCAATGGTATGACTACAGTGCCCCTCCATTTACTGGCCAACTTGCAGTTAATGTACGAGGATGGGGGAACTCTTCATTTTTGTATGACTATCATTTATCATATAACTAGCACACCAACCCTCTAGATGCTTGGTTATTACCCTGAGTTGGAATAAGTAAAGATGTAAAAATACAGTTGGTTTATTTAGAGCTTTCTGTAGAATAACAGGGATGTAGGAAGTTCCAGCAATTGACTGGGAGTTAGAATATGAACTACTTCCAGGCGCAATTTCAGAGTTAGGCCTCATGCTCATTTTCCTACTCCCCAAAGGAGGCGAAGTTCGCTGCATGGGGTGCCTTTCTACAAATGGAATTTTTGTGGGGTTTTTTGCTCACTTATCTCCTTTAGCCAAGGCACACAGTTTGCCTTCCAGTATTGTAGTGCAGTTTTGAAGAGTAGAAAGGCCCCTTCATGATGTGTTAAGTATGGGGGCCTTCATTTTGTTTTCTGCATTTGATAGGAAGTTTTTAATATTTCCATTTCTTATTGGCATTTAATTTAATTTAGCATATTCATTTAGTGTATTTTGCCACCACTGCAGCCATTTCAGTGTTCGGATTTGGGGAGGTTGAGGAAGATCTGTGGATCTGGACTGCCCCCTTACCTCTAGCAGTGGTTTGTCCTTGCAGGATAGCGAGTGCCAGTCTGTACTGTGGAGTTACAGTTTTCATTGAGTTGATGCCAGCAAATTTTCCCAGGGAAAAATAATCTAATTTTAATCTCCTGTCATGACTACCGCCCTTAGCTGTATTCCCCCTCTCCTGCCAACAGTGTAGACTTGGATCTACTTGCACCTTTCCATTTAGTAATTATTTCTGGTGAGGTGTTTATTAAAGGGTAGTGGGAAAAAGGATCCTGCTTGAGTGGACACTGGTGATGGGCTCCCAGGCTTGGTGGTGGCTGGCTTTCTGCATTGCAGTAAAACCATAAGAGGGCATCTTTGGCTCTGGGATTAATGATTCACCTGTCTTCTCTGACCTGTGACCTTTTCTCTCCTCTCTCTTACCTTCTCCCGGTAGTGTGAAGTGAGGGGGGCTTCTCCCTCCTTGCTCCTCCCTCTGTGATCCACACCTTCCTTTTTACCCTGCCCTGCGGCGGCTCCGCCCCTTACCTTCATGGACGACTCAGAGGTGGAGTCGACCGCCAGCATCTTGGCCTCTGTGAAGGAGCAAGAGGCCCAGTTTGAGAAGCTGACCCGGGCGCTGGAGGAGGAACGGCGCCACGTCTCGGCGCAACTGGAACGCGTCCGGGTCTCACCACAAGATGCCAACCCCCTCATGGCCAACGGCACCCTCACCCGCCGGCATCAGGTAACCCCTCTCTCCATCAGACCTGCAGGTAGGACTTTGGCATGGTCATAGAGAGGCTGTGATCCTACTTGGGAAATTACTTTTCCTCGTGGTGGTGGGCTGTCCAGTGCCCATGCTTCATGGTGAACCTATCCAGGGATGTTCAATACTGATGTTAAGACATAGGGGATATTGCTGTTCTGCTGAGTTGAGTGGACTTATCTCGAGAAGCATCTGTCTGACTTCCTGTTTTGCTGGAGTGGGGTTTCTGGGTTGGGATATAATTCTAGTAATGGTAGATCATATAGTTTGGAGCTATTCTCAAGTTACTTCTGTTTTCTCTGACTTTTCCCCCCCAACTTGGTATCAAAAATTAAGGAAAGTAAATGCCTGCTTAGTGGTTGGCGCAGTTGGGCATCTTGTATTCTCGGCTCCAGTTCAGTCTCCCTCAGGGAATAGTCTGCTCAGAAGGTGTGGCAGTATCCATAAATTGTGTATTCCCATTCCGTATTGTCCTTGCGTGCTTGTTTTGTTGGCTTTGCAAATCATGTCTTGGAGGGAAGGGGTCATTGGTTAGAGCTGGAGAAAGAGCATTGTGCTGCTGTTTAACCCACATAACCACAGGAGCCAGTGGTCTCTGGGTTGGCTGACTATGTGATGTGACTTGGGGGAGTTGGTGTTAGAAATGAGAAGTATCTCGTGTTCCCCATGGTTTCTCTGGTCTGACTTCGCTGTGATATAATCTGTCTGAGGTTATGTGTGTGTGTGTAGAGTAGGCATTGCCCAGTAGACTCCATCTTAAGAGATCTCCAATGGGAAGTAACAACAGTGCTTGTGTTCCAGCTTATGCTCCAGTAGTTGTCTTCATTGATTATTCATTTTGTAAGACAGAGAACGTCCCGCATGCTGAGGAGCATATTGAGTGAGAGGACAGAAGTCCATTTAGGGGATGATCAGGAACTTGGAGGCAGTGTGTCCGCAACATTCCTAGGATTTTTATAGGAACCAGAATTGGGGGTCAGAAATGAAAGGTATATATGGAAAGGGGAGAGCAGGACTGCTCAGGCTTGGAGGTGGTGGGGAATTCCTGGATTTAGTAGAAGGTTTCTCTTTCTCTTTTTTATTTTTAACTTCTGTTCAGCAGTGAAGCCACACCCTTCCTTCTTCCTGAAAATAATGTTCAACTTCCTCTCCCTGCAGCATTACACTCCCTATGTAAAGGGAGAAGGGTGGGGGAAGTCTTCCAAGGTGGCTGGATCTCACAGTATTCTATCAGAAGAGGAGCAGTCAAATGTATTTTTACATAGTATAATGTCAGATTATCTCCTACTGCTTAAGACGGAGCAACTTGTGTTCTGTGGCTCTAAACATTGGTGAAGATCATGTGGAGACAGTGGTCTGCTTGAGGAGATTTGGGGTATTCATTTTCTTCCTCTTGGAAAGGGAGACTCCTATCTCTTGCGTCTCTTCGATATGGGAGTTTCCAGTAGTAGTAGAGCATGAAGATGCGCAGAGCAATAAAGAAGGCCTTTGGAAACTCCCCAACCTAGCCTTACAGTTTTAAGGACTTAGCTGAGTCTCTGCTATTTACTCAGCCAATAGTTTTTGAGTGCCTGTTATGAGACAAACATTGTTCAGGCACTGGAAATATATCATTGAACAAAACTGACCAAAAAAATGAAAAATAAAAATACAAAAAGCATCTGCCCTCATGGAGCGTACCTCTTATTCTCCAGAGATCCAGTCTGCTAGTGCCACGCCCAATTCCGATTTTGAGGAATTGCTAAAACTAGGGAGTGATGTTGTTCTTTTACAAGTACTTGAGAGAAGGACTCCAGGCCACAAATGTCATTTTGAAAGCCCTTTTCCTGTTTGGAAAAAAAAGATCATTTGTATCTGATAGAGCAAAGGAAGGCCACAAAATGAATGATCTTCTTGTGGCCTGTGTTTCAGAACGGCCGGTTTGTGGGCGATGCTGACCTTGAGCGACAGAAATTTTCAGATCTGAAACTCAACGGACCCCAGGTAACTTCTTAGGTTCACAGTCTCGGTTGCTTCATTCATATCTTCTTCCTTCCTCAGCGTATAAGAGCCTATGGGTGTCTTGTAAATGCCTGGTACGTTGTAAGTAAACCTCCCCCCCCCCCCCAATTAGGAAAATAAGAAATTTAGGAAATGAAAAAGTGGAGCTTCAACGTATAGATGCGTGTATTTTGCAATGAATCTTAATGGTCGTTGATCTGGTATTTGATCCCTCAATTACTGCATCCCTTTTCTGGAATGGGCGTGCTTCTATTTCTACCTGAAATCTGGCTGGTCTTGAGCCTTAGGCAGTTTCTGAAGGGTAACCGAGCCAGTCAGAAGATGGGGATTCTTTTGGGGATTTTCTGGTTCATCTTCAGAGTTCTTTATTGGTTGAACTTCTTTTTTGAAGGATCACTCAGATGTAGATGTAGATGTAGCCGCAGTAAACATAGTTCATATTTACTTCGATGACCAGAACTGGGAAGTTAAATCTGCTGTCTCTGTCTCTTGGGTGTTGATGTGGCTATAATTAATTCAGTTCATATGTATATTATGTCTATTTTTAATGTTTATTTATTTTTGAGAGAAGGAAAGAGATAGAGCCTCAGTAGGGGAGGGGCAGAGAGAAAGGGAGAAATAGAATCCAAAGCAGGCTCCAGGCTCTGAGCTGTCAGCCCAGAGCCCGATGCGGGACTCGAACTCACAAGCTGCAGGACCATGACCTGAGCCAAAGTCGGACGCTCAACCGACTAAGCCACTCAGGCGCCCCTCAGTTCATATTTGTTAAATGACTAGAACTGGGAAATTATATCTTCTGCTCTTTTATACAAGGTGGGGAAAGGTAGAGAAAGCTACCCCTCTGAAAATCCTGGGGCCCATGGAAGACGCATGAGGAGTCTTTGTCTCTAGGGAGACTGTACTGCTTCTCATTGGGTTGGGCTGTTGATCTTTATTGCTTAATAGTAGTTCCTTGCTTTTTCTCTTCCATACAGGATCACAGTCACCTTGTGTATAGTACCATTCCCAGGATGCAGGAGCCAGGGCAGATTGTGGAGACCTACACAGAGGAGGACCCGGAGGGAGCCATGTCTGTTGTCTCCGTGGAGACCTCTGATGATGGAACTACTCGGCGCACAGAGACCACAGTAAGCTAAGACTTGTACGAGGTCTGGGATGATGGAGGAAGTCTTCCTGTGGTCTTTATTGGGTGGGATTAAGAACTTAATCAGGGTGGGGGCACTGGGGGGGCTCGGTCAGTTAAGCACCTGATTTCAGCTCAGGTCATGATCTCACAGCTCGTGAGTTTGAGCCTCTGTGTCTGGCTTGGAGCCTGGAGCCTGCTTTGGATTCTGTCTCCCTCTTTCTCTGAACCTCCCCTGCTTATGCTCTGTCTCTCCTCTCTCTCTTAAAAAAAAAAAAAAAAAAAATTAGGGTGGATGAAAGGTGTTGTATGTATGTAGTGGAGGCATAAAGAAAGAAAGTGCTCTCTGGCCAGACAGGGAATATAGGAGAGATCTGGGAAAATCTAATGGAATGGGGAAGAAAGAAGCCTTACAAGGTCTACAGTGGCTTCCTTTATAGGCACAGTTACTGCCAGCACAGCTGTCCTGCCTGGGGACGTCCTCTGAGATGGAGAGAAGGGTAGATGGTAAAGTGTAAGGCATTTCTAGATGAAGTGAGCTGGCAGTAGGGGTTTATTTCATTTCCTAGAGCAGTCTAGAATTTAAGCTTCCTTGGTTCACTCTTTTCTCTTTCCTTACTTGAAGGTCAAGAAAGTGGTGAAGACTGTGACAACACGGACAGTACAGCCAGTCCCTGTGGGACCAGATGGGCTGCCTGTGGATGCCTCATCAGTTTCTAACAACTATATCCAGACTCTGGGTCGTGACTTCCGCAAGAATGGCAATGGGGGACCTGGTCCCTACGTGGGGCAAGCAGGCACTGCTACTCTTCCCAGGAACTTCCACTACCCTCCTGATGGATATAGCCGCCACTATGAAGATGGTTATCCAAGTAGCAGTGACAACTATGGCAGTCTGTCCCGGGTGACCCGCATTGAGGAGCGGTATCGGCCCAGCATGGAAGGTTATCGGGCACCTAGTAGACAGGATGTCTACGGGCCCCAGCCCCAGGTTCGGGTAGGTGGGAGCAGTGTGGACCTGCATCGTTTTCATCCAGAGCCATATGGGCTTGAGGATGACCAGCGTAGCATGGGCTATGATGACCTGGATTACGGCATGATGTCTGATTACGGCACTGCCCGTCGGACGGGGACGCCCTCTGACCCTCGCCGACGACTCAGGTAGGGAAGAAGAGGGGAGGGGAGGGTCTTTTCAAGATGATAAAAAGGGATAGCTCTTTTTTTATTTTTTTTATTTTTTTATTGTTTTAGAGAGAGGAAGAGAGAGCGAGTAGGGGAGAGGGGTAGAAGAGGAGAGAGAATCTCAAGCAGGCTCCACGCTCAGTGCAGAGTCCAATGCCAGGCTTGATCCCACAATCCTGGGATCATGACCTGAGCTGAAATCAAGAGTCAGATGAATGAGTCACTCAGGCCCTCTTCTTTCTCCTTCTGTGTGTGTGTTTTTTTTTTTTTTTTTTAAATCAGAGTTACTTGTATTTTCCCTTTTGTGATTTTACTAAATATTGACTTGCTTTTTTTGTCACTTTTTCATTATAAAAGTCGTATATCTAATAGAAAATGACTTGTGATGGTTATTGGTCTACATCCTGAAGAGTGGCCTTTGCTTCTATGCCAAGAGTTTCTGTTATTTCTGCCTACCCGCTGTTAGTGATAGGAAGCGTCACAAAGGAGCTTAGTGCCTGGGGCTATGGGACACTCCCTTGCTCTTGCAAATTTCTTCAGCATCTGATTTGGTATCCAGAGTTCAGGGTTTTAGGCTTTCTTCTGGGCCTGAAGAGACAGTGAAGGGAGAACCCTCTCCATGGTGATTTTATCTCAAATTAAAAACAAACCTTGATCTCACAAAAGCCCTGACTGACACTTTGTGTTTTGGTTCTTACATTTGATTATAAAGTGAAATGGGGGTGGCATCTTTTGAGGGTGGTACATTAGTGACACTCTGAAAGGTCACTAAGCAGCTGCCGCTTCTGACTTTACTACTCCTCCCAGGGGACTCTGGTGATCTGAAAAAGGGCGTGATTGATGTTTGGGCTGGTAGATGGTTTGCCCTTGAGAGAATGCTTTGGAATGGGGGGTGGCAAACCTTTTCTGTACAGGACTGGATAGAACTATTTTAGGCTTTGCAGGGCATGTATCATTTTTGTTGTGTGTTGTTGTTCTTTTTACAAACTTTTAAAAATATAAAAGCCCATTTTTAGCTCTGGGGCTGTGCAAAAACAGGTTTGGCCCACAGGCTGCCAACCCTGCTTCAGATTAAATCAGAGACATAGTGTTTACTAGGCAAGGAAAAATGATAAGAAATAAAGGAGAAGATTTATAGATGTCTTGATGGTGAGGATATCCTAGCAGCTGTTGCTGAATTTCTCTGTGGGGTCATAACCTTCTAAAGCAAATGCCTTGGTGCTCATTTTCCTCATATTAGGTAGCTTTGGTTAATAGTGAACTGGGCTGGGCCCAGGGGTAGAGGCCCCATTATCTAAGCCTGAGTCACTCACCTTTTAGGTATTGTATCATTTGGACAGCTAGTCCAATTCCCATGTGACTCACCTTTTATTGGGGGGAGGGGGCAGTGGGGTGGACACCAGACCTCAGCTGGTACAACTTGGAGGACTGGTAGATAACAGCTATCACCAAGAGTCTGCCCAGGGTGTTGGCCCTTCTGCTTGTTAACAAGTCTGCTTTTCTGACTTCCTCATTAGTAGAGTGATTGGACCTAGGTGGGTGTGGGTGGCTAGGTCATTCTCCGCTGTCCCTGGCTGTGACAATTGACATAAAGAGAGAGCGTTTGGGGCCTGGTTCTTGGGTCTGTTCCAAGGTAGCTCTGGACTTGGAAACCTGCTTGACTAGCAAGAACATTTGCTGCTTCCTGCTCCAGGCCTATGAGAGTAATGCAAGGTCAAACGGAAGCAGGAAGGCAGAGTGATTAGTGGGAAAAGCACTGAACCAGAAGACTTCTAGTTCTAGTTGTGCCTTTGCCACTAGCTATATAGCCTCAAGCAAGTCATTTAATCTTTTTGGGTACAGCTTTGTTATTTGTAAAACAAGGGAAAGAATGTCATGATCCACTGCTTATGAAGGAAGGAAATACAACTGAGTGACCAAAATCTTGGTTATAACAGTTGTTTTTGTGATTGGTTATATTAAAATAATAATCAAAGTAAAATATGCCCACTAAAAACTAGAAAAGCCCAGAAAGGCACACCATCCATTGATAAAGGCCTATGGTTAACTTTTTGGTGCATTCCCTTTGAATTCTTTTTTCCTATACAGGTAAACATACCCTGACTTTCTTTCTCTTCTGCTAAACTGGAATCTTACTTAACATACTGCTCAGTAGCTGACATTTAAAACTTAGCGCTATAACCTGTTCATTTTGTTTCAGTTATATTAAAAAATAGTGATTTTTACTAAATGCTTTGTCCATCTGCGTTGCCGGTGAGTGGTTGATGTTGACAGCTACGAGGCAGGCCCTTGGCTCCTGGCTAACCTTGAGGGTTGGGTGACAGTGGGAGGGGTTTTGTGGAACAAACAACAGGCTCATTTGGAGAGTTCCACACAATAGATTCTCCTCTCTCCTATGGGAGCCAAAGAGTGAGATGAGCTCACAGATAATGGGTCTCTTCCTTCCTGGTGGTTATGAATAGATAAGAGTGTGACAGATTCACCCTCTAGTGGTTGCTGGTAGTACTGAAATAGGAAGAATTCTCTCTGGTTAGACTTTGCTCTAAACCTTCAGTTGTTTTGTTTTTGTTTGTTTCTTGGTGCCTGGGTATCCCAAATGCTGTGGTGCTCAGTAGCCTCTGTTTTGACAGAATGTGAGGTATTGTCTTTAGAAATTAGAGGCTAGAAATCCTATCTCCTACGCATTTGTCAAATAGCAGAGATGATGTCGGGGTGAACTGTGAACATTAATGTTCAAGCTCAGACCAAAGCCAGGTCCTCAGGTGATGTACCAAGAAGGCCTGTACTGTTTTTACTCTTATCACCTCCTCTCTTATAATTTCCAAAATAAGATAAGGCCAGGCTTAAATAAGAAGTGTGTTTAAGGGTCTAATCCCAGCAGCTGTTTCCTGTGTGTAAATGCCTCATTTCCTGTTTAGCTAAAGGCTTGTAAGAACTGTTCTCAGACATTGTTTGCTGACTTCTTTGGTTTAACTCTGTCATCTGAGGGTTTCTTTCAGTCTCTATCCAGAGAGGTTAGCTGTCAGGTATCATTTAAGCGCTAAGCAGTCAGGATTTGGTTCTTTTTTTGTGTGTGTGATTAACGTCTCTGAATATTTGTTACTCTCCTCCAAGCTAGTAAACTTGACAGGAAAAAAAGGTGGTTTTAATCTAATTGCAGACACCTTTAAAATTGTTTACCTTATCTCCTTAAGAAAAATTGATCAGTATATCATTTATGCAAAGGAGAGGTAAGATGTAGTGTACTGCAGCCGAAGTTACTCTTGCCTTGGAGGTTAGGGGTAACGGGAGCTCACCGGGAAACCAGACTCTACAACTTGATGTATTTGTCTTTCCTCTTGGTTCTTCCAACACTGCAGGAGCTATGAAGACATGATTGGCGAGGAGGTGCCATCGGACCAGTACTACTGGGCTCCTCTGGCCCAGCATGAAAGGGGAAGTTTAGCAAGCTTGGATAGCCTGCGCAAGGGAGGGCCGCCACCCCCCAACTGGAGACAGCCAGAGCTGCCGGAGGTGATAGCCATGTTAGGGTTCCGCCTGGATGCCGTCAAGTCTAACGCAGCTGCATACCTGCAACACTTGTGCTATCGCAATGACAAGGTGAAGACCGATGTTCGGAAGCTCAAGGGGATCCCAGTACTGGTGGGATTGTTAGACCACCCCAAAAAGGAAGTGCATCTTGGAGCCTGTGGAGCTCTCAAGAATATCTCTTTTGGACGGGACCAGGATAACAAGATCGCCATAAAAAACTGTGATGGTGTTCCTGCCCTTGTGCGCTTGCTCCGAAAGGCTCGTGATATGGACCTCACTGAAGTCATTACCGGTGAGTTACAGGCACAAGGGGACTGCTCAGTTGGGGTTACTCTTGCTCCTAGAGATGTTGAGAGCTAGAAGGATTTGCAGTCCTTTTATTTTTGAGTCAGGGTCGTGAACTCTGGTGGTCTTTGGATCAAATCCATCTCACAGATTTGTTTGGATGACACAAGGTTTTCAAAGTTTTAAAGAATTGGTTGCTGATGTTTAAAATTCAGAAGATTTCACTTAAAATTCCAGATTCTTGGCTTCAGTTAAAAGCATGCGAGGACTGGTAACAGTGGGTCTGTTTTGCTCCCTGACAGTTGGTTTGAGCTGATTGGTACGTGAGCGCTCCGGTTTGTAACAATCCTGAACGTATTCTATTGTCTTTAGCCAACTACTGCCATGTAGGAAGGTGTCTCCCAAATACTGAAGCTGAGGGTCTATTTGCCATTTTTGCACTCTCTTATAATTTCTTTTAAATACCTGCTTCTGACATACCTGCCTGGCGTGTGTAGACTATCGAACTTGTGGTCCTTGCTTTAGAAGAGTTGTTTTTCATGTTGTGGGTTGTGACCCGTTAGTGCATATTGAATACAGTTTTATGAATCCCGGTCGGTATTTCAAGAGAGAGAGAGAGAACAAGAAATAGCGTAGATTATCAGTTTTCAATTAGGACTGATTTTGCGCAACAGGGGACATTTGCAATGTCTGGAGACAGTTCTGGTTGTCATAACTTGGCTTGGGGGGACTGCTACTGGCCTCTAATAAGTAAAAGCCAGAGATGCTAAACATCTAACAGTGGACAGGTCAGCTTCCCACAACAAAGGATTATCTGGCCTAAAAGGTCAGTGGCACTGAAGTTGAGAAACTCTGGTGTAGATAGCCCAGAGAGCATTGCTTATACTAAGTATTGTTTTGTGACATTTTACTTCGTGATATATACGTATATATGTATGATGTGTATGTGGAGCCATAATGTGTGTTTCTTACTATGGGTTACAAACAAAAGCTTAAATGTGTCTGGTTATACCAGATTATAATATACTGGGAAGACTGAGAAATGATGGAATAGGGGATTCTCTTTCTTCAGACATCCTGTGTGGGGTGTTGGAGAGGTATCTGATACGTTGTCTCTGCCAGGAACCCTGTGGAATCTCTCATCCCATGACTCAATCAAAATGGAGATTGTGGACCACGCACTGCATGCCTTGACGGATGAGGTGATCATCCCACATTCTGGTTGGGAGCGGGAACCTAATGAAGATTGCAAGCCGCGCCATATTGAGTGGGAGTCGGTGCTCACCAACACGGCTGGCTGTCTTAGGTAACTAACATAAGGGCTTCAAGAGTGCAGACTGAATTTTTGAGGACTAACTTAAAAAAATTTGTTTTTCTTTTTAAATTCTTTAGCCTGTCATTCAGCCTCCATTCCTATCTATATTGCATCCTGTGACTCCAGCCTGTCCTCTACGTTTGTCACTACTCCTTTGTATGCCACATACGTTTGCTATGCTGGTTTACTTGTTTCCTGCAGTCTCCCTCCTGTGCCTCTTTGACTTTGTTCATTTACTTTGTGAACATTTGTTCAATATCGGCCACACTTGAGGCAGTGGTTGAGTCCTGAGCTTGGAGCTTGTATGTGTGTGTGTCCCTGCCCTCAGTGAACTGTATTTCAAGTAAGGCTGCAATGAGTGAACAAAAGGAGTACAAAGTACTAGAAGGATAGGGGGAAGAGGATCTGTTCTGTCTTCAGTCCATGTCACCCCTGTCTCTTTTATCTTTTTTTTCTACAGATTTTTTCTCTTTTTTTAAATTATCTCTGCACCCATCGTGGGGCTCAAACTTAAAACCCTGGGATCAAGAGTCGCATGCTCTACCGGCTGAGCCAGCCAAGCGCCCCTCCTTATTTATCTTTTGAGGCTAAACTCAAAAATGCCTTTATTTCATGACATTTTCCCTCATTTCTTCTTTCTCTCTTTGGAGTATACTGTGTGCTCTGTCCCATTCTTCATTCGTACTTCCATGCAAGAAGTATCTATTCTATCTTAAAGTATTGTTGTCGGTATAAATGTCCTGAAAGCAGGGATTGTCTTAACTCTGCTTTCGCTAACCGCAGTGCCTTGCTTATAATAAGTACTCCCTACTCATTATAGTGAAAAGAGAAGGTATGGAGGAAGCTTATAAATGTTGAAGATATTAAGGGAGAATTTCTAGATTTGAGTCATCTTGAAGCCTCTCCCTTCCCCCTCAGGAATGTCAGCTCAGAGAGGAGTGAGGCTCGTCGGAAACTTCGGGAATGTGATGGTTTAGTGGATGCCCTGATCTTCATCGTGCAGGCTGAGATTGGGCAGAAGGATTCAGACAGTAAGGTAAGTTCATGGCTGAGTGAATTCCATTCACGGCAACCGTGAGGCAGCCAGAGTGCAGAGCGCCATCGCAGGCTTTCACGTGACCTGAGGTGCCTGTACCAGCTCCTCCCTAAAGCAGCTGTTCACCGTAGAAGGGAACGGTTTTCCTTAGAGTTTCCTTCACCTGTATGATCTGTTTTAAAGCTGTTTAGCTATATTTCCAAGGTTCTCTATTTTCCTAAGTAGGAAAAAGTCAGGGTGACCCTCGGTCTTGTGTCACACACCAAAGGGTGGCAGAAACCTTCCCTTAGCCTGAGGCTGCAAGGAGTTTTGAGAAGCTCGGTCAGAGGCTTTGCGAGACATGACAGATTGGGCTATGCTTTGGGGGATCCGTGTTTTAATACTTGAATCATTGCTGGGAAATCACCGTAGGCATTCTCCTCGCTCACCGAGCCCTTTATCTTGTGTTCCCAAGCTTGTGGAGAACTGCGTTTGCCTTCTCCGGAATTTGTCGTACCAAGTTCACCGGGAGATCCCGCAAGCAGAGCGTTACCAAGAGGCACCTCCCAACGTTGCCAACAATACTGGGCCACACGCTGCCAGTTGCTTTGGGGCCAAGAAGGGCAAAGGTGAGTCTTGGTCCTTTGTTCCTTGCTCTCTAATGTAGGATGGGAAAGGGAAGGAACTCTTTTAGCTTTAGGCACAAAATACTTGCTGAGCGGTTCGTCCGTCTGCCTTGTCAAGGATGTCTCCTCGCTCTGCAGCCGCTTCCCGGTGTCGTGTGCTCCATTCACGTCAGTGATCGTGGTGGTGGTGGTGGTTAGTGGTGTCATTTTGGGGAGCAGTGAAGGATGAGAACTCAACTAATCTGGGGCCTTCTCCCCATTCCTCCTTTGTGTTTCCTGTGTTCTTCTTTTCCTCCCTGCTTCCTTGCTTAATTGCCCATGATCCTGTTGACATCTTTCTCCTGCATTTTTCTTCCTTTATTTCTCTCTGCTTTCCACCTTGGGTGACGCACTGGAAGATGAGTGGTTCTCCAGAGGTGAGTGGAATCTTTTAAGGCGCTTATCGACTTCTAATTTGCATGCTTTGGTTTTAGCTTCCCTAGTATTTCCTAACCCTTCCCTGTGGATGCATGTAGGAAACTTCCGTTGAGAAGGACCACTGAAACAAGTCCAGGTCTTTGGAGCTAACGGCTCATGGCATGCTATGTCTGGGTAGCAGACCTGGTTGTCAGAGCTCAGGACAACAGCAACCACGGTGCTTATCCTTATCTTACCTGTCTGTCTGCTGCCTGTTTTCTGTCCTTGCTTCTGCACAGCCCCCTGCTGGGACAGCTGGTGGGGGGGGGGGACCTTGGTTTTTTGGTTTTTGTTTGTTTTTTTCCCCTCTTGATGCATCTCTGATCCAAAGATTTTGACTGAAGAATAAAAAGTATACCATGTGGACTCTTTTCTTTCTTAAACTTTTTACCCCTCCCTCCTTTTTTTTAATTTCCAAAGGGAAAAAACCCACAGAGGATCCAGCGAACGATACAGTGGATTTCCCTAAAAGAACTAGTCCTGCTCGGGGTAAGTTATCTTTTTCTTTTTAGTCTCCAGGGGTCCTGGTCTCAGACACATGGTCCACAGATAAGCATTTGGTAGCCTAACAGTAGACTGTGCAGTATGATCCCTGCTCCCTCTCCTCCTGCTCTAGGCGTGGAGCGAGGATATAGTAGCGGTAACATGGAAGAGAGCTTGTTGTGGCAACTTTTCAGATTACTGGAGGATGGGTAAGGTCCTGATGGCAGTCTAGGCCAGAAACGGAGGTGCTCTAAGTGACCACTACTGTCCTTAGGACTTTAATTGTTATAAGAAGCCTCTTTCTCACAGTTTGGGTGTTTATGTTTACTAGTACAGGGAGTTTAAAATTCACAGCTCTTCTTGGATGTAAAAATTTTAGATGTTGTTAAATCTAAATTTTTACTTACAGTAAAGGGGGGTAGAATGACTCAGTTAAGTTAGAAATAATTCATTCGAGATGAGGAATTTTTTTTTTAATGTTTTTTTATTTATTTTTGAGAGAGAGAGAGACAGCATGAGTGGGGGAGGGGCAGAGAGAAAAGGAGATCCAGAATCCAAAGACAGGCTCCAGGCTCTGAGCTGTCAGCACAGAGCCCGATGCGGGGCTCAAACCCACAAACCGTGAGATCATGACCTGAGCCGAAGTCGGACGCTTAACTGACTGAGCCACCCAGGTGCCCCGAGATGAGGAATTTTTAACCCTGAGTTCTGTCAGTGGGCATCTGAATGCCCTGAGTGCCAAGGCCAAAGGAAACTGTGGAAGAGGAGAGGCAAGGAGAAAGGAGAGAGAGGAGCTGCAGATGATGAGTTGAGATCTGTTCTGCTCTTACCATGGATGAATTTTTCTTCAGGAGGCATGGAATCAAATCCTTGAGTTTGCTGTTGGGTGAGTGGGAGAGTGTAGGGAGTCTAATGGTATAGGAGCATAATAAATCCATCAATCCCAAGTACTGAGGCTGGACTTCAGCCAGCCAGAGCCTGGTGTTTTAGGTAATGACCAGCATCCTCTGCCTTCCTGCCCTTTCTTGTGCAGGCTATGAGCTTTTGTTTCAGCCAGAGGTGGTTCGGATATATATCTCACTCCTCAAGGAGAGCAAGACTCCTGCCATCTTGGAAGCCTCGGCGGGAGCTATCCAGAACTTGTGTGCTGGGCGCTGGACGGTGGGTACCTTTTAGAAGATGGACTTAGAGATGGGAGAACGTAGCTAACTAGTTTGCCACCGTTTGTAATCTGTTCACCTCTTCCCGTGTGTTACTTCTAGTATGGTCGATACATCCGCTCTGCTCTGCGTCAAGAGAAGGCTCTTTCTGCCATTGCAGACCTCCTGACCAATGAGCACGAGCGCGTAGTGAAAGCTGCGTCCGGAGCACTGAGGAATCTGGCTGTAGATGCTCGCAACAAAGAACTGATCGGTAAGGAGTTGGATGCACACCATTAATCTCAGCATCCAGTACCGAGCCTTTAATCTGGCAGATTATTATTGAAGTGACTGAGTTCAGTAGTTCATTATTGAAGTGACTGAGAGGAGGGATCCTGGCTTACCCTCCATAGTTTGTGGCTCTGAGGGTTCTAGTTTAACGGTTCCTAGAAAGACCAGAAGCAATAACTCTTCAAAACTAGAATAAAAACAGCTATTCTTTATTAAGCACTTGCTTTGTTAGTGGGCGTCGTTAAACGCTTGTGTGCGCTCCCATTCAGTCCTCCCCACTCTACAAAGGCCCGATGTTTATAGAATCAGGAAACTGTCGGGGAAGTTAGGTAATTTGCCCAGAGTTAACATAGGTAGGTGGATCATGGCAGAGCCCAGGTTTTTGTTAAATTCATAATGACTATTTTATTGAACTCCAGTATTACGGTATGGAATATGAATACTGTTTTCCTTAGAATATCTGAAAAGACTATAACATATTTGATATAAAGTATTTACATAGTTTCAGTGTGACTAAAGGGGAGAATAAATAAAGGAGGAAGAAGGACCATATATGTTCATGGCTCTTCTGATGCGGTAACCCCATAGCAGAATGAAGTTGATTGATGCGGACAGTGCCTGCACTTCATGTGATCGATGCGATTCAGTACGGTGTTAGGCTCCTCATACCGGACTTGGCTTGTTCTCTCTGCGCACACTGCTTCTGTCCTAACGCTGTAGGTAAACATGCTATTCCGAACTTGGTAAAGAACCTGCCAGGAGGGCAGCAGAGCTCTTCCCAGAATTTCTCTGAGGACACTGTGGTCTCTCTTTTGAACACCATCAACGAGGTTATTGCTGAGAACTTGGAGGCTGCCAAAAAGCTTCGAGAGACACAGGGTATTGAGAAGCTGGTGTTGATCAACAAATCAGGGTGAGTTTAACACCGACAATGACAACTGGAAGAGTTTGTGTGGGAGAGGGGAGTTACTAGGCAGGAGCGTTCCGTGTTTGCTTTCTTATTTTACGTATAAAGTGTGAAGAGATAAGGCTCTTTTTTTTTTTTTTTTTGTCTTTAATGTTGAGGTGAAAATTGATAACAGATTGTTGCATCAAACATTTTTTTGTGTCGCTGTTTGGGACCCAATACAGAACTTGGTGAATGCTTGATCTTGCCCATTTTGGCATTTCTAGTCTTAGGTTACATTATATTAGAGAATACTGGTCCTCGGCTTCTTCCCTGGTCTTAACATCTAAATTCCATATTGTATTACTTTCCTCAAAAGGAACCGTTCAGAAAAAGAAGTCCGAGCAGCAGCACTTGTATTACAGACAATCTGGGGATATAAGGAGCTGCGGAAGCCACTGGAAAAAGAAGGATGGAAGAAATCAGACTTTCAGGTAGAGTAACTCTTGGGCCCGAGACTTGACCCTTTTTCCCCCCTTGATTTCATGTAACGTTTTTGTCTTTGGTTCCTTCCACTTCACTATCGCCTTAAGTCCTGCTTTATCCCAAGTCCCTGTGAGTAAGGAGATCGTTCGGTTTACTCCTTCCCCGAAAAGAACGGCGCTACGCTTCATTTGGTGCCAAAACAGCTGTGGTCCTCCTCAGTGCCACAGCATGCTGTCCATGCTGGTGGGGATGAGGGAAGATGGCTTGTTTGACTTTTCCCCAGATGTGCCATAGCTCTTGAAGGAATTTACTGGAAACTGTGTCACCTTCTGGTGGTACGAGTGTTTGGTACCTCTGTAATCTCCTGTTCAGGAACACAAATAGAAGCTACAAAACCCTCATTTGTTTCACTATATAGATATTTAACCCTTAGGAACCAAAGGGTTACCAAAACCCTTTTGGTAAGAGCTTTATTTGGGAATAGGGACCTAAAGATCTGTGCCCATTGGGGAATAAGATGTGGGTGAATTCAGTATTCTGTGACGTTGTTGCATTTTATGTTTGCCTCAGGTGAATCTGAACAATGCTTCTCGAAGCCAGAGCAGTCATTCATATGATGACAGCACTCTCCCTCTCATTGACCGGAACCAGAAATCAGGTGCAGTATCCGGGGGGCGTACCCCTCTGCTTTTACTCCACCACTGTTGTTCTTTATTGGGCTTACTACTGTGGAATAGAATATATGTTTGTTACTGTGTGAGCTAGTCTTTTGGTACACGGTAATCATGCTTCACCTCAGGATTGTACCACAGAAACTGGTGGGCCTGAGCATTAGAAAACAGACAGTAGCCTGGAAGTGATCCTCTATCTTTGCTTGCAGACTTAAACTGTTTTCTCTGGAGAGATGATTGACATATATCATTGTGTTAAATTTAAGGTGTACAACGTAGTGCTTTGATGCATGTATATATTGCATAACGATTATTTTTTGGTTTTAAATTTCCACATAATACTATATAATATATGGATTGTTGAAAAATTAGAAAATTCAGGTAACCAGAAAAATAACAACAACAACAAAAACCACTTTTTTCTAATACCCAGAGATCACCACTGCTGTTTGTGATTTTATCCTTTAAACACTTCTGCCGTGTGAGCAAATAAATTTTCCCCCCAAAAGATGAATTAATGTATTTTGTTTTATGAAGCATTTTCTTTTTCATGTAAGTGTGTATTGTAATGCTTATTACCTTGATGACACTTGGCCTTTGCCTCCATCAGGGTTTTTATTTTTTTTATGTTTTTATTTATTTTTGAGAGAGAGTGAGAGCGACAGAGTGTGAGTCCGAGCAGGGGAGGGGCAGAGAGAGAGGGAGACAGAATCCAAAGCAGGCTCCAGGCTCTGAGCAGTCAGCACAGAGTCCGATGTGGGGCTCGAACTCACGAACCGCGAGATCAGGACCTGAGCCGAAGTCGGACGCTTAACCCGCTGAGTCACCCAGACGCCCCAACATCAGGATTCTTGAGATGTGTTGTGAGGATCCCCATGTCTGTTGACATTTGTGCTGACTGTGCAGAAGCTGTGGGAGTGTTTGCCGCAGCAGCTGTGGTACCAACCCCACACCACACTAGCCGTGTACTCACAATTTAAAAAAAAGAGCCAGTTTCACTTGTGAAGGTACTTGACAGAACTGCAAGAATTACTATTTTTATTGTTTGTGACCTTGAGCACATGTCTTCTTGAAATCTCCTGTGCTGGTGAAATTGGAAGTACTCAGCGAGCCCTGTGCTGCACCCAGAGTGTGATAGTGGACCTGAAGGAAAGCACGGGTGCTCTAACTGGAGTTTCTGAGTGGACCAGCCACACTTTTTCTGTGTGCCAGAATGCCGTTTTTACTTCGGGAAAAATGGCAAACTATCGTTATTCAGACTTGAGTATTTGCTAGACATTTTCTCAAAAATGAATGAAGTGAGCTTGTCACTTTGAGAAAAACAATTGACAGTACTTGTTGCCTGAATTATAATTTCACTTGCTGTGAAAATTATAATTTTGGCAAACTTGTACCTGCCATTATGAGCCTGGTAACACTCCTATACTTAAAAGACTTTATCTATCTATTTATTTATTTAAAGTTTATTTTATTTATGAGGCCAGGAGGGGCAGAGAGAGAGAGAGAGAGAGGGAAAGAGAGAGAATCCCAAGCAGGCTCTGTGCTGCCAACGCAGAGCCCGACACGGGGCTCCATCTCATGAAACAGATCATGACCTGAGCCAAAATCAAGATTTGGATGCTTAATCAAATGAGTCACCCAGGTGCTCCAGAAGACTTTTTAATGAAACCAGTGGTGATAGTAATGAATGTGATTTGTGTGTGTGTGTGTGTGTGTGTGTGTGTTGTATAATGAAATGTGTTAACATTTAGAAGATCTATATTACTCTATGAACCAGTATTTTCCAAATGACTAATGTGTGACGTTTCAGAACCATGCATGGGTAATTGACCCATTCAAAGTGCAAGATAGACCAATGCATTTTAATTTGACAAAGTGTGAAGAAGAGATCATTCATTTGGATTCAGATTCCACACTATTGCTAACTTTAGAGAAACTCTACTTGTTGTGTGTTAGTGTACTGTCAAAGAATATATACAATTATCTGAAAAGATTGTTAAAATTCTCCTTTTTTCCAACTTTTTTTCTGTGGGAGGCTGGATTTTCTTCATATACTTCAAATAAAATAACATCACAACAGATTGAATGCAGAAGCAGATAGGAAAATCCAGCTATCTTCTATTAAGCCAAACTTTAAAGACGTGCAAAAATTAAAACAAAACAAAACACAACACAACCCCCCCAACCTGCTTTTAAAAATCATTAAAAGTGTTATTTTAACATGAAATAAGTTTTTTTAACTTTATTTTTTTTAATTTTATTAAAAAATGTTTTTTAATGTTTATTTATTTTTGAGAGAGCTAGACAGAGAGTGAGACACAAAATCCAAAGCAGGCTCCAGGCTCTGAGCTGTCAGCACAGAGCCTGACGCAGGGCTCGAAACCACGAACCATGAGATCATGACCTAAGCTGAAGTCAGTCGCTTAACTGACTGAGCCACCTGGGCGCCCCTTTTTAGAGCTTTTTTTAAAAAATGTTTATTTTGAGAAAGAGAACAGGGGAGGGGCAGAGGGAGAGAGAGAATCCCAAGCAGGCTCTGTGCTGATAGCACAGAGCCTAAGGTGGGGCTTGATCTTATGAACCTTAAGATCATGACCTGGGCTGAAATCAAGAGTTAGAAGCTTAACTGAGCCACCCAGGTGCCCCTATGTTTACTTTAAAAAATAAATAAATAAATAAATAAATAAATAAATAAATTTATTTATTTATTTTTGAGAGAGAGAGAGACTCAGTGCGAGTGGGGGAGGGGCAGAGAGAGAGGGAGAGAGAGAACCCCAAGCAGACTTTACACTGTCAGTGCAGAGCCCAACATGGGGCTTGAACTGTGAGATCATGAGCTGAGCTGAAATCAAGAGTCAGGAGCTTAACCAACTGAGCCACCAGGGTACCACTCTATTTTTACTTTTAAGTGAAATATTCAAAATTTCTCAATACAGTAGAATAATAATACATATAACCTACACCAATGTATACTTTTTGGATCTTCATAATGTTTAAGACTGTGTAAAGGTGTCTAGAGACCAAATAATTTAACAATTGCTTGGTTATTTATTTATTTTTAAAATTGAGACGGAGAGAGACTGAGCACGAGTGGGGGAGGGGCAGAGAGAGAGGGAGACACAGAAACTGAAGCAGGCTCCAGGCTCTGAGCTGTCAGCACAGAGCCCAACGTGGGGCTCGAACTCTCAGGGCGTGGGATCGTGACCTGAGGGGAAGCCGGATGCTCAACAGACCGAGCCACCCAGGCGCCCCAACAATTGCTTGTTAAGAGTGAATCGTTTCTTATGTTAGGGGTCCATTGGAAAGGGATCTCTTAAGTCCCATGAGGGCTTTGTCTAGTGCCTGGCACATAGTGGGTGCTCAGTAAAACTTTGATGGGAGGGAGGGAGGACCGATCAGAGAGCAATTTTTATGATGAGTATAGATTTTGAAGAGTTGGTTTTTGACCTGGATAACTTTCTGACTTCGTATAGATAAGAAACCTGATCGGGAAGAAATTCAGATGAGCAGTATGGGATCAAACACAAAATCATTAGGTAGGTGATTAATTCCTGCCTAAGGACACGGAGTTATATTTCACTGGGATGAGAACTGTCTGGCCCTGCAGTTTTTTTCTAGCGCTTCACCATTCACCATCCTGGGAGAGCATTCATTGGCTGGACATTTCTATTTGGAAGGATGTGAGGAGATTTAGTGAAACTTGATCTTTCTACTTTCTTCCACGTTCCCACATACTCAAAGGTTTAAAAAAAATACCTTTTTCATTCACCCCCACCCCGACCCTCGCTTACTACAGAATCAGGTTTGGGTCCTTAACTGTTACAGACTTTCACAGGCTGACCCAAGGCACCCTGTCCATCTTCTTTCCACGTACTCTGTTTCAGTCCACTTCGTCTAATTTTCTATTTTGTCTCTTTACTCTGTACTTTTAAAATTTTGCTCAGAGAATACTTCCTACCAGAATGCCCTTCTTCCCCTTTGCTTTGCTAAATTTTCTTCATCCCCAGAGGCTTAACCAAGTCCTGTCTCCTTTGTTAGGTGCTTCCTGACTGTTGCAGCATCCCCACTCTCTCTTCTTAATTCCAATACCAAGGATAGATCTCTTCTGTTTTGCTTTATCATCATACGTCATACTCTGCGTTTCATTTGATTGTCTTCCCAATTAGATTCAAGTTCTTTTTAAGTCAGGGACCTTAAGTCAAGGACTAGACCTTAATGCCTTTCTGGAGCATTTGACAAAGTTTACTTCCCAACAGGGGTGCCTAATTCACACTTATCTGCTTAATATGTATGGTACGCCAGAGGGAATATCGTGTTTCTTGTACTTTTTTCATTAGACAACAACTATTCCACACTGAACGAGAGAGGGGACCACAACAGAACACTGGATCGATCCGGGGATCTAGGTGAAATGGAGCCATTGAAGGGAACACCCCTGATGGTAAATTCTCCTTTATATACTCTTGTCCTTCTAAGGCCAGTTCTGTTTTGAAATCTCCATGTTTTGTGAAATAGGAAGAAAGTAGTGAAAGACTACTTTTCTGGTAGAGATTTTCAGGAAAAGTAGGAGTTTTGACTCATGTTGAGATTTCTTGGGTCATGATTCTGCAACGGGTCAGGTTAGGAGAAGGAAGACCATAAATGCTTTGCTGATGTAACTAATGCTGATTGATCTATTCTCATAACATTACTCTCTTCCTATCCCTGCCTTTTCTCGAATATCTTACCCTTTTCTTACTATTACCTTGTTTCATTTGCGTTGACCAGTTTTGGGATTTTCCTTAGATTTGGCACCTACTCACGAGGTTTCTGTTTCCTTACTCTCATACTAACAAATTGCATGTGTTCACAGCAGGACGAGGGGCAGGAATCTCTGGAGGAAGAGTTGGATGTGTTGGTTTTGGATGATGAGGGGGACCAAGTGTCCAACCCCTCCATGGTATGTCCTCCAGCCACCCCCAAGATCGTCCTTGAGGAAGGAGGTCCCTGTGTGCCAGCAGTTTGCCAATCAAGCTGATCTGATCGGGCCAGAGACCCTAGTCTCAGCCACTTGGAGCTTGGGGGTGCTGCTTCTGTGATTATTGCCTCTTAAGAGGTTGGGACATGCCTCTGGTGATCTGATTCTCCGTTAAGTGCTGCTTTCCTCCCTCCAGATTTGCTCAACTGTCCTTTTGTTCTCCTCATTCCCAACCCTATTAACATTTCTTTCTCTTTTTTCCCTACAGCAGAAGATTTAGCACCACTATCTCCGCAACAGCCGGGCTTATAATATATGTACTTTTATTTTTTGGTGGTGAAATGAACTGATGATTTTTCCCTTTCTTCGCTGGACTGTTGTGCCAACTGCCAGGCTGCCTCCTGCCCTTATAGCCCTAAGTGGCTACCTTCTTTCTACCAACTCCTAACTCCTTCCAGTGAAGCTTAATTGTCCCTCCTTTCCACTCCAGATCCCCTCCAGTTGCTCTGAAGAAGCCTGACTCAGTTATATGCATATCTTGAGAAACTGCTGCGAATTAGCTCTTTTTGCCAGTTCTTTCTGGAACTCTTGGCCTTGTGTGGAGGGAGGGAGAGAGCGGGAGCCCTCGCTGGAGGCCATGGGAAGAATTGGAAGTTACATGCTGTCTATGCAGTGTCCAGCACTCTGATAAACTGATGATTCTTAATCAAGATTTTTTTTTCTTGGTGGGGAAGGGACTTTTATTTTTTTTGGAGAATCGGAAGTGTGAACTCTTCCCGTATTCCTGATGACTATTTTTGAATCCAAGAAGGCTGGCAACATTGGCACATTCCACCTGGCAAGGGCCCTTGAGTAAGTGAAGGTCTCCTAGAACTGAGATTAAGAAACCTTGCTCTCATCTCCAGGGCAGGGACCATTATGGACCTACAGACTCCATCTCTTCTCCAAGCCTCATGCCAACCCTCGGCTGCTCCCACTGCCCTTTACTAAGGCTTTCCTTAATCTTCCTCTCCCACCCTGTGATAATGTCTGCTGACTTGGCCTGGCCATTTGCAAGAGGCTGTAGAAAGATGAGAATGTGTCAAGGAAGACTTTTTGGGTGAGAAGGAGCAGAAAGATGTCTTCTGGGGAGAAGAACCTCTAGCAGGAGCTAGTAGGAATGTACATGAATCAGTTAGTCTGAAACTGGCAGGAAGCTTTGAAGCTGGCTTCCCCCCTGCCCTTCTTTCTCCTCTTCCTACCCTTCTAGCCCTGTCCTCCCCCACCTTTCCCCTGGATTGGTTGGCTGACAAAAGGACTTGATGTACATACTCCTGCCCCCTTTACCCTTAAAAGGTGGGGGATCGCCCCTGGATTTGCCTCTTCTTTGTGCCTTTGGCCTGGGGTGCATCTCCTCCTTCCCTTCCATGTGCCTTTCTTTGCCTCTGTGGTCTCATTTTCATAATTTTGCAAATTATATTTCCTTGCATTCTTACCCACTATTGGCCCTAACTAGCAGAAAGGAGGGATGACCTCTAGAACCTCAGATTCTCCACTGGGACTTGGTAGAGCCTCTGATTTCAGTCATTCAGCTTTGCTTCATAGTATATGGTTGGGATTTTGCAAAAATCCAGTTCTGATGAATCTCAAAACGTGGGAGGAGTGAGTGGTGTGACTCTTACTCCTTAGTTGCCCGGAATTTACTGTCATCTCCCAAGGGGCTGGAGGGAAGTCGCATCTGTGCTCTCCCTGCCCCACCCCACCCCACCCCCAGCATCTCCTCCTTTCTGTTTAGTGTTTATTAGTGGGTTGGGCTAGAGGAATCAGCTGCTATGCTGGTGGATTTTTTTTTTTTAAATCCTTTTCCTTATTTGCCTTTTAATCCTCCCCTTAATCTAAAAGCTCTGTTCAATGCAACTGGAAATCTTTATCCTTCTCTCTCCCCCTTCCCTTATATATTGAGGCTATGGGGTAGGAGACAAGTGCACAACCCACCCCCCCTTTCCTTTCCCCTATGCATTAAAATCCCTTATTTACTCCCCCCCCCCCCATTTCTTCCCACTCCTTTTCTGGCAAAAAGGAGACTTTTCCTCTCTGTGACCCCAAGAACATACTGCACAGGGGAAATCGCCCCCATCTGGACCTGGCTCCACTCTTAGTTTCTCTTGTCCTCTCTGCTCTTTTCCTGGTGCTCTTTTTCTCGGTGGGGTGTGGGTAATAGAACAGCCATGGGCTTTGGGGACCTTTAACTGTATTTTTTTTCTTTTTTGTTTATAAAAACACTAAACATTCAATTCCAGAGAACCAAAAATCCCACCTCCCCACCAAACACTACTAAGGGGCATGTCTTCTGCTCCATACTTTTTCTGTTTTCCTTTCTCTCTTGTTAATGCTTTTAAAAACAAATGAGTTTTTTATATAAATAAAGTTTTTAAAGTGTGTATGTGGGGGGTCTGTGTCATTTCTTCACTTTAAGCTATATCTCTTCCCTCCTTTTCATCTTGGTTATTTCCTTATGTGTATCAGTGTCCTTCTCTTCAGAGCAGCCAGAAGCAGGTTTACCAGGATGGAATTATCTTGAGATCACTCCCAACTCTTACCAGGCAACATTCTTTGTAATTACATATGAAACATTTTTTTCCTCTCAAGATTCTTAAAAATTAAATGTGGGGCATGGGAAGTTTATGCTAACTTAGAGATAGGAAACTGAAGTATAAGGAATTAATGACTTTCTTAGTCACTGGAATTCTTTTCCACATTTGACATAACTAACGTTGAACAAAAGCCCATTGCAATACATGGCCCTCTTGAACATTTAACATTTATGGGTAGAAGATTAGAAGCTAACAACTCCAATTTCCTTCTTCCAATATGCCCTTACATTTCATAAATATGAAGATGTAGAATTAAAAGGCTCATCTATATAAGTACTGAATGCTGGGCCGGAATGTTGC
>CM053575.1:11839644-11859361 GCA_028646485.1 Cryptoprocta ferox | reverse complement strand
ACATTTGACATAACTAACGTTGAACAAAAGCCCATTGCAATACATGGCCCTCTTGAACATTTAACATTTATGGGTAGAAGATTAGAAGCTAACAACTCCAATTTCCTTCTTCCAATATGCCCTTACATTTCATAAATATGAAGATGTAGAATTAAAAGGCTCATCTATATAAGTACTGAATGCTGGGCCGGAATGTTGCTTTTCAGGCTATCGGTAATCCTTTAATAAGAAGACAAGGGACAGACCTAATAGCTGCTTTTGTGTTCTACGAAATAATATGTGGGTGAGTCGCAAACACTTGTTGGGTTGGCAGGGATTGTCTTTACTGCAGAGGCCAAGGATTGAGACCTATGGAAAGAGACTTATTTTTCTGGGGCACCTATTTCCTGTTATATAATTTAAAAAAAAAAAAAAAAAACTTGGGAATTTATGTAAAATGCTTTGCTGTATGGCCCAATCTTTAGATTAAAAATCTATAGCTTCTGATGATGGTCATGTCTCCATTTTGTTGAACTAGGTCTTGGGTATGAAAACTTTGTTGGGCTAGTGAGACCAGGAAATCTAAGCATTGTGCTGATCCCGTGTAAAGCTTAATTTGTTTCTGATAGTTGTAGTTTTAGACCAGCAGCATGAATCACAGAGCCAAAAAGCTATCCGAGTTTGCTTTCCAAAGCGGTTTGCGGTAGTTCCACTTGAGATGGTTTTCTATCTCTGTAGAAAAACCTGGTTACTGGTGAATAGCCGTTATTTCTATTGTATTTTTTATTATCCATGGGCATTGAGCTAGAAACAAATCTTACACATCTTTCCTCTCCCTGGGTTGGTCCACTTGTTTTATCTCATTAAATAAATATTTACTGAGCATTTTCTATGTGCTAAAAGTTAGGTTTAAAGGATGAAACAGATGGACACTTTCTCTTTATAATCCTTGAGTTTCCTATGTGACTAAGATCTGTCATTTTGTTTTTTTAAAGTAAGCTCTACGCCCAATGTGGGGCTTGAGCTTATTACCCTGAGATCAAGAGTCACATGCTTTACCGACTGAGCCAGCTAGGTGCCCTGATCTGTGGTCTTTTAAAAACATTTCACCCCTCTGCCCCTACCTAAAATAAGGTATTAAACAGAATGATCTGTAAATCCGTGTATCTTAAGTGTTGACACTGATTAAACAATGCTTTTGAAGCCTCTTGGTATCTCTTACACCAAATTTAGGAAGCCTGTGGATTTTGCCAAGATTTGTCCCTGTCTTCCTCAATCCTGTAGAGCCTGAGTTGTTTTATGGAAGTGGTTATAGGGATGCTCCCCAACTCTTCTACCTCAGCGAACCTTTTTTTGTGAACGTGTTTGTGAAATAGCTGTAAGGAGTGTACTTTCTGACATCTCAAAGCTATGACTTCCCTTGGCCGCTTGTTCTTCCTTGCTGAACTAATGTGCTTCGTTACAAACTGGAAGCCTCTCCCCCAGAAAGAACTAAGGACTAACCGTCCTTTCTAGATCATTACTTCTCAATTTTATCTGTTTCTATCGGAAGTATAGGATAATAAAGGTTCATCTTGGTATTTTCATGGATAGACTTAATAGACCAACTAGACCTGGCCTTGTAGATTTGAAAAAGTACACCAGCATTACCTGGAAAGTTGGTTAAAATGCAGATCCCTATGTCCCATTTCTAAAAACTGATTCGATAGAAGTGACTCAGGAATCTGAAATCTTGATAAGTCACCTAGGTTATATTTTGATTCCTGTGGTCAGTTAATTGTAACTTGAGACTTGTGATCTAGTGTCTCACTTAAGGTTTTGGCCTCAAACTGGAATCCCGGATGACTGGCTTCAACTCCACTGGCACCATTATTAGTTTTGTGGTGGGCGTGATGATAATCACAGTGAGGGAGAATTCATAGAGAAAACTTCATGTCAAAGGAATGAATTGCTTACTGTTGAATTTGAGAGAATAGTGATGGATAGGCCAGGGTATAAGCAGCAATTTTTTTTAATTTTTTGAAATATTTTTGAGAGAGAGAGAGACTGTGAGCTGGGGAGGGATAGAGAAGAGAGAAAGATGGAGACAGAATCTGAAGCAGGCTCCAGGCTCTGAGCTGTCAGCACAGAGCCCAATGCCGGACTTGAACTCAGAAATTGTGAGATCATGACGTGAGCTGAAGTTGGACACTTAATTGAGTGAGCCATCCAGGCGCCCCGAGAAACTTTTCTTCAAATCAAGTCCTGTAGATAAGGTTCAGGCTGCTGAGGGCTGAAACTAGTCCTTGATATGGAGCCCTGTAGTGCAGAGAGAATTTCTGGAATTGCTGACTTTGGCTAATATGTCACTTCTGCCTACAAAGGGTACCTTGACTGGGGAGATAGTGATGCCATTGACCAAAGCAAGGAAGTGTGTTTGGAAGCTTAAGTTACTCCCGAGAGAGAGTCTACCTCAAGAAAGCACAAAAAAATGTAAGAAAAGACGTCGTAGGAGGAAATTTCTTTTTCTCATACACTGTGACTTCCTGACTTTCATGTTGTCTGACGGTGTCCCTTAAAGTGTTACTTCTTCAGCTCATCCACCGAGAATTTAGGGGCAAACATGGATGGAGAGAAAGCTGGAGGAAGCGAGGTAGGGAAAGCATGAAAGTCATCATTTTGGTCTGTCTGCATTATCATATCCTGACTTAGTTTTTCTTCTCTTTATGGTGGTATGAGATAACCAGGACCAGCTATTCACAAGTGGATTGAGTCAAGAGCTTTACGCTTGTTTGTGTAATTGTAAGAGCCATAAGCATTGGTGTAAGCAAGGCGTTTTATTTTTAGCTGAGGAAAAAGTGCTACATTTCTCTCCATATACGTCTGTATTGTTGAAAAGGACAGGTCGTTCCACTTCCAGTGAGGATGCAGAAGGGAATACTGTCTTGCTGTCTTTCCCCAGATATCTCTTAGTGCTCAATGGGGGCGCAGTCTGAATGCCCTAAGGTGATTGTGCCCGAGGAAAAGAAAATGTGGGTGATGTGGTGAAGTTGTGCCAGGCACTTACTCTGCTCTTCAGGCCTTTTTTTCCTCCACGTTTATGGCAAGGTTAGCATTCGTCTTTTGCAAACTTTGGGCTCTGGGTCTTTTTACAACCTGCTTTTGTCAGAACCGAGAGTGGGCGGAGTGTAGTGTGTATAGTTGGGACTAGTTAAGGCTTCTGTTGTTGGCATTCTGGTGGATTAGATAATCTGAAATGTCATTTCAGCAGAAACAAGATGCTGGGTAAATGTATTTATAAATAATACTTATGAACACATTGATGAACAAGCAGAAAACTAAGGAATCTACAGATCTTCAAAATGAAGTGAAAACTGGAATCCTAAGAAGTAAGCAAACTCTAAAGCTAGCTTTTACCCAGAGTTTTTACCAAACTCAGCAGACTTGAAGCATCTATTTTAGTGACAATACAGGGTATGGGAAACAGGAAATAAGGAGTTTTGCAGGTGACTCCAGGTAAAGCAAGAGTACCCCCAATGTCAAGGTGAACAAGAAATGAACTGTATAGAGGGGGCAGCAAGGAGCTTTGTCTCAACCATGGTGCTCGATGGAAGTAAAAAGAAGTCCAGTATCTTCCCTGAGGATTCGTAACCACAAGACGGCCCCTGTGGGTTTTTAGTCCAAATTTTTGCACTACCTGTGTAGTCCAAAAAAATTGTACCATTAAAGTGGTATTTAGTTGCTCATGCCTCCAGGTGATTTCCAGAAGGAAATGAAAGCCCTGTACTGCTTCAATCCCTGTAGAGAAACTCCTCAGGCAAATGAGCAGTCCCACTCAAAAATTATGATACATAAATAAGGCACCATGAGTGAAGAGGGGGACAAAAAAGACAGAAGCGGATCCTTAAATACTTCAGATGTTGGCATAGATCCACAGATTGTAATGAAAAAACATTTTGATCATAAAACTAAAACGAGTTTGACAATAAAAAAGGACAACAATCCAGATTTGGAGAGAAAAAAAAGCTGTTTTCAATTAGGAGAAATACAAATTTGAAATAAAAACTCAGATTAAATAGGTTGGAGAAGTTGAAGGGGGTAATAGTGGAATGGAATATAGTTCTCAACAAGTTATTCAGAATGAATTCCACAGAAGAAGAGAAGGAAGAATGGAAAATAGCAAAGATGTTGAGATTTGGACAAGAGAAGATTTGATGCACATTATCTGAAGCTCCAGGAGGAAATCATAGGAAACAAGAGGCACTATCCAAAGAGAGGATGGCCGATGCATTTTCAGATTTGGTGAAAGGCACCAGACCTTGGATTTAGGAATCCCAATGAATTCCAAGCAAGTTGAAAAGGAACTCATTTCCAGAGACAGAGTGAAATGCAGGAAACTTAAGATCTTGAGCAGCTAGAGACAAAACCCAAACTACATATAGAAAACAGCCTGGGTGGCTAACTTCTCAGCATAAGCCAGAACACTAGAATCTTACCATTCATCCTACTGAAAACAAAAGAACTTTCATCATGGAAATTGGGACTTATTGCACATTAAAAATTTTTTTAAGTTTATTTTGGGAGAGCAAACGGGGGAGGGGCAGAGAGAGAGAGAGAGGGAGATAGAGAATCCCAAGGAGGCTTTACACTTTTTTTGTTTGTTTGTTTATTTTTTTTTGAGACACACATACAGGGCAAGCAGGGGAGGGGCAGAGAGAGAAGGAGACAGAATCTGAAGCAGGCTCCAGGCTCTGAGCTGTCAGCACAAAGCCCAACATGAGGCTTAAACTCACAAACCACAAGATCATGACCTGAGCCGAAGTTGGTCACCCAACCAACTGAGCCACCCAGGCGCCCCAGGCTCTACACTGTTAACACGGAGCCCAATGTGGGGCTCCAGCCCATGAGCCATGAGAGCATGACCTGAGCTGAAGTCAGATGCTTAGCCAACTGAGCCCCCCAGGCATCTCTAGTGCACCTTTTTAGAGAGGACTAAGAACATTTTTGGACAAAGGTGGAGTTTGCCACTCAGGAAAGGTAAAAATCTACAGAATGTTCTTGAGACAGAAGGAAAATGATCTCAAATGCCAAGTCAGATTCAAGAAAGAACACAGAACAAAGATTGGTAAATGTTGGTAAAAGTAAGAAACCATTAACTTAGAGCCATATGTAATTTCTGAGACGGAGATATGGACAGATCAAAATACTAGATGACAATAGCACATCAGCCGGGGTGATTATAGCATTAGTTTTCATGTTCTTACATTCAAGAGGAAAGATACTAACTTTGTGTGCAGCTATGTGTATTAGCTAAATAAAGAATAGACAGCACATATAAATAAGTTCCAAACTATTTCTAGGAAGTGAAGAACCTATGTGTATTTCACAGCACTGGGGCGTAATATGTGGCCAACAAAGTGGAGTGCAGGGAAAGAGCAGTGAGTGAAGTGTAAGCAGGGGAAAAGAACAGATGCAAGCAATTTCCATTAAAATGAAGTTAAAATTTAAATGAAAATTACTTGCTGGCTGGTATGTGAGTTGGTCGACTGACTTAAAGACCAAAGGTCAAGACACTATTTTCATATCTTGTTGACTTAGTCGCTGATCCCCTGAGTACAAAGTCTTTTTGCCTGAATGGCCTCACCATATCCTAATAAGGCTTGACTCAGAGTGGGGCTGGACTGTCTCTTTGACATGAGGGAGATGTTCCTTATGGGGGGCACTACTGATTCTAGGTTAGGAGAGGTCAAGGGGGAGCATTGGGCCCTTCCAGCTCATCTATGGGTCTTGCGTCCTTTCCTGGTCTCTAAGAGGGGCTGAGGGCTCAGGGATGTTGGTTCAAATTTTGCATTGTTGACACATCTGATACATCTCTGTGACACACATTTGTAATACGTTTCTTTTCTTTTTTTTTTTTAATGTTGATTCAATTTTTGAGAGAGAGCACAAGCAGGGGAGGGACAGAGATAGAAGGGTACAGAGGATACAAAGCAGGCTCCATGCTGACAGCAGAGGGGCCCAGTGCAGGACTCCAACATGAACTGTGAGATCATGATCTGAGCTGAAGTCGGGTGCTTAACCGACTGAGCCACCCAGGTGCCCTGTAATATACATTTCTTTCACTTTTATGAGCCACTTAAAGCATGTGCATCTGCAATGGAATGCATAGATTTTATATGAGACCAAGATGTGCTAATGTCCTACTCAAGTACTCTTTCTTGAATCCGTTATTTATTTTCTCTCTGTTGGCATTAATGCCTCTGAAATCTAGCTCATAGGTTTTTGAGATGATTCAGAATGATATATAAAAGAACTCAGCACTAAACTCAGGCTCTAGAAGCAGACCACCTGAGTTCAAGTCCTTATTCTGCTACTTAGCTATGAGACCTTGCACAAATTTCTTAGCTTTTTGGTGGTTTTCATCGTCTGTAATGGGAGTAGTAATACCTACCAGTAGGGTCATTACCAAGGTTAAATGAGACAATGTAATTGCACTTAGAACAGTGTGGGCACGTAGAATATTACTGTATTGTTGTGTCAGTCACCAGGTACCTCTCTTCTACATATGTGTATATGTAATCTATGTTTAGCTATATGAGTACTCTGCTCAGTTATTGCACCCAACTACTTCAGGGATGATTTCAAGGGCAACCCAAAATAACAAGCAATTGGTGCACATGTCCAGCCTCTGGTTTAGGAAAAGCTGGGAATGGTCACTCAGTGGGTTACTCATGCTTCTTTGGTCCAGGCCCCATTCTAGATGTGAGGACCTTTAGGAATGAACCTTGCAAAATCAACATTAAGTGCTTAGAGACTACTTCGTCACAGGCCCAGGTGGACGTGTCCCTTAAGGCTGGTAATGCTTGTGACAGACACATAGACTTACCTGAACTAGAGATACCACAGTTTGTCTGTATGTCTGTAGCCTTGAGAGATAAAAGACCTATTCTTCATGAGGAACCTTGAGAGATTTGAAGGGATTCAATGAAAAAAAAAAATGAGTAAAAAGCTACTTATATGGGGGGATGGCTTATATAGGTGACAGGGATTAAGGAAGGCATTTGTCAGTGATGAGCACAGGGTGAATGTATATGGGGGTGTTAAATCACTATATTGTATACCTGAAACTAATATGACACTGTGTGGTAACTAACTGGAATTAAAATAAAAATGTAAGATTCAAGCAGTGTAGGAATTCAACAGAGAAAAATGAATACAGTAACTAGATGGAAGTGAGTGCTCTTATATCTAGGTGTCTTGGTATGTTTTTACTGTTAACTTTTCAAGGCAAAGATTATATGAAACTAAAATGAATAAAGAACTTTAATCAGGAGAAAAAAAAAAAAGCTACCTGTACGCTATATACCAGATCCTAGACTGGTGATGGAGATGTGGCAGTGACCACACACCCTTGTCCTCAAGGCACTTGTAAACTACCCTGAGGGCAAAGAGTTTTAAGCAGTGAAGTGACCAGGTCACTAGCTGTAGAGAATAGAATGGAGGGAAAAAAACGACCTGTTAGAAGGAGGTGCAAGATTCTAGGCAAGAGTTGGTGGCTTAGACTAGACCATAGTGCAGAGATAAAAGTTTATCGATTTCGTGTCTGTTCAGTAATGATGGTAATAATAGTTAATGTTTAGTGCTTACTGTTTCTGAGACATGAAGTACTTTAAATACATTGACATGTAATTTTCATATCAACCCTATAAGGAGGGGAATGACATGAACATATATAGTAATAGCAAATATTTGGGGACCAACCTTTCTTCTAAAGGCTTCATATGCATTATTATTATTATTATTATTTTAAATGTTTATTTATTTTTGAGAGACAGAGACAGAGTGCAGGCAGGGGAGGGGCAGAGAAAGAGGGAGACACAGAATCTGAAGGAGGCTCCAGGCTCTGAGCTATCAGCACAGAGCCAATGCAGGGCTCGAAACCATGAACCGTGAGATCATGACCTGAGCCGAAATTGGACGTTCAACCAACTGAGCCACCCTGGTGCCCTGGGCTATTTTTTTAAATTGAGGTATAGTTGACATATAACATTTGTTTCAGGTGTACAACATAATGATTCAATATTTGTATACACCGTAATGATCATCGCGATAAGTCTAGTTAATATCCATCACCATGCATAGTTACTATTTTTTCCCTTGTAATGAGGACTTTTAAGATCTATCCTCCTAGCAACTTGCAAATATGCAGTACAGAATTATTAACTATCAATGTATAGGTTAACCTGTAGGTCATATTTCAAGCTGTGGGAGCATTTAAGCTATGGGCCAAGGAGCGTTAAAGTGAGAAGAGCAGAGGGTTTAGATTCCAACTCCAGTCGCACACTGATGTTTAAGAAGGGAAGGGAGATCCTGAAAAAGACTGCAAGAAAGACTGGAGTGGCTTTACTAGAATGTTTGAGGTCACTAAGCGCTTGAAACTAGAGAACTGCTTGGCTTAGGAGCACTTTTCTTTTTTAAAAGAAGCCTGCGTGGCTCCCCATTGTGAAAAGAAGCAACTAGCTGCAAACAGTAGGGTTTGCTTTGATCTGTTTCATCTTTGGATGATGTGTTTGTTTTTCTTCTGATCTTACTTTAGTGTTTGTTTGGGTCTTGGTCCAAGGTTTGAGGGCTAGGGTCTTGGCACCATGGATTCAATCTTTTAACTCTTCCCTCTGGTGTAAAACTAAGGTTGTGTATCCTGCAGGACCACTTTATCAATTGGACAAAATGGGCAGTAACTCAGATTCTTCCCATTCTCATCCTTGTGCCTGACCATCTTGTCTCATCTGCCTTTTCCTCTCTTGCTTGCTCCTTGATCCCTCTCTTTCTTTGCTTTCCTCTTCATCTCTCTTCCATGACATCTCTAGTTGCTGCTACTCTAGCACTACCTGGTAGCCTATCAAGAATCACAAATCTCTGGTTCTATCTCTCCCTCCTCAGAATTTTGTCCCTTTAAGAGCAGTGAGCATAGCCCATAGAGCAGAGATGGAAGATGGCTTCCATCCTGTGACTCCTAGAAGGAAGCCACGTCAAGGGAGGTTGCCTTTGTAGTGAATCTTCCCTGCATAGCAGAGATTCCCAGCTCACTCGGGATGGGGATCCTGGAGGACTGGCAGGACTGACCTGGGAACACACATCCATTCCATTTATTCTTTCCCCTTTATTCTTTCCCTTACCTGTGACTCACTGTGATTCCAACAGACTTCCTGCCACATCACCCCATGCTTTCAAGGGTCAAGTGGGACCAGTGTAGGCTGGAGAATTGTCCTTTTAGGGCAGTTCTCCACCTATGAGATAGCACAAGTAAAACACCAAGCACAGAGCATAAATAGGTGCCGAATATATGAGTACTCACCTGTGATGGAAGAGATGATGAATGGGTGCCCTCTGTTGGCAGAGTCCATCACCGCCAGGCATCTCCACCTCTGCAAGAGGGCATGCACATTTAGCAGCATATACCTTAACCCCATCCTGCCACATACATTGATTGTTTAAAATTTTGTTTTAAATGATTAAAGCTTATTGCTTTTTTCCCCAAAGTTTAACAGCAGATTTTTGAACTAAAACTCTTCACTCCCTTTTATGTCACTCATCAGGGATAACTACTGACAATTTGTTGCATATTCTTCCAAATGTCTTTCTATATGTACTCATACAACATAACTTCTGGAGTTAATGGAATTTATCTATGAATGCTATACGTATTGCTCTGCAATTTGTGTTTTCCCATAAAAATATGCCATGGACATCTTTATACTACACCTAGGTCTTTCTTGTTTTCCTCATGATTGGCTAGTTTACTACTGTAAGTCTGCCACAATGTTATGTAGACCCTGGCACACTCCAGCTTCTGGGCTAACATGGAACCCAACAGCTCAATTCCTCAGGAGACTAGGGACCCATGATCCTGTGGTTGGGTTGAGCAGACGTCCCTTCTGTCGTCCCTGTCTCTATGGTTAAACCTATCAATCTCCTCACCCCCACATCTCCAGAGGATTTGGAAATAAGCTTCCTGCTGCTCTATGCCCCTGGGCAGAGATGCTACGCATCACGCCCTCTCCATCCCTCAGAACACAAGGAGTGGGGCGGGAGGCTGGGGTGATTTTCTTACTTAGATTTCATTTGAAGATAGGAGTTGCTGTGCCTGCCATCTCCAGGCATGATTTGAGTGCAGAAACAAGTGGGATGCAGCTGACTTTGAGTCCTGGCCAGCCACTTGAAGGCTGCAGCCTGCTTCTGATTTGCTACTGATGGAACTCCTAGGACCTTGGTCCAATTTGATTCTTAATATGTCTTCTCTGTACTTTTGGGAGGGCAGGCTTCGGGCTCTCTTCTCTTGGTCTGGTTAATGTCCGACTGTGGACACTTTGTAACTCAGCTCTGACTTCATCTTGTAGAGTGTCTTGAATTCTGGTAACTCTCATTCTAGTGATGGTTACCTCATTGCCAGTTCCATTGCTTTGCAACTTGCAGTTCTGTATAATGTCACTTAAATGATACTTTTCTAAATTGAAATCTTGACTCCATTCCTGTTTCATTCATCCTGCAGTATTTTGTTCAATAACTATTTTATAACCAAAGGCCATTTCTGTCTTTGAGGAGGATCGGTCCCAGGGATGGAGGCATTAAGTTTGAGTTAATGAGGGGCGCCTGGGTGGCTCAGTTGGTTGAGTGTCCGGCTTCGGCTCAGGTCATGATCTCGTGGTTCGTGGATTCGAGCCCCGCGTCGGGCTCTGTGCTGACTGCTAGCTCAGAGCCTGGAGCCTGTCTTCGGATTCTGTGTCTCCCTCTCTCTCTCTGACCCTCCCCTGCTCACACTGTCTCTCTCTTTCTCTCTCTCTCTCTCTCTCTCTCTCTCTCAAAAATAAATAAAACATTAAAAAAATAAATTTGAGTTAATGAGATAAGCATTATTATAATGATAACTTTTTAGCATTTAAGAGGGGTAACTCTGCTGAGAGGGTGGGCAGGGCTTCACTGAGGTGATAATTTAGGTTGGTTTCAAAGGATAACTAGGATTCTACCAATTGGAGAAGTTGCAAAGTCATGCAGGTCAGCTGGAATAATGTGTAAAAGTACAGAAGTATGAAAGGAATATGGTTCACTGGGTAGCTAGTAGGTGAGGGGACATTCTCTTTATAGAAACATTTCATCTAAAAATGACAGAGGGATCAAAGTAAAATATCATCACGTTGCAGTCCTTGAGAACTAGATCTTAGGAATCGAGCATCAACAGCTGGTAATGTCACAGAAAGAGCCAATCAGACACTGTCTACAAAGTAGTTTTTGGGGGAAAAAATCCTGGGGTGCCTGGGTGGCTCAGTTGGTTAGGTGTCCCACTCTTGATTCCAGCTCAGGTCATGATCCACAGTGGTTAGCTCCATGCTGGGTGTAGAGATTGCTTAAGATTTTCCCTCTCATTTTGCCCCTCTCCCCTGCTCCCATTTTCATTCTCTCTTTCGAAAAAAAAAAAAAAAAGTCCTGAATCGGATCAAATCTCTAGATCCAAATATTATTTTACAAGAAATACAGAAGATGGAGGAATGTTAAAATATACCATGGGGATGCAATTAGCAAAATGAGGGGGATTGCAGGAAATATAGGTGACCCAATTTCTTTAATAAAGAAGAAGAAAGATGAAAGGATATTATAGATGAAAAGCAAGGCGTCGGTTAATTTCAATACATAAGTCTTATTTGGATCCTGATATAAAGATGATGTTTTATGAGATACTTAGAAATTTGAACACTGGATACTTGATATTACTAAGGGATTATTTTTATTTTTTATTTTATTTAATTAAAAAATTTAATGTTTATTTATATTAGAGAGAGAGAGTGCAAGTGGGGGAGGGTTAGAGAGAGAGGAAGACAGACTCCAAAGAAGACTCTAGGCTCCAAGCTGTCAGCACAGAGCCCAACATAGGGCTCAAACTCATGAGCTGTGAGATCGTGACTTGAGCCAAAGTCAGATGCTTAACCGACTCTACCACCCAGGTGCCCAGGGTTTCTTGTTTTTTAGATATGACAGTGGTATTGTCAGTTTCTTGTCAATTTGAGCAATACGATGAAATTTTAATGGATGAAATGTTATGAGGAATTTGCCACAAGTAGTATGGGACAAGCATAAAAGGAGAAGTATAAATGAAATAAGATTGGCTGTGAGCTGGTAGCCACTGAAGCCGGGTTATGGGCATATGGAGGTTTATTATAATATTTGACTTTTTATTTGTAATTCCCCATAATAAAAAGGTTTTTTGGTTTTCTGTTTTTTCGTTTTGTTTCTTAATAATTTTTTTTAACATTTATTCATTTTTGAGAGAGAGAGACAGAGCGCGAGTGGGGGAGGGGCAGAGAGAGAGAAGGAGACACAGAATTCAATGTGGGCTCCAGGCTTTGAGTCATCAGCACAGAGCCTGAGGCGGGGCTTGAACTCACTAACCGTGAGATCATGGCCTGAGACGAAGTCGAACACTTAACCAACTGAACCACCCAGATGCCCCTGGTGTTGTTTGTTTGTTTGTTTGTTTTGTTTTTTTTAACGGTGATAACCAATTTGGGAGCTGATTGTTCCCAGTAGCCGAGGCCCAGGGACACGTAGACAACAGCAAGAAATGGGACTAGGAAGGTGGTGGTGATGGCCGCAGTGGTGCTTGGATTTTGAAGTTCTTTTCCTGTCACAAGCAGGCAGATGGATTTCAGTCCACCATGGGGACCTAGGGCTCTGTGGTGGTACCTCCTGGGGAGAGTGGGGCTGAACAGAAGAAACACCAGTTCACCTACACATTTTAACAGCTTTGTTTCTAGCTGCTTTACTAAAACTGGGCTTCTGGGTAATATTTAAAAACAAGATTCTGAGGCTTTAACATTTTTCTCTAACCATTGGGGGAACAATTGGATATCTGAAAGGTTATCACTTGAGCTGTAGTGCAGAAGATCAGAGGGAGGGAAATTAGCTACGAGACTATTGTGATATCACAAATGAATGAGAAATTTGTTTCGAGAGGAATTTAGCTAATGAGGATTTGGTCCAGGAGGTGAACACATTCTATGAGAGTATTTGTAGTCATCAGAAGGACATCAAAGAGGGTCAGGAAATAGACTCCCTCTTCTGCCAACAAAGTCTCTCTGAGCACCTCCTGGAGGACGGGCTGCAACCCGGCTCTCCGCAGAGCAGCGTCGCTGACCAGGGGCTCTGACCTGGTGCTCTGTGTGCCATTACTGATAGAGTGGAGAGGTAGCGGATGACGCCGCCTGTTTGCGCTCATGGTGGCCACTTCTGTCATCGATGCCTTTGTCTCAACTACAGAAGCTTCAGCTATGCCCCCACCACAATGGGGGTATATGCTTCACCATATTCCAGCTTCACATAGCCGTTTTAACTCCAGACTGGAAGACCCAACAGTGAACTCACTTTTCTTCCCTAATCTCCACAATCCTGGGGGCTGCCTTCCTAAGAAAATCCACTGACCTTCCCTCCTATTATTCTCCGCTGGAGCTAATGTCTCCCTGATCTCTGTGCCTTGAAGTCGCACACCCATGCACTGAGTTGCCTGTGGCTAATAAGCTATTAATGTTCCAGACTTCTAGGTGAACATGGCTTAGGTACATCCCTCAGGGGCCTCCAGCCATTGGCTTTCACTCCAGTCCATCCTAATTCTGCCTGGTTTCTACTGGTTTGGCTTTGTGGGATGTTTTTGTGTTTTGTGTTTTCTTTAAGGTGTATTTAGAGAGAGAGAGAGCGTGAGTGAGGGAGGAGCAGAGAGAGAGAGATTGGATCCCAGGCAGGCTCTGCTCTGGCAGTGCAGACATGGGGCTTGAGCCCACAAACTGTGAGATCATGACCTGAGCCAAAAACTGAGTCACCCACGCACCCGTTTTTTGTTTTGAAACTTTGCCTTTGCTCCTCCGACTTGATGCTTGAATGAGGCCTCCTTAGTTGTTTTTTATGCTCATCAAGATGGTTCTTAGCCTTCTTGGATTACAGAACTCCTTGAGAATCTGATGATAGGGACCTCTTCTAAAAAAGTGTGCCCACACAGCATTTGGCCTACAGTTTCAGAGTCTCTAGATTTTTAAGGCTGTGCTCAGTGCATCAGGAAGCTTTTGGTGGTGGTAGTAAGGACTGCTTGATAAACACACAGTGTCTTTGGATCTAGTCCAGACATATTAAATCTGAATTTCCAGAGGTAGAGCCTAGGACCCAGCAATTCAAACAATATCCCTGGTGATTCTTAAGTATGCTAAAATTTGAGAAATGTCTGTTTCATGTTATCTGCTCAACCACTGAACTGTGGTTACAGGGGTTCAAATTCTGCAGTCTGGGTCCTCATCCAAAGAAAACAACTGCAGCTGACCCTTGAACAGTGCTGAGGTTAGGGCGCTGATTCCCCCTCCCCCGCCCTGAGGCAGTCAGAAATCCACGTGTAACTTTTGACTCCCCGAAACTCAACTGCTAATAGCCTACTGTTGACTCAAAACCATATTGCTAACATAAACAGTCAATTAACACATATTTTGTATGTTATGTATTATATTCTGCGTTCTTACAATAAAGTAAGCTAGAGGAAAGAAAATGTTCTTAAGAAAATCATAAGAGAAAATACATTTACAGTACTATACTGTATTTATTGAAAAGAATTCGTAGCTAAGTGGATCCGCGTAGTTCAAATCCATGTTGTTCAAAGGTCAACTGTAATTTCCTGCAAGGCCGTAGGGAAGCCCCTTCTTGGAGAAGCTCTAAACTCTGACACTGGGGCTGGATGGAACTCTTTCATTTTCACGCATAGCTCTGAATTTAGAGAGCCACGTTTCCTTATTTCCTTTTATCCATCCTTCATCAATTCTTTCCATACTCACCTTCCCTAATCCAGAGTGCAAGCTCCCCTCTTCTGGAGATGCAGATTCCCACCCAAAGCAAGATGTTCTGTGCTTTTGCGTATTTGTCCCATGTAGGGCATACTATCCCCATGGATAGCCAGTGGTTCAGAGTGAGAGGGCCTGGGGAGTGGGGTACAGGAAACAGGTGAGCATAGTGCTGTCTGGCCCAGGTATATCCTACCAGTTCGAAACTGATGGCAAGTGAAGGCCAAGTCGCCGAGTGACTTCCTTTTAATTGATTCCTTTTACTGGCTATAAAGAAACTTAAAATTTAATAACTGAAAACAATTTAGAAAGTACAGAAAGTTTTTTTAAAAAGATAGAGCATAAGTCCATTGTAATCCTAAGACTTGCCATCCTAGGCAACCACTATCAACATTTTGGCACCCTTCCATCAAGTGTTTTTCTAAACACAAGTGTTTTCTAAAACACTTAATAGATTGGGTTGCCTGAGGGGAAAGGAGAACAAAGTGAACTTCTAGTTTTCAGGCTTGGGAGTAAAGTGTAAAGTGCATACTTATTTCGAAGTAAGAAACGGGAGGTTTTGGGGCTGGGGAATGGAGTTCACCTTCTAGAAAGGTTGATGTAGGCTATGGTATGTTCAGTGTCTTGGGAAAGGTATCTAGGCAGAGGTAGGAGCTGCGAGGGGCACCTGGGTGGCTCAGTTGGTTGAGCGTCTGACTTTGGCTCAGGTCATGATCTCGTGGTCCCTGAGTTCGAGCCCCACACAGGGCTCTGTGCTGACAGCTCAGAGTCTGGAGCCTGCTTCGGGTTCTGTGTCCTTCTCTCTTTCTCCCCTTCCCTGGCTCACACTCTGTCTCTCAAAAACAAATAAACATTTGTTAAAAAAAAACTCAATAGAATTTATACAGTATAAACAGCTGCTTCTGTGATCTAACATTGTCCTATAATATTTCCCCGTTAATTCTTCAAGACCATAATATTTTTTCATGGCTGCATGATGTTTAATCAAATGGATATACCATTATTTATTTAACTTTTTCTCAGTTGTTGGATACTTAGGTGTAATACTTATGTATAGTATTGTAAATACACCATAATAAATATCTTTGTGCATAAATCGTTGTCATCTGGATTATTTCCTTAGAAGAGGAATTTCTGAGTTAAAAATTAAGAACATTTTTAGGGCTCTTGATATACTGTTCTGAACTATTTTCCAGACAGGTTAGCTCAAAGGGAGTGGCTGATAGCACTTGGAAGTTGGACCTACATAACAAAAAATACTTCCAAGGGCTTCCACACAAGCAAGATATTACAGTGAGGGGTGGGTAGATAGGACTGAGAGGCTAGGATAGCTGGAAGCAACCCCTGTGTCCCCCGAGAAAGATAGGTCTACTTTGTTCATACTAGAAGCATAACTTTTCAACCCTGTACAACTTCCTCTCAGATTTCAGACTTGAGTAAACATCATGACAGACTATGATCCCCAACCTAGTTTCCCATTGATATTCTACACTCTCTGGAGACTTGCTTCTGTTCTTTTTTTTTTTTTTAATGTTTGTTTGCTTATTTACTTTTGAGAGAGAAACAGAGACAGAGCACAAGCAGGGGAGGGTCAGAGAGACAGGGAGACACAGAATCCCAAGCAGGCTCCAGGCTCTGAGCTGTCAGAACAGAGCATGACATGGGGCTTGAACTCGAGGACAGCAAGATCATGACCTGATCACTTAACTGACTGAGCCACCCAGGCACCCCTGTTCTTGTTCTTTCTGCTGTGGCAGCTCTTACTTCCCTCACAACCTCCCAGCCCCCGCCCCCTCTCCTAAGACTACTGCTGTCTTGTTGCCCTGTGGTTCATTCTTGCCTTGAAGTTGGAGAAGTCCTTGTGGATGCAACTCTGGACCAAGGCGCTTTACCCTATCAACTTCTTACGGTTCCTTCCATTCAGGAACTTGGAATGCGTTCCCCAGAGAATGAGATGGGGAAGAGTCTCATGCAAATAAAACTCCAGGATCCTATCTTATCCTAGAACTCCTGAGGGGCATTTGCACATTAGGTCCCCCTTTTTTGCCCACGACACCCCAATTAATAAATGAACACCTCTCAAAAATTTCCTAAGCTCCAACTGTTTGAAAAATTGATAGATTGAATTTGGATTATGTCCTGATATAGGTGAAAAACGCTCGGGTACTAGTCCCCATTTCGTCCTTTAACCAGTTGCATGACCACAATTTAGTCTGGGTACTTTGTGTGCCCCAGTTTCTTCATCTACAACGTGGTGAGTCTTTTGGGAATTGCAGTATTTAGGTTCCTGTCAGCTCTGATAGCCTATGATCTGAAAGGGAATAGAATTGTTTTTAAGGTTCACTGTACAAGCCAGGGACATAGAAGGCTAGGAATAAAGACGAACTTATTGGGTGATGAGCAGATCAATTGTAATTCAAAATGTTCACTGGATCAACACAGAAATAGGTCCTATTGTACCTGAGCGTATGATAAAGCATCACAGATTAGTGAGGGAAGAAAAGTCAGAAGATGATGTGGGGATGATGGAGTTAAAAATTAAGGAGAAAAAACACCTTTTTAGATTCCCCCCCCATACCACATACTACATTAACTTAGATCTTAAAAGTTATATTTTTAAAAAGGGAGGAAAACATAAATATAAAATTTTAAGGGGAAGAGCTTGCAAATTTTTGAAAAAAAAAAAAAGACTTTTTTTTCTGAAGCAGTTACAGAAAAATTGAGTGGAAAGTACAGAGAGTTCCCCTCTATCTCCTCACATCATCTCTCCACCCCGCCCCAGTTTCCCTTATTATTAACATTTTGTGTTAGTGAGGCGATATTGATTGATGCAGTGTTATTAACTGAAGTCAGTAGTTTATATTAGGGATCACTCTCTGTGTGAGTTTCTCTTTCTCTTTTTTTAAGTTTATTTTAACTTATTTTTAATGTTTTATCTATTTTTGAGAGAGAGACACGCACAGAGCATGAGTGGGGGAGGGGCAGAGAGAGAGGGAGACACAGAATCTGAAGCAGGCTCCAGGCTCTGAGCTGTCAGCACAGAGCCTAAGGCGGGGCTCAAACCTATGAACTGTGAGATCATGACCTGAGCTGAAGTCTGTGCTTAACTGACTGAGTCACCCAGGTGCCCCTCTTTCTGTGGGTTTTGACTAATGTGTAATGATATGTATCCACGACTACAATGTTCTACAAAATGGTTTCGTTACTCTAAAAATTCCCTATGCTCTTGAGGACTTTAAGATACAAAACAGATGAACATACGGGAAGGGAAGTAAAAATAATATAAAACCAGGGAGGGGGACATAACATAAGAGACTCTTAAATACAGAGAACAAACAGAGGGTTACTGGAAGGGCTGTGGGAAGGGGGATGGGCTAACTGGGTAAGGGGCATTAAGGAATCTGCTCCCGAAATCATTTAGCACTAAATGCTAACTTGGATGTAATTTAAAAAAGTAAATTAAATAAAAATAAATAAATAAAATAAAAAAATTCCCTATACTCTTCCAATTATCCCTTCCTTCTTCCAAACCCCTGACAACAGCTGATCTTTTTACCATTTCCATAGTTTTGTCTTTTCCAGCAGATCATGTAATTGGAATCATACATGATGTAGCCTTTTGAAATCAACATTTTTCACTTAGCAATATGCATTTAAGTTTCCTTCATGTCTTTTCATGGCTTGGTAGCTCTCTTTTTTTTTTTTTTTTTTATTACTACCAAATAATTTGTTGTATGGCTATGCCACAGTTTGCTTTTCGTTTCACCCACTGAAAGACATCTTTGTTGCTTCCAGGGTTTAGCATTTCTGGATAAAGCTGCTATAAACATTCCTGTGGGTTTTGCGTGGACGTATGCTTCCAAGTCCTCTGGGTAAATACTAAGAAGTGTGTTTATTGGGTCATGTGGTTAGAGTATGTTTAGTTTTGTAAGAAATGGCCAAACTGCCTTCCAAAGTGACTGTACCATTTTGCCTTCCCACTAGCAGTGTGTGAGAGCTCCTGTTGCCCCACATCCTCACCAGCATTCGGTGTCATCAGTGGTTTTAGTCATTTAGTGGATTTTAGTCATTCGAATAGCTGTGCAGTGGGATTTTTTTTTTAAGTTGCAATTCCTTAACGACGTATGATGTTGAGCATCTTTTCATGTGCGTATTGGCTGCCTGTGTGTCTTCAGTGAGGTATCTTTCAGATCTTTTGCCCACTTTTAAATTTGGTTATTTGCTTTCTTATCTTTGAGTCTTAAGAGTTTTCCATACATTTTGGGGGCGCCTGGCTGGCTCAGCTGGTAGATCATGCAACTCTTGATCTTGGGGTGGTGAGTTCAAGCCCCATGTTGGGTATAGAGATAACTTAAAAATAAGATCTTAAAGGGGCTCCTGGGGGGCTCAGTCGGTTGAGTGTCCGCCTTCAGCTCAGGTCATGATCTCGCGGTTCGTAGGTTTGAGCCCGGCATCGGGCTGTGCTGACAGCTCAGAGCCTGGAGGCTGCTTTGGATTCTGTGTCTCCCTCTCTCTCTCTCTCTGGCCCTCCCCTGCTCACACTCTGTCTCTCAAAAAATAAAATGAAGCACTAAAAAATGTTTTAAAAAATAAGATCTTATGTGGAGGAACGGGCACCCTCCTACACTGTTGGTGGGGATGTAAACTGGTGCTGCCCCTCTGGAAAACAGTGTGGAGATTCCTCAAAAAATTAACAATAGAACTCCCCTATGACCCAGCCATAGCACTGCTGGGGATCTACCCAAGGGAGACAGAAATGCTGATGCATAGGGGCACAGGTACCCCAATGTTCGTAGCGGCACTTTCAACAATAGCCAAATCATGGAAAGAGACTAAATGTCCATCAACTGATGAATGGATCAAGAAGATGTGGTTCATCTATACAATGGAATACT
>CM053575.1:11754237-11839544 GCA_028646485.1 Cryptoprocta ferox | reverse complement strand
TGGGAAGGGGCAGGGGGAGAGGGGAAGGGGGGTGATGGTCATGGTGGAGGACACTTGTGGGGAAGAGCACTGGGTGTTATATGGAAACCAACTTGACAATAAACTATAAATTAAAAAAAAGACTTCTGGATCATGAATAAAATAAAATAAAATAAAATAAAATCCTTGTCTGCTAAAAAAAAATAAAAAATAAAAAAATAAAATAAGATCTTAAAAAAAAAAGAGTTCTCCATATATTCTGGATAACAATCCTTTCTGAGATAAGTGTATGACAAATATTTTCTTTCAGTCTGTGGCCTGTCTTAAATTTTTTTAACTTACAAACTTTTAAATGATAGAATTAATAAAAAAGGAAAAGATATGTTAAAGTACACAAACATTTAACAGTTATCTACACAAATAATTAGCATAAGATGAGACATGACAAGTGGCAAAAATCAGATATGACCCATAGGTAACGTGTTTATCATATAAAAAGCTCATACAATATGTGGTCAGAAGACTTGAACGAATAAATCAAGAAGGTTATAGAACTAATAAGTATACCAAAAACTTTGACTCTTGCCAGTAACAAAAGCAAATGAAAATGACGATAAGGTTCTCCCACTTTTGGGGTTTATCAGATTAGCAAAAGAATTTCCAATGCTAATGTCTCTTTTTCTTTTTAATGTTTATTTATTTTTGAGAGAAAGGGAGAGCGCAAGCGGGGCAGGAGCAGAGAGAGAGGGAGACAGAGGATCCGAAACAGGCTCTGTGCTGACTGCAAGCCTGACATTGGGCCCAAACTCACAATTTTGAGATCATGACCTCAGCTGAAGTCGGACATTCAACCAACTGAGCCACCCAGGTGCCTCATCTTTTTTTTTTTTTTTTTAATGTTTATTTATTTTGAGGGGGGGGACTGATGTGGGGCTGAACCCACAAACTGTGAGATCATGACCTGAGCCGAAATCAAGAGTCAGACACTTAACTGACTGAGCCATTCAGGCACCCTACCAATGGTAATGTCTAATGTGTGTTGAAAGGTATTCATACGTTGCTGAAACATGTCTAAATTTGCTCATATCAAGGTCTTTTAAAATGTTGATCATGAAACATAGTTGTCAGGAGTGCAAACTTTGCATCATGGATCTAACTCTGTCCTTTTCCTGGGATGAGGGATATTGGGCTAACAGTGCTGCCCATCTCAGAGGGTTATTGTGCAATCTAAATGAGAGAGTACCTGGAAGGCACTTGGAAGAGCAACTAAACATGCTGAGAGCCCCGTAAATATTAGTTTTTGTTGTTATTAGTAGTAGATTTGTTGTCAAATCAGTGATAGTAGGAAGTTTTTCCAGGGCTCTTCAAAAATTTTTTTAAGATATTTATTTATTTTTGAGACAGAGAGAGACAGAGCATGAGCAGGGAGGGGTAGAGAGAGACAGAGACACAGAATTGGAAGCAGGTTCCAGGCACTGAGCTGTCGGCACAGTTCCCAGAATGGGGCTCGAACTCACGAACAATGAAATATCAAAAATGATCAGATCTCAAGGGTAGGGGATTGAATTAGAAGGATTCTTTGCAAAGACTGTTTTCAGCAGGCCCTAGGACAGGGCCCAAGGACAAGCCCTCTTTGAAGAGAGGGCTCAGAAGAGCCTGTCCAAAATTTGGTCAAATAAATAAATAAATAAATAAATAAAATTTAGTCCAGAAGAGAGTCTTTGTCAGGACTTCCATGGATCTTCTTCCCAGACAAATAGGCATAAATGGTCAACAGCGTAAAAAACAACCACAGCCATTTAAGGTCTTGTAATGTTTTTTAGGGCATACAGTAAATTTAAGAAAATCTACTTGGTAAGAACAGCAAGTCTGTGGCGTTTGAACCATAACTTGCTCTTTCCCTTCCCTGTCCCAGCTCAGCCTGAAGGAAATGTTACCCCAGGACTCCAGCAAAGAATATAGTGCTCTCTCTTCCCCCAGCTCCCTGTTCAGGGCAGTGATAGCTTTCCAAGAGGAGCAGACCCAGATCACCAGCATTTCCTATCGACATCAGCTATTTCTTGCAGAGGCCACGTTATGTCAGGTACAGCTGAGAGCTTGAGGTTGAGGCTCTATCTCAGAGGCTGTAGGCTAAGAACACGGACCCCAATTCCAGATTGTTTGGAAGGGAAAGATAACATATTGGGAGAGGAAAACTGAGAAGACTAGAGGCTACCGTTCCACCTACTGCCTTCCTCTTAAGATAAGGGTGTACTCAGGGAGAAAAGCACCATCATCTCTGCCCCAAGCTCAGAAATGCAGCTCAGAGGTTTTGCCCAGAGGAACAGGCAGGCTCTAAAATGGAGAACTCTAAAGTTCTCCCTTAAAGACAGACTACTTGAAACAGAATGTGGAGAAGTTCAGGTCTAAGGGTGCTCTCAAAAAACAATGGAGGTTTAATGAAAAAGCAATTAGAAAAAGCTGATAGCAGGATACCTGGCTGGCTTGATCAGTAGAGTGTGTGACGCTTGGTCTCAGGGTTGTGAGTTCGAGCCCTATGTTGGGTGTAGAGATTACTTAAAGAAAGAAAGAAATCTTTAAAAAAAGAAAAAGAAAAGAAGAGACTGGTAGCTGCATGAATGCTACCAGTGAAAGCATGAACCAGCTAATTTACCAGAGAGAACGATGGAAAGGGACATCTAGGTAGAACCCCCTGGGGAGAGATCAAACCTCAGACACTGATCTCAAAAACTACCCCTTGCAAGGGAGTAAAAATTTAATTGGATTAGGCTGTGGAGCAATTTATGTCCCAGGGATTTGTCACAAACCATAGCACAAATTGGCAATTAGTGGAGCCCACAGCTGGCAGTGATCAAGGAAAGAGACGGAAGAGAGCCCTGCTAAGTCCCACTGTCATTGTACAGTGATGGTGTGCAGACCCAATACTGCATCCTCTGAAGAGCAACATCAGAACCTTCACACTGTGGAGGAAACACACTTCACTAAAATAGTTCAGTCAGTCAATAAGCAAACAAGGTAGGGGCATTCCCTTTCAATTGTCCCCTCTCTGTAAAGAGAGCTTTCCTACTATTCTTCCTTTCTAATCTTATATTCTAATAAACTTTTGCCTTCTGTTCAAAATAATAAATAAATAAACAGGTAAACAATAATAAACTCTGGATGAAGAGGGAGGGGACAGGGTTGCTACAGTATATTATCTGGAGTGTCTAATTTCAACAAAAAGTATGTAACATTCAGAGAAACAGGAATATGTGACCCATACATAGGATACAAAGTAAGCAACAAAAACTGCCAGTGAGGACAGATGTCACACTTGACAGACAGACTTCAAAATAGCCATGTTCAAAGAACTACAATAAATCATGCTCAAAGAAATAAGAGGAAATGGTGACAATCTGCTATTATGCAGAGAATATCGATAAAGAGATAGTAATTATAGAATCTAATGGAATTTGTGGACTAAAAAAGTACAATACCTGAAATAAAAAAACTTACTGGAGAGGTTTGACGGTACATTTGAGCTGGTAGAAGAAAGAATTAGCAAGCTTGAAGATAGATCAATAGAGGTTATAAAATCCAAAGAACAGGAAAAAGAAGAAAAAGAAGACAAATGAACAGAGCCTCAAGAGAAGTCTGGAGTGACTATAATATTAGACAAAATAGGGTTTAAAACAAAAAAATGTAACTAGAGATAAAGAGGGGAAGTTTTTAATTATAAAAAGACCAACCTGTCAAGAAGATATAACAATAAACTATATATACCTAACAACAGAGCCCCAAAATACACAAAACAAAACTGACACATAATGGGAGAGATAGACAATTTGGCAATAATTGTTTGCAGACTTCAGTACTTCACTTTCAATAGTGGGTAGAGTAGGTAGAAGATCAAGAGGAAATAGAAGGTTTGAACACTATATACCAACTAATCTAACAGACATCTGTATAGAACACTGCCCAACAGCAGCAGAATATGACTTCTTCTCAAGTGCACATGGAGCATTCTCCAGAATAGACAATATGCGAGATCATAAAACAAACCTCAATAAATTTAAAAGGAATAAAATTATTCAATGATCTCCAACCACAGTGATATGAAATTAGAAATCAATAATTGAAAGAAATTTGGGAAGTTCACAAATAATGGAATTAACACATTCCTTAATAACAAATAGGTCAAAGAGGAAATAATGAGATAAACTAGAACATATGTTGCAATGAATGAAAATGAAGATACAATATAACCAAATTTATGGGATAGAGTTAAAGCAATACTGAGAGGGAAATTTATAGCTAAAATACCTTATTATAAAAGAAGAATGTTCTCAAATCATTATGACTTAAACTTCTACCTTAAGACGTTGAAGGAAACAGAAGAGCACACCAAAACTAAAGCAAGCAAAAGAATCGACATAATAAAGATTAGAGTAGAAATTAAGCAGTGAAAAGAAAAGTTACAGAGAAAAATCAACAACCTAAAAGCTGGTTCCTTGAAAAGAGCAACAGAAATGACAAACTTCTTAGCTAGACAGTCCAAGAAAAAAAGAGGGAAGTTTCAAATTACTAATATCAAGAATGAGAGAGAAGGGCCACCTGGGTGGCTCAGTTGGTTAAGTGTCTGACTCTTGATTTGGCTCAGGTCATGATCTCCCGGTTTGTGAGATCAAGCCTTTCGTTGGGCTCTGCACTGACAGAGTGGAGACTGCTTGGGATTCTCTCTCTCTCCCTCTCTCAGCCTCTCCTCCACTTGCATGCATGCATATGCACTTTCTCTCTAAATAAATAAATAGACTTAAAAAAAAAGAATGAGAGAGGAAACATTATTACAGATTTAATAGACATAAATAGATGTAGAAAAAAAATCATTGGAGAAAATCCAACACCCTTTCAGGATAAAAACACTCCACAAAATAGGAATAGAATGGAATTTCCTCAACTTGATAAAAGGAGCTATGAAAAACCCACAACTAACATAATACTTTTAATTGTAAAAGACTAAATGTCCTAAAATAAGGAAAAGAGAATAGAATATCTACCGTCACAACTTTTATGGCACTGGAGTTTCAATCCAGGGAACTGGGGAGAAGGCAAGAAAGAAGGAATCCAGATTGAAAAGAAGGAAGTAAACCCATCTCTATTCAAGGCAATATGATCCTGAATTCCTAATGAATCCACTAAAAACTGTTAGAAGTAGTAAAGGAGTTTAGCAAGTTTGCAAGATATAGAATATATGGAAATCAATTGTATTTCTACCATTGGATTATACACTTTAAAAGAGTGAATTGTATAGTATGTGAATTATGTCTCAATAAAGTTGTTAAAAATTCAATTGTATTTCTATACACTTGCAATGACCATTCCAAAAATTCAGTTAAGAAAACAATTCAATTTGGGGTGCCTGAGTGGCTCGGTTGGTTAAGCGTCCGACTTCGGCTCAGGTCATGATCTCACAGTTTGTGGGTTTGAGCCCCGTGTCGGGCTCTGTGCTGACAGCCCAGAGCCTGGAGCCTCCTTCAGATTCTGTGTCTCCCCCTCTTTCTGCCCCTCCTATTCTCATGATCTCTCTCTGCCTCTCAATAATAAATAAAAATATTAAAAAAAAAAAGAAAACAATTCAATTTATGGTAGCATCAAAAAGAAAAAATATTTAGGAATAAATTTAACAAAAGGAGTGCAAAATTAGTATCTGAAAACTACAACACATTGTTGAAATAAATAAAAGAAGATCTATATCAATTGAAAGACATCCCATGTTCATGAGTAGGAAGGTTTAATATTTTAAAAATGACAACACTCGGGCACCTGAATGGCTGTCAGTTGAGCGTCTGACTTTGGCTCAGGTCATGATCTCATGGTTTGTGGTTTCAAGCCCCACATTGGGCTTTGTGCTGACAGTGCGGAGCCTGCTTGACATTCTCTGTCTCCTTTGCTCTCTGCCCCTCCCCCGCTCATGCTCTCTCTATTCCTCTCAAAAATAAATAAGCATTAAAAAAACATTTTTAATGCTAACACTCTCCAAATTGACCTACAGATTCAATGCAGTCCCTATCAAAGTCCAAGATAGCTTCTGGATAGAAATGGAGAAGCTGATCCTAAAATTCATATGGAAATTTAAGGGACCAAGAATAGCTAAAACAGGGGTGCCCGAGTGGCTCAGTTGGTTAAGCGTCTGACTCTTGATTTCAGCTCAGGTCATGATCCCAGGGTTCATGAGATCGAGCTCCGTGTCTCAGGCTCCGTGGTGACAGTGAGCTTGGAGCCTGCTTGGGATTTTCTCTCTTCCTCTCTCTCTGCCCTTCCCCCTCTCATGTTCGCTCTCTTTCTCTCAAAATAAATGAATAAACTTAAAAAAAAGTATCTCTAAAACAGTCTTAAAAAAGAACAATAAAGTTGGAGGACTCAGGATTCTTTTTATTTATTTATTTATTTATTTATTTAGTGTGTGTGAGAGAGAGGCAGAGAAAGAGAGAGAATCTCAAGCAGGCTCTGCACTGTCAGCAGCCGATTTGGAACTCAAACTCAAGAAAGTGAGATCATGACCCAAGCTGAAATCAAGAGTTGGACGCTCAACCAACTGAGCCACCCAAGCACCCTGGAGGACTCATCATTCTTAATTTCAAAACTTACTACAAAGCTACAGCAATCAAAACAGTGTGGGAAACGGCATAAGAATAGGCATGTAGATCAATGAAGGAGAATTGAGAGTCTCAAAAGAAACCCATATATTTATGGTCAATTGATTTTTGACAAGGATGCTAAGATTATTTAGTAGAGAACAGTTTCTCCAACAAATGGTGCTGAGACAATTGGATATCCACACACAAAAAAATGAATTTGGACACTTTCCTCACACCATATACAAGAATGAACTCAAAATGGATCTAAGAGCTAAAACTATAAAACCATTAGAAGAAAACATAGAGGTAAATGTTCATGACCTTGGATTTGGCAATGGAGTTTTAGATATGACCCCAAAAGCATCAGAAACAAAAGAAAAAATAAATTTCTTAGCTCAGGCTGCTATAACAAAATATCATAGACTGGGCAGCTTATACAATGGAAATGCCTCACTTTTGGAGGCTGGAAGTCTGAAATTGGAGTGTCCGTGTTTCTGGTGAGGGCTCTGTTTCTGGCTTGCAGATGGTTGCATTCTCATGAATGTTCTTAGCAGCATTATTCACAACAGTTAAAAGGTGGAAACAATCCAAATATCTATCAACTAATAAATGGATAAATAAAAATGTGATGTATCCATACAATGGGATATTATTCAGACATATAAAAAATGAAATACTGATAAACCTTGAAAACATTATGCTAAGTGAAAGAAGCCAGTCATAAAAGACCACAGTTTTATGATTCCATTTATATGAAATGTGCAGGCAAATTTCTTGAGACTGTAAGTGGACTAGTGATCTACAAGGACTAAAGAGAGTAGAGGGATTGGAGGATGGTGGCCAAATGGTGCAAGGTTTCTTCTGGGTGTGATAAAGACGTTCCAAAATTAATTGTGGTGATGGTTGCACAAGTCTGTGAATAGACTAAAAGTCATTGAATTGTACACTTTAAATGGGTTATGTGAAATTAAAAAAATATATATATATCAGTCTCTGCCCCTGGGCCCTGGCACAGGAACCTAATACCCTTATAATTTTCTAAGTGATCAGAGCACTAGGAGCATCTTTTGATCTAAGATCTGGTCTTTGAGGGGCGCCTGGGTGGCTCAGGTGGTTGAGTGTCCGGCTCTTGGTTCTCGGCTTAGGTTATGATCTCATGGCTTGTGAGTTCAAGCCCTGAGTCAGGCTCTGTGCTGACAGTGTGGAGTCTGCTTTGAATTCTCCCTCTCTCTCTGCCTCTTCCCCACTCATGCTCTCTCTCTCTCTCAAATAAATAATAAACTAAAAAAAAAAAAAGATTTGCTCTTTGACCCTGATTCCTGACAAAATTTCCTGGATGATAATAATGTCTTTTATTCTAATGAGGTGACACTTGGTGGGTTCTTGGATTGGTGGGGGGGGGGGGGGAGTGGGAGGGGCTGGTCACCAGAAAGACCAAGCCATGATTAGAAGCTTGGAATTTTTAGCACCACTGCCCATTGTCCAGAATGGGAATAGGGGCTAGAAATGAAATCATGATGAGGCATCCATAGAAATCCTCATAGTAGGGAGTTCACAGAACTTCTAAGTTGGTGCATGCCTCACATGCGGGGAGGGTGGCACACCCCAACTCCACAGGGACAGAAGCGCCCAAACTCGGGGGACTGCTGGACCTCGCCCTACATAGCTCTTAAGTTGGCTGTTCATCTGAGTCCTTCATCATATCCTTTATTTTATTTCATTTTATTTTTTAAGGTTTATTTATTTATTTTGAGAGAGAGAGAGAGAGAGAGAGAGAGAGAGGGAGATATTGAGTGCGTGCGAGTGCGGTAGGGGCAGAGAGAGAGGAAGAGAGAATCCCAAGCAGGCTCTGCGCCCACAACCGCCAGATCACCCCCTGAGCCAATATCAAGAGTCAGATGCTTAACCGACAGAGCCACCCAGGCACCCCTATCATTTCCTTTATTTTATTATAAACTGGTAAACTTAAGTGTTTCCCTGAGTTCTGTGGGCTGTTTTGGCAAATGATTGAATCCAAGAGTGGGGCAGGTCATGGGAACCTCTCATTTGTAGCCAAGTAGGACAGAAGTGGCAGGTAACCTGGGACCTACCACTTGGAATTGGTGTTGAACTGAGGCAGGGTAATCTTTTTTTTTTCCTTTTTCTTTTTTTGAATAGATAGCGTGTTTATTTCATTCTGTACATCCACCCTGTATTTATTTTAACAAATAAAACCACGATTGGTATTCCAAAACGTTATTGAGAGTAATAAAGAATTCCAACTCCCACTTCTTGAATATCTGCTGCTATCTCAATGCATCACACAGATAAAAGGCTGATGCAAACCTAGCACGGAGTTAGGCATCCACAGGGTGACTGTGACTTTCAAAGCAAGTTTTCGATTTTGATCTACAGGTTTTCAATTCTTTGCCCCCGTGTTTGTGACCCTTCTTCAAATGACTGGAGTTAGCATTCGCATCCATTTCAAGGGTATTCCAGTCTGGACTCCCGTATGGCAGCCTGCCCACTGGTTGCAGTTATTTCCTCAAAGTACAGATCCAGGTATCATTTAAAGCTGAGCTGAGGGGTGCCTGGGTGGCTCAGTTGGCCAACTTCGGCTCAGGTCATGATCTCACGGTTTGTGAGTTCGAGCCCCTCGTTGGGCTCTGCGCTGACAGCCTGGAGCCTGGAGCTTGCCTCAGATTCTGTGTCTCCCTCTCTCTCTGCCCCTCTCCTGCTCATGCGCGGTCTCTCCAAAATAAAATAAATGTTAAAAAAAATAAATAAATAAAGCTGAGCTGAAGCACATCCTGAGAAGAGTTTTCCAGTTGTCCTTCCTTGTATTTGCCACTAAGCTAGTGTGCTAAGCATAAGCGAGCACAGTGCACGGTGCTACGGAGGATTACCGCTCCTGCTGTCCTGGAAGGCTGCATCCCAGTGTTGGTGTTTATGTCAACCTACTTTATATTAAGAGTAACTGACTTGGGACACTTGTGTGGCTCAGTTGGTTGAGCGTCCGACTTCAGCTCAGGTCATGATCTCGCTCGTGGGTTTGAGCCCCGTTGTCAGGCTCTGTACTGATGGCTCAGAGCCTGGAGCCTGCTTTGGATTCTTTGTCTCCCTCTCTCTCTGCCTCTCCCCGGCTCACACTTGTCTCTCTCTCTCTCAAAATAAATAAACATTAAAAAAATTTAAAAAAAAAGAGTAACTGACATAACAGCTGACGGTGGAGAGATGGCGTAAGTATCTGCGGCACACTCAATATCAGGATTCTACATGTAATAGTTTCTAGGCCTCCAATTCGACATCAAGCCTATAATTTGGTAGAAAGGATTTTTATTTCCTTAACTCTCAAGGCATCACTGAAAGATAAGGTTGTTAAATTCAAGGACAGCCTTCCATTTTTTACTGCTGGTGAAAACCCAGCCGTGTGGAGGGTTTCACTGACACAGGCTAATATGTGATCTCGACATTGCAATGCTCCTTGTTCTGTATCGACAAATCTATTCACCACTTCCTCCATAAACCCGTTCGCACTAGAAGCAGGGGTAATCCTGTGGGACTGAATTTTTACCTGTGGGGTCTGGTTAGTGTCAGAAATGAACTCAATGGTAGGACACCCAGCTGATGTTACTGAGAACTGCTTGGTGTGGGAAAAATCCCCAAACATGTCGTGTCAGAAGCATTGTGAGTAAGGTCGTGGTGTGAGGGTGAAGGAGAAACACGCTGAAATAGAAGTGCAGTGTTTTTTTTCCTACTTAGGTGAATTGTAGGGTATGTGAATTATATCTCAGTAAAGCTGTTACAAATAAACTTGTTATAATTGCTTCTACTTAGAGACGTGAAAGTAGGGAGGGTAATCATGAATTTGTGCAATTAGCCCTTTCATATATTATAGATCCACACCTCTGAACTCCCTTCCTACACCAAATTTTACTTGTCTATTTCAGCAACTAACCACTCTTAAGTTACCTCCTGGTACTGCTGTCTGCCAGCCAATAGTTTCATTTTAGCCGTGTTGCCATCTAAATATGGCAATGTTTGTGTAATTCCTTGAACATTTTGTTGCATATTTGCCCTTATTTATCAAAGGATAGTGGAAAATGGAAAAATAAAGTGCTGACGTTAATGATTTTACATTTGAGACAAAGGAAGATATCATCTGGTAGGTCAAAAACCGTAAATTTGATGCTTATTGAATTTAAGCAAGCCTGTCAACTGTATTCAATTATCAAGGATAACAACACAATTTAAAACACGTGTACAAAATGCTGTAACTCCATTGCCCAAGTTTGTGGCTAAAAGGTAGGGTGAAGTGGTAGAGCAAAATGTGGAGATCTTTCAGTTATGTTTATTAGAATATTATTTTGATACACTTTTCTTTTTCTGACTATTTATTTATTTATTTATTTTCACTCAGTGGTTCTTCCCTGGTTCAAAATAGACCTCTTCTTGGCAGCCATGCCTCAGGGTGGGGTTGTTACAGCATAGTGAAGATACCAAAAAAGTCAATCCCTGGCCTTTGAGGTTTAAAATATGTTTTAGAAACCCAAGGCAGAGATTAAACTTTTGTGATAAGAAGCTTTTGAACTTCAAAAGCTAGAACCATCAATAACCCAGGGCATAAACTGATGCTATACCCACAGGCATATAAGAATATATGATCAGTCAGGGCCAGTTTTTCCAGAGCTTTTCTTTCTCTCAAAGAGTAGATAAAAGTTCCCTGAGCTTATAAGGAGAAGAAACTAAGAGCAGACGGGAGTTGACCTGCTGGTGAGTCCCTAGAAAGGAATCTTGTGGCCCGATCTCTAGAGCTGTATCTCTCGAGGTATAGGAGCTGTTGAGAAGAAACGGCCGTGTGGCTGGGCCAGGCTGAGAGAGTCTGAGACAACTTCCTTGAGAGGCAGAGTGTCATGGGAGAGTGGGTGGTCCCCCCGAGAGGGAAGAAGGAGTAACTGAGTCCAGAGAAGCCTTCTTTTTCAGACATGGAGTCATGACTATGATCCTTATGGTCTGGCAGTTGGAGACCAAGTGGGAATAGGATGTCTTAGTAAATGCCAGCTTGGACAGACCGTGACAGAGGACCAGGAGACATCCCCATCTATTCCATCTGTCCTCACTGGTACTCTCCAACCCCTGAGAAAGGGAAGGAGTGTATATATGGGTGAATGTTGGGCAGGGTTGGCGGGGTAGGCTCTTAAACCGACCAGCATTGCCTTGATTTGACAGACAGGATGCTTTCACCATCTGGCAGATGCATAGCTCCAAAGAGAACTTGCTAAGGCCGGGCGGTGGGGGGGGGAGTCACACTTCTTGTACAGGTGAGTTTGGGGCGTTACGTAAGCACCTCTTATAACTGGGTTGAGAATCAACATGAACCAGCTTCACAGAGGAAATTTCACAGTCCAGCGAGCTGTTTGCAATGATTTAGTGTGTTACAGGCTTCTTTTTTTTATTTTTTATTTTTTTGTCTTTATTTTATTTTTTGAGAGACAGAGACAGAGAGTGAGTGGGGGAGGGGCAGAGAGAGAGGGAGACACAGAATCCGAAGCCGGCTCCAGGCTCTGGGCTGTCAGCACAGAGCCCGACGCAGGGCTTGAACCCAGGGACTGTGAGATCATGACCTGAGCCGGAGTCGGATGCTCAACCGACTGAGCCACCCAGGCGCCCATACAGGCTTCTTTATTAAGGGAGAGACCTGCAGTGTTTAAATCCTCTCTTTACAAATTATTCAAGAGTGTTGAAAAGACATTTTACAGTTACACAAGGTCCTGCACTATCATTTGCATGATTACTATTAGCAGATCTTTATATCTGACATCAAAGTTAAATTTTCTCCTTAGCAAATATCATTTTAAGTCAACTGGATGAACGAGGACTTTTCAGTTGCAAAGTTACACCAGAACATCGAATTTGATTGTCAGCATTTTAATATAATCTGTCTTTAATACTTTAAATATTCATGTATACAGTGCATAACATTCAGATACAAAATCAAATTAAGCGATTATATCATATTTGAGACTTTAGAATTCTTTTTAGCTCTCTGAATTGTGTCCCTTCTCCTCTTCCTTTCCTTCCAAACAAATAAAACATGTAAGTATCAAGTTCAAATTTTAGGCATTCCACTTTCCAAAACATGTTCCAGGAAAGTCTTTCCAGGAAACGCAAGGATTGTCTGAAGGGGGAAATAACTTTCCTGCTCACTCCCCATCCCAGAATATCTAAATAAAAAAAGATCAAGCCACTGAATGAATCTTCCAATAGTTTATCTATCTTTACCATGGATTTGGCCCATCCAATTGCAATATGAATTAGAAATGGAAAAATTCACTGGAGTCCATTCATTTACTGCCTTGAGCCAAAGACATGGAAGAGTAGAAATGGTGCTGGTTCGTGAGTGTACCTCTCAGGGTTTGGTTTCAGCTCTTTGCCATTTTATATATTCGTCTTTGTATTTATAGATGTTTTAAAATATTTAAAATGGTATTAAAACTATATATTTAAAAAATGTTATAAAATTGTGAAATATATCACGCATGCAAATATGTTTTAAAACCTATAGCATTTGAAGAATATCGCTAAAATAAACACCCATGTGTGTACTGTTTATCTTAGAAATAGAATGTTACAAGTCTCTTTAATGCGCTGATGAATCATCTGGGATCGTGTTAAAATGCAGATTCTGATTCCATATGTTTGGGGAAGAGCCTGATATTCTGCATTCGTAACCAGCTCCCTGACAAGACCGGCATTGGTGGTGCACAGGTCACACACTGAGTAGCATGATCTAAGACTTAGGCTCCCATGTGCCTCTCCCTAATATCACCTGTTTATCCCCCCATGACAAGTACTATCTCAGAATTTCTGCCAGTCACTCTGGTTTATTTTAAGTAGTTTTGGCATCTGTGAATGCATTTCTAAACATTATAATTGTTTAGTTTTGCCAGTTTTAAAATTGTACACAAACGGAATAATACTGTGTGCATCCTTCTGTTACCTGTTTCTGTCCTGATTTTGCTTATGTTTTAGAGACACATTCATGTTGGCGCATGGACCTGTACTTCACTATTTCTGTTGGGTGACTGCGCCCTGTTTTATTCATCCATTTCTCCTGTTGTAGACATTTGTGTTACTTTTGCTTTTTTGCTATGACAAACAATGCTACTATAAACATGTTTCATAATGCAAGAGTGCAGGAATTTCTCTGGACTACATGCCTACTTATAAAACCACGGGTTCAACTTTTATTTATTTATTTATAAATGTTTATTTATTTTTGAGAGACAGAGAGAGAGGCAGAGGGAAGGGCAGAGAGAGAGAGGGGGACAGAGGAGTTGAAGCCGGCTCTGTGCTGATAGCAGAGAGCCCCATGTGGGGCTTGAACTCATGAATCATGAGATCATGACCTGAGCTGAAGTTGGATGCTTAACCGATTGAGCCGCCCAGGTGCCCCTGGCTCAAGTTTTAAATTTGATGTCTAATTGTTGTCAAAGTGGTTGGTACAATTTACACATAACCATTACTGACACTTAGATTGTCTGATTTTTAATTTTTACTGTTTTGGAGGCTATACAAGTGTATTTTGGGGATTTTAATTTTCAGCTTCTTAATTGCCAATGAGGTTTTCGAATGTTTATGGGCCAACCAAATCCAGCCTATCTTATTAGCTGTGATAACTTGGATGCGTTGCTTAACTTGGATCCTCTTTTCTTCATCAGTAAAAAGAAGATAATAACATATACCTCCCAAGATACTGCCCTTGGGGGGAAGAACCTGCTACGGTAAAATGAAACAAAAGAAAACAAAACACCTAACATTCATTGTCCTATTGGAGGTGACTATAATAGCTTTAGGTAAATTTCAGCGGCTTAACAAAATAGAGTGCACGTCTGTTCTTGTGTTCCCCGTTAGGAGGCAGCTTTTCTGCACTTATTTAGGAAACCCGGGTCCTTCCCTGTGGCTCCACTATGCTTTAGGGCCACGGGGTCCCCCTCTTCCAGGAGAGGAAATAAGAGCCAAGAGGTTCTAACACCCACCCATTTCTTAAAAGTCCATGCCTTGAAATGAAATCTTTTTTTTTTTTAATGTTTTATTTATTTTTGAGACAGAGAGAGACAGAGCATGGGAGGAGGAGAGGCAGAGAGAGGGGGAGACACAGAATCTGAAGCAGGCTCCAGGCTCCGAGCTGTCAGCACAGAGCCTGAGCAGGGCTCGAACCCACGAACGTGAGATCATGACCTGAGCTGAAGTAGGAGGCTTAACCGACTGAGGCACGCAGGCGCCCCTTGAAATCTCTCTTCTGACCACATTTTTTTGATGAGACGGAGTCACATGACTCCATCCAGATGCAAGGAGTCCCCAGAAATGTAATCCTGGGCTGGGGTGCCACCTGCCAGCAACCACAGGACATGATGGAAGGGAAGCCATAGTCATATACAGTGTTACCCCATGATAACTCCACACTGTACGACAAACTCAGGTGGCCTTTGCCGTCTTATTGTACCATCCCCACTTAGGCAACACGATGCCCCTGTTCATGTTGATTCTCCTCTTACTCTTTATTTCATTTCATTTCAGTTTATTTTATTATTGTTTTCTTACTGCTCATTAAAATTTTTTTATGTTTTATTTATTATTGAGACAGAGAGAAACAGAGCATGAGTGGGGGAGGGGCAGAGAGAGAGGGAGACCCAGAATCTGAAGCAGGCTCCAGGCTCCGAGCTGTCAGCACAGAGCCCGCTGCGTGGAAGTCTTAAGCGTCTTAAGCGGCTGAGCCACCCAGGCGCCCCATCTTACTGCTCATTTTAATGTAGATCACACACAATGCTGAACAAGGATCAGGGAAGAAGACATGCAGTTTTCTCACTTCTTGGCTTTTGCCTTGCTCTTTCCTCTGCCGAGGACCCCCTCCCAGACTAAACTGCGGGCTCTGGGAGGAGAATTGCATACTGTGTTCACTCTAGAATATAGAGCTGGTTCGAAGCATGGGAATCAGTGCTTCCCACACCTTCACGTGGGGACTTGTGAAACTGCAGATTCTGATTCAGTAGATCTGAGCAGGGCTCCAGATTCGGCATTTCTCAAACGTTCTCAGGTGATCACAGTGCCACTGCTCCAAGGAGAACATTCGTGATGTCCATTCGTTCATTTGGCGAACAGATCTTTATTGAGTGCCTGCAGTGTGCCAGGCATTGAGGGTACAACAGTGAATGGGAGGGATAGGATAATAATTAGCCACTCCTGAGATTGAAAGTCTATAAATATTTGTTCAACATTTACATAGTGAATAAAAAGTGTACAGCAGAGCTGTATCAGAGGCGTGATGTGGTTTTGGAGTGGTCGTGGGGGTCCGGAGCTGATGGCCAAGAAAGAATTCTAGAGACGTCTTTTGTGCAAAGAGGTGGTTTTATTAAAGCACGGGGCGGAGTGGGGCGGGGGGACAGGACTTGTGGGCAGAAAGAGCTGCTCTGGGGTTTGGAGGAGGGACTGATTTTATACTGTGGAGTTGGGGGAGATAAAGGCAAAAGGGAGGTTTCCAAAAGGACTTTCATATGCTAAAGAGGCCTTAAGACCCTTTAAGACCCTGAAGGCCTAGCCATTGTCAAGCTAAGGTTGTTTTTCCCCTCTGGCAAAACATTAACTTTAAGAGAGTAGGGAGTTCCGGGGAGGAATGTTATACTCTGCATTTGCATATTTGTCAATGGGCTGCAGGTTATAAAAAATTTTAATTTTATTTACAGTTTCTTCTTGCCTCTGTTCCCCACATCACTATGGAGGGGAAGGTGATGTTAGGGCTCTAGGAAACTGAGTCTATGGGTTTCTAGAGATTACCTTTTTTTTTCTTGTAAATTATTAAAACAGTTACAAACTGATGGAGACTTATGTCCTACATGACTGTGATCTTTATCAGTCAACCATTTATTTTTCCCTTTCCTTTGTTCTTGGGCAGCCTGGAGTGCCTGAGGAATGTCACACGTACCCCACCTGGGGCGTGGGGGCCCTTGGCCCTCAGCTTGCCTTTCGCTCCCTCATCAGGTGCATTTAACTTTTGTATTTTTTCCCCTGACTTTAATGCTCTCAAAATGCTTTCCTTTTTTGGGGCTTCTTATTCTCTCCTCGGGAGTTCTTGTGTTTATATGTGTAGTTAGTCTTGGGTGATACATTACATCCTTTAAACCTCGGTAAGATCACTCTTAGTAAATACCACTATGTTGTATATAATTTAGTTTTAGAAGTCAAGGTATTTGTGACCTCCAGCTTCCGGCAACAGTCAACTAGCTGATCTCACAGTCACTTTTACTGCTTGTGGGAGCATCATGCAACTCAGGTGTGTGATTCAAAGAATACTCAACAGGGAAAGTTCAGATCAGGCAAGGGATATTCTAAAATTTTCACCCAAAGAAACAGTCCCCCTCAATTGTGTAGACACATGAGTTAACCAGCACTTTATTTCTGATTTATTCTAGTGGTGATTTAGAATCCCTTATAGAAGATGGTTCTACCCAACTGCCCAACTGGCCAGCGGAAGAGACAAAACTGTGTATTTACTAAATCTCATTTAGTTTTCCTCTCTCTGGGTAAAGAGAGAGACTACATTTCCTGTCTCCTTTGCAGTTATTTTAAACTCAAAGACTGGTTTCAGACTAATGGCATGTGGGCTGAAGTGATGTGAGCCACCTTCAGGCCAGGTAATGAAAAATACTCCACAAGACTTTCTTGATTATTTCCCCCATCATCAAAATCTTGGAGGGCACAGGTTGGGATGGTAGTGTTGTCAGATGACAGTGCCCAGATAAGATGGATGGATAAAAGTGGCCCTGGAGAGTCACCTGATCCATCTCATCTTCAGCACAGGGGAAAGCCTTTGTAGTATTAACTCACCGACATGACGGCGTTTATTTTTCACTGTTCTGACTACTAATCCAGGTAGAACCTACACAGTGTGTTACACCTAATTGCCTCATAAATATTTTCCCAGGTGAATGAATTAGATTCATTTTTACCAGCTCTCTTAGCCATGACATTCCAGTCCTGACCTCTGTTGTAGGCGTGTACCGAAAACTTAGTTACCTGTTAATGGACTGTGGAGGAATTTCATAAATATTGGCTTAATGAAAGAAGATAGAAGTGAGAGATTTTCACACTCAGTTTCCTAGAAAGGATTTAATTATTTTAGCATGAAGTATCAGAATCAAACATGGTCATTAAAAACGTTTTGAGGGGTACCTGCATGGCTCAATCAGTTAAGGGTCTGACTCTTGGTTTTTGGCTCAGGTCAGGATCTCACGGTTTGTGAGTTCAAGTCCTGCGTTGGGCTCTGCACTGACAGCATGGATCCTGCTTGGGATTCTTTCTCTCTCTCTGACCCTCCCCTGTTCGTGCACATTCTCTCTCTCTCTCTCTCTCTCAAAAATAATAACATTAAAAAAAAATCACGATTCTCTGTAGAAAGAATGATATTTGCTGTTTCTTCCCTATTTCTTCCACTTCCTTCTTCCAGGGCTGCTCTCCATTAGGTCAATTCATAATGTGATTCGGAACATGCTCCGCCTTCCTTGTGGTAGAGTTCCCTCCCTAAGGAATGTGGTGAGGAAAGACCTCAAGATAAGGGAAGGCAACTTAGCTATGCGCATATGTGACATTCCTCACAACTCTTTAGGTCTGTGCATGACATCCCTCACGACCCTGTAACATGAGACCACCCAGTCAGACTGTATGTCTATACATTACCCATATATGGGAGACAAAGAAGATGCCTAAAAGGCTACGCCACACAGAACTCAGTTTTTTTTTTTTTTTTGGTACAAACCCTCTGAGCCTGTGCCAGCACAAATAAAGTTGTTTCCTGGAAAGAAAAGCCTCAGTGTCACGACTCTCTGTGAGAGAGTCCGGCTACATCCTCATTCCAACAAATAACCTTGAAGGACTCAGCAGGGAACGATACTGACCTGGAGCTTCCTCTGCAGTGCGTCCTTCACATCCTTGTTGCGGAGGCTGTAGATGAAGGGGTTGAGCATGGGAATTATGATGGTGTAAAACACGGACACTATTTGGCCATTGGTATCATTAGAGGATCTGTGAGGCTGGACATAGGTGAAAACCACAGTGCCATAGAAAATGGCAATGGCCAAGAAGTGGGAGGCACAGGTGGAGAGGGCCTTCTCCCGTCCAGCTGCTGAGCGCATCCTCCCAATGGCCACCAAGACCAAGCTGTAGGAGGTGAGGATGACTACAGCAGGCAGGAGGGTAACCAGAGCAGAGAAGATATAGAGGACCACCCCTGCTGTGGCTGTGTTGCCACAAGCCAGGCGAAGAAGGGGTGGGATGTCACAGAAGTAGTGTGTGACCTGGTTGGGCCCACAGAAAGGCAGAGCAAAGACATTCCCAGTCTGGATAGCAGAGTTGGCGGCACCGAATGCATAGGAAGTGGCTACCAGCTGAACACAGGTCTCCTTGGTCATGATGGAACCATAACAGAGGGGTTGGCAGATGGCCACAAAGCGGTCATAGGCCATGGAGGCCAGCAGGAAGCTCTCAGCTGTCACATGCACCACAAAGAAGGTCAGTTGGACCACACAGCCCTCGAAAGAGATGGTCTTGTCAGAGGTCAAGAAGTTGACCAAGAGCTTGGGTGTGACCACAGATGAGTAACAAATATCTAGAAATGACAGGACACCGAGGAAGAAATACATGGGGCTATGGAGACGGGCATCTGTGAAGATGAGTGCCATCATTCCCAGGTTGCCCATCACTGTCACGGTATAAATGAGCAGGAAGGCTACAAACAGAAGCTCTTGGAGATCTGCATAACTGGAGAATCCCAACAAGATGAACTGGGTAACTGGAGTATGGTTGCTGGTTGCACAGGCTAGTTCTCCAGGTGTCATCTGTGGAGGTGACAGTTGATAATCACTCAAACAGTATTACCCGAAATGAAAACACGTGTACTTTTCAGGGTCACTGTGTGGCCTCAGTGAAAAAATGAATGTAAAATATCTGAATGTCCGGGACACAGGAGATGATCAATAAATTGTGAGGCCTCTTCCACAATTTCTAGTACCCGTACCTACAAATATGCTTAGGACTATATTTGACAATTCTTTCATTTTGCCTTTTAAAAAAAAATCAAGATAAAATTCACGTACTATAAAATTCACCATTTTAAAGTGTATAATCAGTGGTTAGTTAGTAGCATATGCACATCCCCACTATTTAATCGTAGAACACTTTCATCACCCAAAAAAGAAAACCCCATGGCCATTAGTAGTCACTTCCCATTCTACCCTTCCCCCAGCCCCTAAAACTCATTAATCTACTTTCTGTCCCTGTGAATTTGCCTATTCTGGACATCTCGTATAAATGGATTCCTACTCTATGTGGCTTTTTGTGTCTGGCTTCTTAATGTTTTCAAGGTTTACCCATGGGGTAGCATGTATGGGTATTCATTCTGTCTTGTATTTAAACATCCTTCAGGGCGTACCCTGTATGTCGTAACCACTGTGTTCTCTGAGAATCTATTGAGCTGACTGTCACCTGGTAGACCATCAGCTTGGAAGTGGTGTTTGAGTGCTTGCTTGATGGTCCTCCAAGATGTTTATCCACGGGAGAACTGGGAATGCTCACAGTCCTTTCCTTCTTCCCCATCCTTCCTTCTCTTTCTGCCCTTCAGCTCCCATCTCTTTGGGGGATCTGGAATACATTCTGAAAATCAGTCCTAGGAAAACCTCACCAACCCCTTCATCCATGTCAAATGGTTTATGTGGATGTCAAGGAGGGAACGTGGTGTCTCCTTGAAGAAGGACAGGGAACAGCCTCATCTCTGTTTTTACCTGCTGTAACAGGTACAGAGTACAGCACTGGGCCGACAGGATGGAGGCCTGCTTTCTAGTCCCAGTTCTGTTATCTTGGGCGATTCTCCTCTCTCTGAGCCTCTATTCCTCATTGGCAGAGTCAAGATCACACCTGGCCCCGACAATCTGACAGTGGGTGAGTGCATCTTCCCTGAACTTGCTGCCTGGGTGGATCTTTGTGCCAGTGTAGCCCCGGGCAACACAAAAAGAATCCATGTGAATTTCTCCAGAAAAAGGATACTTTTTTCCCTGATTCTAACAGACAATTTTGGGAGGGTCGGTCCAAGTCACAAGGATCTATTTAAATATATTGGCCACTCACAGTGGTAATCACTGGCAAATATTTTGTACATGATGTAGGAAGTTATGAGACACTTTGTTAACATAAATGAGTAGATGGGAAAATACGAGTTTTGTTATGGCAATGTCATCCAATTCATTGAACTTCTTAACGACAAGAATCACATCGTGATGTATCATCAAAAACTTTTTTTCATGCTGCATTGTCTGTCATTTTGAAAAGATCCTCCCTCTATGTTGTTGAAAGATTTCCATCTGACTTAGAAAGGATTTTATAGGCAGTCATTAAAGTCACTTAATTTTTCAACACCTATTTATGAAATTACCTCTTTGTGTGCAATCCTGGAAGTTTTGTAGGCTGGCAAAATGCCTTGTCCTAAGACTCAGGATGAGTTAGAAGCATGCATTTCTTTTAAAAACATGAGAGAAGGGCAACTGTGAAGGGGGAGATCAGAAAAGAGTACAGCACTTCCCCCCCCCTCCCCCAGATGTATTTTCAAGGACACTGATTTCATGAAAGAATAGATGTGGACCTTGAGGCTCCGGAAATTAGTTCCCTTTAAAATTGTCTTGCCCACGAACCCCTTGAAAAGTCTTTACTTCACCCTCAAGTGTACTCAACCCTAGTTTGAAGACCGTGCCCTTAGAAACACTGGTCCAGGGGCCCCTGGGTGGCTCAGTCGGTTGAGTGTCCAGCTTCAGCTCAGGTCATGATCTCATGGCTCGTGAGTTCCAGTCCCACATCGGACTTGCTGCTGTCAGCCTGTCAGCCCAGAGACAGCTTCAGATCCTCTGTCCCTCTCTGTCTGCCCTTCTCCCACTTGCACTCTCCCCACAAATAAATAAATATTGAAAAAAAGAAAAAGACAAAACACTGGTTAGTTAGTTCTAGGACCCTGCCCTCTGCCCTGCCTCCTCTCCTTCCTCTCAGGGCTGGTCTTGTGATCATGTGACTGTAGGAGAATTCACTGGAACACTGCCTTTTAGAGACCAACCATCTGTTTAGTATAAAGGTGAGAAGATGCCACCTGGAAGGCAGGGTCCCAGCGGTGGGGCAGAATCCTATCATCTTGGAGCCTAACCTGGCAGACCAGCCTCCTGCCCTGTGCTCCACTTTCTCTACGGAGTCCTCAGTGTGTCTCACGCTCCTTTTCTCACTTTCTTAGAGGTTTAGTTGTGTCCAAATCCAAATGTCCGGAAGTCTCTGATCTACCATGAATATTAATGTTTTCATTGTTCTCTGATAGGATGGCAGCCAATCCTCTACACACACACACTTATACTCAGTGTTCTTTTTAGGGTGAGCTTCTGGATCCTGCTTTTCAGTAAACAAGCTTTCCTGTCCTCCTCCCCAAATCCCCCTTTCCCAGTGTTTCCCTGCTCCAGACTTCATTCCCTCCTAATCCTTTGCTCCTCCCATCGCACCATCCCGCCTTCCAGATGACCCTTCAATCCCTTCAGGGGCACGCCCACCAATAATTCTCCAAATTCTCCACTGTGGTGACCTCGGCCAACAGCCTCACAGATGTACCCCCAGGTTCTCAGTTGGCGACATACCTCCAGGCGTCCTCTGTAAATCCTGCAAAGCCATCCCTCAGCCCTGCTTGTCAGATTTCCCTTTCACCCAACTGAATTCTCTCTTTGGGTGCGGCTGGCATGCGGCAGCTGACTCTCGCTCACACAGATGCATTTCGAGTCATTTCACAGGGCTTTATCAGTGTCGCTGTCTTTCCTCCTGCTCGGTTGTTCTGCTTTCCTATCACATTATAACTTTTGAAAGCAGAGGCTGTTCTAAGTTTTTTATCAGGCGAACAGCAAATATTTGAGCAACTACTGTTATCCATAAGTATTTGAACAATTACAGTTCTAAAGGATTTAAGCAATTACGCAATCAAGCAATTTAAACAACTACTGTTCAAACAGTGTAAGACATGGCTTTGGCCCTTTAGGATCTTGAAGTTTTGCTGCGAAACTAATGACTAACTTGTTCCCATGAAACTAGCATGAAGTTGGGTGGTGTCCTCTGCAGTGAAACCCACAGGAGCCGTCCAGGAAGGCTTCGGAAACAGGAGTGCGGGGCTGGGCCTTGAGTGAGGAAAGGGGTGCTCCGTGGAGGAGATGGGGAGACACAAGAAAGAACCTTGAAGTGGGAATTAAACTCCTTAGTAAATGTTTACCAGGCCAACAATGCATTGGAAAGGGTCAGGAAACCTAGTAGAGTTACTCAACCTTTTTGGGCCTCAGTTTCCTTAGTTTCTGAGGATGGGAAGGCACTGTAAGCCAATCCACTCAACCCACTTCTGGCAACAGGGCAGGCACCTGGTGTACATTAAGGGCCCCTCCACCACAAGTTAGGTTATGAACATGCAATGGAGGGGGAGCTGGAAGAGATCGCTTAGGACCCCTGAGTGCAGTGGGATCTCAGGAATACTTAAAAGCTGGCAGAGTAAGGGATAGGATGGGTGCAGATTTGGAGCAAGAGGAAGGAGAAGTTAACAGGCAACCTCAGCTTTTTGAATCAGCTCTAGTGGAACTAGGTAGAATTTCTGAGAGACATGTACCAACCTTAGCAGACGATGCTTCTCAGCCTGATACACCTCAAGATCCTCTCAGCCCAGCCACATAGGGGAGAGTGTGGGACTGACCTTCACTCCAGCCTGTGTCTTTCAGGTTGCCCTCCCTAGAGCTGTTTCTGGGGCAGCCACACATCCAGAGCAGGTGACGAGACACACAGCTTATTAGGACTGAAGCTCTAGGTGCGTCCTGGTTCCACCAGGGCTTATACAGCTAGCTCCAACCCCTCGTGATCCTAGTGGCTGCCGAGGCTCAGAGCCCTGGGGAGGTGCTGGAAACAGACCCACCCCCACATCTTCTTCAGGGGTCCTTCGGGGTTCAGGCCTCGGGGAAGAAGAGCTGATCCCCTAGAGATTGTGGTCACTTGCTCCGGTCTTGAGGCAGAGGGAGATTAGGGTCCCCTGGAGGAGTTGGAGCTTATGGTACATTCTTAACCAGCAGAAAGACTTCCTATCTCCTCCCCAAATTCTGAAGTCCAGATTTAAAAAAGTCATCTTGCCCCTTAGGAGGGTGCAGAAAACTGGGGGACAGCTTACCTAGTTTACCCAGGGGCTCTTTGCTGGGCCCTAATTCTGGTCAAACAAGTTGGTGACACTGAGCTCTATAGAGCTCATAGAGTACACGGCTAGGGCTAAGTGCCTTTCCTTGTTATTTCTGTGTCCCAGCAGCAGCGGTTCTGAAGGGGGGTTGGGGACACATGGGGCAGGAAGTCTGAGGCTTGACCCTGTCTGTGAAGCTCTCCTGATTTGGGCTGCCAGGGAATCGTCTAAGGAGGCACTGGGGGCCTCGTTAACAGAATAGGTAATTTATTTATCTTAACAAATTTTTAAAATTCTATTTTCAGAAAGGAAGCTAACTTCTAAGCATAGGAAATGCCATTGGGCATAAGGACGAGCCCAGGGGTCTGTTAACCAAGAGCCAAGAGCACAGTGAGCATCTCCCAGCTGTTGCTTTGTCCTCCTTCCCTCCTCTTCCTGCCTCATCCCCACCCCCCTAGCCATCCTCACTGCTTTCAGGTTGGAGAGGGTTGGCTCCCTTCCTGCCCACTGTCAGCTGGCTCTTCTCTCCTGAGACTGCGTCCTGCTGGGCCCAGCTGAGGCTACTGGAAGGATGTGCTGAAGGGTGTGTGAATCCCCCACTGTGCTAGCTGGAGAGAATTACTGAGCATGTATGTAGCCCAGCGGGCACCCAGCTGAGGTGTGAAGGCACAGCAGTATTTCTGCCAGGATCACATTACCAGGCATGCTAGGCATGCTCGGCATGCTCGGGGCACCAGCAAAGTAGAGGCCCACCATTATCTAATGTATCTAAGGACACATTTGGACATTTTTAAAAAGCACCGGGAAATGGTAAGAAATTGGGATTTGCTTTAAAATAATCCAGGTGGGCACATGGGGAAAAATATAAATAAGGGCATTTTGGAGACGGTGGCCAAGTCATTTGGACATCTGACTCTGATTTTGGCTCAGGGCATGATCCCAGAGTCGTGGGATAGAGCCCAACATCAGGCTCCACGCTGAGCATGGAGCCTGCTTGAGATTCTATGTCTTTCTCTTTCTTCTCTGCCCCTTCCCCCAATAAAAAATACACCATTTTATTTATTTATTTATTAAAAAAATTTTTTTAATGTTTATTTTTGAGAGAGAGAGACACACAGAATGTGAGCAGGGGAGGGTCAATTAGAGAGGAAGACACAGAATCCGAAGCAGGCTCCAGGCTCTGAGCTGTCACCACAGAGCCCGACATGGGGCTCGAACCCACCAACCGTGAGATCATGACTTGAGCCAAAGTCGGCTGCTTAACCGACTGAGCCACCCAGGCGCCCCTTTTCTTTTTTTTTCTTTTTTAAAAAATTTTTACACCATTTTTTTTAAAGTAAAACTGTGACTCATACAAATATATAAGACACATATCAAACATTTTATTCAACTTGGGCGCTTGGATGGCTCAATCAGTTAAACATCCGACTTTGTCTCAGGTCATGATCTCATGGTTTGTGAGTTCAAGCCCCAACATCGGGCTGTCTGCTGTTAGCGCAGAGTCTGCTTCGGATCCTCTGTCTCCCTCCCTCGCTGCACTTCCCCACTCATGCTCTCAATCTCTCTCAAAAATAAATAAACATAAAAAAAGACATTATTCAACTTACCAATGAGAAAAATGGTAGGATATTAAGGTCACAACAAAGAGCATTTGAGGGGGTGGGAATTTATAGGCAATAAATGTAATACAACTAATAAAAGAAAATTGGTTGAAAAGGCAGTTATAAGAAAATTGCTAGGTTAGATACTCCAGTGACTCTTGTCTTATATGGCAATAAACTATGACCTTGGGGTTATTTTTTTTTTTTACCAAACAGATATTGCTTGCATTTCTGGACAAAAATCTATAAGCTAACATGTAACTTCCCTAAGTCTGGAACTTTTAATCAGTAGTAAGCATGGGTCAAAACAGGTACATTTTCCTAAAAAAATCCTTAAGTGGGCCTGTTAAACAATGCCCCACTCTAACTTTGAAAGGACATGACACTCACTTTCCCCCATTATTTCCAAGTCTTGGATAGTTTTTCTTAGCAAATCTATATTTCTATATGTTCCTAAAATATAAATCTATAAATAATAATAGTAGCTATTTATTAAGCATTATTTTGGGCCAAGCACTGTTTTAAGGGTTTTACGCATACTAAGTCCTTTGTCCCTCAAAATCAATATTAGGTACTATTATTAGTCTTATTTTACAGATGAGGAAACTGGGGCACCAAAGTGCAGTAAATTCCCTAAGGTCATATTCCCATGCAAGTGGCAGAACTCTGATTCAATCCCAGGTCGTCTGATGCCATACTGTACACTATTTTGCAATTTGCTCTTTTACCTTCAATATCATATTTTGGAGAACTCTCCAGCATGGTATATAGTTATAGTTCGTTCATTTTGACTACAAGTTTACTGTTTACTATTTCAACATATTACTATACAGCAGTTAATTTACCTGTTCCCTGCATTGGTGAACATGAAAGTCATTTCCAGAGTTTCATTATGACAGTGTGCCATGAATATTTTTGGATGTCTCTTTGTGCATGTGTGTGAGGGTCTTTCTAAGTTAATTACCCCAAAATGAAATTTCTGTACTTTGGAAAGAGAAGATAGGTCCTTCCCTGGTCTTACCATAGCTTCTAACCAGCTCCAAGATGGGCACAAATGTAGCTCACTGAAAGCAGGAGACTTTTCCCTTTTTTTCAAAGAGGGACAGAGAGTAACAGAGACACAAATGCACAGACAGAGCAGGGGTTTGTATCTGAAAGGCCCAAGTCTGAATGGGGAGAAACAACTATCTGACCATCTGAAAGGAGAGGGACCTCCTTCACACCCATTAGGACAACTGTTATGAAAAGACCCCTGAAAATAACAAGCGTTGGTGAGGATGTGGAGAACGTGGGACCTGGGTGCGTCGCTGGTGGGAATGGGAAGTGGTACAGCTGCTGTAGGTGACAGTCTGGTCGTGCCTCAAACCGTCAAATATAGAATTGCCTTATGATCTAACAAGTCCACTTCTAGGTCTACACCTTCAAGGCTTGGAAGCAGGGCGTCTGGGTTTGCTCAGGCTGCCACACAAATGACTACAGACTGCGTGGCTTAAACAACAGAAATTTATTTTTTGCCAGCTCTGGAGGCTGGGAGTGCAAGATCAAGGTGTTGGCAGGTTGGATTCTTCTGAAGCCTCTCTCCTTGGCTCCCTGTGTCTTCACATTGTCTTTCTTCTGGGTGTCTGGTGTCTGTCTCTTAATCTCTTCTTATAAGGACACAAGTCATACTGGATTAAGCCCACCCATATGACTTTATATTACCTAATTACCTATTTTTCTGGTAAAGTTTGTTTGTTTGTTTATTTATCTATTTATTTATTTATTGAGAGAGACGGGGTGGTGGGGAGAGAGAGAGAGAGAGAGAGAGAAATATGAATGGGGAAGGGGCAGAGAGAAAAGGAGAGAATCCTAAGCAGGTTCCACACTGTCAGCACACAGCCCAATGCAGGTCTCGAACTCATGAACTATGAGATCATGACCTGAGCCAAAATTAAGAGTTGGACGCTTAAAAGACTGAGCCACCTACATGCCCTTAATGACCTCTTTAAAGACCGTTTCTCTAAATATAGTCACCCTCTGAGGTACTAGAGGTTAAAACTCTAACATGGGTTTTGAGAGGGGCATAATTCATCCCATAATTCAGAGACTCAAACAGATGCTTGTACAACGTTCCTAGCAGTCTTAGTCACAGTAACAAAAGATGGAAACAACCCAAATGTTCACCAACAGATGAATGGATAAATAAAATGTGGTATATATGTACCGTGGAATATTATCCAGTTAGAAAGGTGAGTGGAATTCTCATACATGATATGACATGAATGAACCTTGAAAACTTTACGCTAAGCCAGAGGAAAAAAGACAAATACCGTGTGATCTCACTTATATGAGTTACCGAGGATAGGCAAATATAGAGAATAGAGGTCGCCATGGGCTTGAGGGAGGAGGGAATGAGAGCTATTGTTTCATGAGTATGGAGTTGCTATTTGGGATGATGAAGTAGTTCTGGAAATAGACAGTGGTGATGGTTGCACGAAAGTCTGAATGTACTCAATGCCACTGAATTATGTGCTTAAAAATGGTTGAAATGGTAAATTTTATGTTATGTGTGTTTTACCACAATGAAAAAGGAGATCGAATGGTAATAATATTTGACTTCCAAGCTTGCTGTGAGAGGTAATCATATATTGTTTGTGAAAACACCTTTTGGGCCACATAGAAGATGCCCAGTACATTGTAGCTGTTACTTGTTTCTTCCTCTTCTTCTCCCTCATGTCTTCTATCATCTTCTACACCTTCTTCTGACTTGTATTAATTTCTTTTTTTAAGATTTTCTTTGGGGCGCCTTGGTGGCTCAGTCGGTTGAGCGTCTGGCTTTGGCTCAGGTCATGATCTTGTGGTTCATGGGTTGGAGCCCCGCCTCAGGCTCTGTGCTGACAGCTAGCTCAGAGCCTGGAACCTGCCTTTGGATTCTGTGTCTCCCTCTCTCTCTGACCTTCCCCTGCTCACACTGTCTCTCTCTCTCTCTCTCAGAAATAAATAAAACATTAAAAATATTTTCTTTAATGTTTTTTTTTTTTAATTTAGAGAGAGACAGACAGACAGAAAGAGAGAATCCAAGAGGCTCTGAACTGTCAGCACAGAGCCCAATGTAGGGCTTGAGTCCATGAACCTCAACATCATGACCTGAGCCAAGATCAAGAGTCAGATGCTTAACCACCTGAGCCACCCAGGCCCCCATGACTTGTGTTAATTTCTAAGTTCAGGATCTGTATGTACTGAATTATGTGCTCCCCCTCCCCAAATCATATATGGACACTCTCACCTCCAATGGGACTGTAGTTGAAGACAGTGACTTTAGGGAAGTAATTAAGGTTAAATGAAGCCATAAGGCTGATAGGACTGGTGTTCTTATAAGAAGAGAAAGAGACATCAGAGATCTCTCTCTCTCTTCTTGTGCACACAGAGAAGAGTCCATATGAGGACACAGTGAGAAGGTGGCTGTCTAGAAGCCAAGAAGAGAAGTCAAGCCAAAAACCAATCCCAAGAGCACCTTGATCTTAGAATCCAGCCTCACAACTCACAACTGTGAGAAAATAAATTGTTGTTTAAACCCCTCGGTCTGTGCATTTTGTTATGGCATTCCTCGTAGAAACACAGAGTCCAAGGATATGGTTTTAGGGCTAACTTCCTGCTACCCAGTTAGGCATTACTTTCCAACCAAGTGTCATTTCTAACCCCACCAGGTGGTTTCCCTTCTCAGTTTGGGCTTTTTCACCTTACCATCACAGAAGGACTATTTAGAAAGTTCAAATTTATCCTAGTGTTAGCCTGAGGAAAACAAGAATTAGAAAGAAAATCTGTTATAAAAACAAAGTATCTTGCGGGTTTCTGAGACAAAAATGAGTTGTGTATGTTTGGAATGTCTGTGCAACTGCTCTCTCCCCATGGATACTGATAACCGAGTGCTGGCTATAAATGATTCAAATACAAATATAGAAACCGAGGTGCAAATGTGGATTGAGTAGATTGTTCAAATAGCATAAGCTGATAGAAACCAATTTACATGAAGATATGAGTAGGTGAGAGGGAACAAAGTAGAAAGGGCATAGCTTTTGCAATTAAACAAATTAAGACACTATGGCTTTAACTATTTTTATGGCCTTAGTTAAGTCAACTAACCTGAGATTTTCCCTTTGCAAGATGGGAGTAAAGTGCTTATTCTATATATATATTTTTAGTTTATTCACTTTGAGAGAGGGAGAAAATGCGAGTGGGGAAGGGACAGAGAGAGAGAGAGAATCCCAAGCAGGTTTCGAACTGTCAGTGCAGAGCCCAGTCGGGGCTTGAACCCACAAACTGTGAGATCATGACCTGAGTGGAAACCAAGAGCCGGATGCTTAACCGACTGAGCCACCCAGGTGCCCCTAAAGTGCTTATCCTAAAGTGTGATTGTCGAGGTGCCTGGTGGCTCAGTCAGTTAAGCATCTGACTCTGATTTTGATTCAGGTCATGATCTCACAGTTCATGAGTTCAAGTCCCACATCAGGCTCTGTGCTGATGGTGTGGATCCCACTTGGGATTCTCACTCTCTCCCTCTCTCTCTGCCCCTCTCCCAGTCACACTGCACACTCCCTCTCTCCCTCTCTCTCTCAAAATAAAATAAACATTAAAAATTTTATTAAAGTATGATGTAGAGATACACATGTGACAATGTTTGCAAAGCATGGATAAACTCTAATTGCCTTCCTTTTCTATTTTGGGACAGAATTAATCAAGCAGATGTTTTTGTACGGACACATAGAATGTAAAGTGGAGGGGAGGAAAGACTGATATTTCCCAACAGTTTAAGATAGCAGAAAGGGTAAGGACATGTGAGGGTATGGTAAATTTAGTGGAAAGGGAGGAGAGAATAGAACTTTGTTCTTAATAGAGGCTTAAAAATAAAATCTGCTGAATTAAATAGCATTATTAGATGAATATATTACATTTATCCAGCTATAAATAACAAAAGACTCAAGCAAGATACTGTAGGTGATGAGTATATTTATTCCTTACTTAATAATACATTTGGTGGTAGTTTTTTTAAAGATCAGCGAACAAATAAATATCTTGCCCAGAAACCAGCTAGTGAATGTCTTCTGGAAGCTCATTGGCAAGAGGTGGGTCACACGGTTACCTCTAATCACAAAGGTGACTGAGAAAAAGAGTATTCGGCTTATTAAGCCTCTACAGTTTTGAAGGAGGGAAAGGAGAAGGAGTAGGTATGATTGTTCGATCTGCAACACTGGGCTTAGATTGGTAGGGGAGATAGAAGTGACTCCTTAATCTACTGATATTAGTGGAGGGCCAAAAAATGTGACCTCGATGGATTTGATATCTATATTTAAACTGCTTTCTCTAAGAACAACAAATGGGAACTTTTTCTCATCCCACCTCTCTCTTTATTACATGTTCAAAACCTACTTACATGTGAATGTCTACTGTTTGCTCATTCATTCATTCATGCATCTATGTAAGCATTCATTTATTTAATTCATTTAATAAATGTCAATTGAATACCTAGCATGTGCAAGGAACCGTACATGGTTCCTTTGTTTTAGATATCTAAAAGAAGCAGAAATCGATACCTGAGGGGTGGCTGGGTGGCTCAGCTGGTTAAGCGTCTGACGTCAGCTCAGGTCATGATCTCACGGTTTGTGGGTTTGAGCCCCACATTGGACTCTGTGCTGACAGCTCAGAGCCTGGAGCTGCTTTGAATTCTGTCTCTCTCTCTCTCTCTCTCTGCCCCCTCCTCACTCACACTCTGTCTGTCTGTCTCTCTCAAAAATGAGTAAACATTAAAAAAAAAAAAAGAAATAGATAGGAGCTAAAAACAGAGGACCCTGGAAACTTAACAAACTAACATGCAGTTTCATAACCTTAAAGTTTCATCAGAGATAAAACTTGCAATTTTGCTGAGATATGAATTCAAACCACCTGCACTGTCCTGCTGGTGTTTGGAGGAAGCCACTTTCCTAGTGAGTGAATTTAGCTGAGTCCCAACATTTGCACTCGGTGTGCCTTTGTTGACTACGCGCTTTATGAAGAAATTGTATCCTACAGTGACATTTCTAAGATTAGGAGTTGGGTGAGTTTTCGGAACTGTAACTCAGTAGCATAAAAAGTCAAGCCTAGCACCATATTTGCTAAAAGTCAGTCATAATTTTTGTTAACTTTACATGCTACTTGTAATATTTACTTAATATTTAAAACAACTCACTTAAGAATGAACAAAATCTAGCCCTACCTTAAGAAAAAAATATACCTAAAAGCCATAGATTTAATGAGACCACTATATTTTTAATGCATATTAGAAGAAAAATGTAACTCTTAAGATAAATTTGTTAACTTGTGCTTCACCTAAAATCCAGTGGTCCACACTAACATGGCCTTGGAAAGCACTTTAATCAGATTTAAATCCTAGTTCTGATATTTATTAGTGGTGAGGCCTTGGATAAATTACATGGTGTCAGTGATTCCCAGGTTCCTCCTCTGTAAAGTGGGGTTGAAAATCCTTATCTCACAAGGAATGCTGAGAGAGCCAAATGAAATACAGCACATACAGTGTATAGATTAGTGCAGTCCCTGGTACATAGTAACCTTCCAGTTAATGTAGTTTACGTTGACTATGGATGACAATTTAGATTCACTAATTGCCGAATATAACTTTGTCTTCCTGGAAACAAAGACAGGAAGAGTAAACTATTTGATTCTATCCTAGTAGAATAGATTTGGAGGAGTGTGTGTGTTTGTGTGTGCTAAATACAGGCATCGCCAAGGAGGTCTCAGAAATCCATTAAACAGCTCTCAGAGGACTGGCAAATGGTGATTGGAACAAAAAAGAAAAAGGTGGGTCTGAGGTAGAATTGAAACAGGTTAACACACTACTCTTGAGTAGCCAATGGGAAGAAGAGCCTGGAGGAAGTGCTGTCCAGTCACGAGGGTGCTGAAATGACTCCTTGACGCAGCCAGCAAGTTGCAATTAACTGTGTCTGAACACGTCTCTGCTTTTCAACCGTCATATCTCAGGTACGCCTCCTCTTCTCCACCTTTCTCACAGTCTGTCACCTCAACCTTCCACCTACATCTACCATTCTCACTCGAGACTCCACATCCCAACCCGTCTTCTTTTCCAGCTGGCTGACTGCTGACCTTCCTGCAAATAATGCTCACTGCTGCCAGCACATGCTTCATTCCTAGGATGGTGCTGAGTGTGGGAAGTAGCTGGAATGAGTCTTTGAGGGCTGGTGACTACTCAACACTTTCTCCTTCAGTCATAAATAGCCCCCAGTGTTAATGTGGCTGGATCTCAGCCTCAACGACTGGAGATACTGAGGAAGACAGCTTTCAGAAACGTGGTTATAGCTGCCTCTTGTTCTGTGCTAAACCCTTCAGCTTTATCTCCTATGTTGTCACCATAGACTACTCCTGTGCTCCATCCAGGCAGGCTGTTGTATGTAACACCCTGCTCTGGTTCCTGTCTTCTTCTTGTTCTTTAAGCCTATGATAGCCTTCTTCTTTCCCCAATCAAGATTTATCTTTCCCATATTTAAATGTCCAATGTAAACTTGCCTTCCTCCCAATCAACCTAACTGAAAGTAATATTCCTTCCTTTTAAAATCCTACAGCATTTTCACCTTGGATATGCCACTTAATCCTTGGTTATAAACTTAAGTTCATTTTGAAAATTGCCAAAACATGTGGCAGTTTTGTCTCTCCAGCCAAGTGATAGGCATCAGAGGGCAGGGACCAAGGAGTTTGCATGTTCTGTGTTCCATATAGTTACAGACACCATGGCAGGATACAAAGTGATGCTCAATAAATATTTATTGATTGAATAATAGAAGGAAATAACTTTGGGGAAAATGAAAGGCACAAAAAAAAATGAACTGAAAGTTGACTAATAGTATCTCAGGAAGGGCGCAGGACCAGGGGATCTGATAGGTTATTATTTTCCCTCTGAATAGTCCCAAAAGGATAATTGGGGATTGGTCATGGGAAAAATTGGATGGAGTTGGGGGAGAGCAGACAACAACAGGATTTACAGACACAGACTCAGGTGTACCTAAGCCAAAAATTTTGGTGTTTCATGGAATTCAATCTAATCTGATTAAACTATCATAGGAATGTAAAGTCACTGAGTTTAAAGAGGCTCAGGTATCACTTCAAAATTCACCAGCTGATGCATGATTCCCCTTTTCAACATCCTAAGCAGGTGGGCATCAAACCTCTGCTCAGACACCTGTAGTACTGGGGACTTTACTACTAGCTATAGAGACAACGTGTTCAATGAAATAGAATTCCAGTTTGGCTCAGTTAAACGATTTAAAAATTTTGAGAACCTAATGTATACTAGCATTGTGGTAGGTACTCCTGCTGGGAAGAAACAGATGACCTATGGCTCTGCATTTCTGTGGGACCCATGCAGTTGTGAGGTGTTCTCTACAAACTTTTGCCAGGACATCTCTATTTTTTTTCTACCTTCTCTTGTCCTTTCCTCTATGGTTAATTCTTTCTTTTCCCTCCCTGCCCCCTTTTATACCTTCAACATAATTTAGGTTTTCCATGAGTATTCAAATCTTGGGGTAGCTTCCTTGGAAATACTGAGGGGCAAAGTGAATGATTGCTCTATGTGCTAACAAATATAAGAACTAGAAGAAACCGTAAAGACCATGTATCCAACTCTGTCACGTAAAAGAAGTTACTAAGGGCCAGAGTGGAAAAATGCTTCATCCCTGATCAAATAGATAGTGAGGTGAATGAGATTAGCAGTCAATCATTTCACATAGGAGGTCCTAGGGGAATAGTCCCAGTGACCAACACTCAAGTATGTAAAATAAAAGGACTATATGAATTTGAGCTGGCTTGGATGTCACATTTACATATATTTGCATACACCCACACCAACTCCCTGCAATCCCTTCTCAGTTATTTCTCAAGTGAGAATGTATCATTGCTTCCCTTGTTTGTCATTTTTAGCTTTTTCATTTCTCTATTCCTCTTCACCCACTCAGTCTTTGGCCCAGATCCCCTACAGCATGCAAGGGAAAAACGTATTCACAGATCATTAAAATTAAACTTCAGACACCTGTGTTTCCCTGACCATCTGCTTTCTCCTAGAATAGCCACTTCCCAAAGACAGGGCATCCTGGTCTCAGTTACCCATCCAGTGCTTCAAAAAGGGGGATGCTTAGTAAGAAAGGCCCAAGTTGGAAAGGCTGATGGTTATAGACAGAGCCATCCAGAGATGGTTGGGATACACAGTCTGACAAGGATTTTAATGCAAGACTGTATATTCCTTGAGAGTAGCGACCTTCTTCTTTATCACATCTCCGGCACTTATGTAAGGATGTAAAAGCCAAATATGTTAGTTATCTACTGAATGAATCAAGAAAAATAATAACACTTCATGCTTTTGGAAACTTCACAGTCACCCTCTTACTTGATCTGCACCACAGGTTTCTGAGAGTGAGCATCTATTGGGAAAATGTATTTGAAGTCCCAAGGGCTACAGCAACGTGATGTTATTTTTGACATAATTAATGGATTAATCAGTTTTTAGAACACATATTCCCGGCCCTAGACTAGGTTTCTGGGAAGCAGAGTTACAAAATTTATCCTCAAGACCTTACTGGAGCAGAGGGACACATAAATAAATTCTCAACAAGGACATTTGAATGCAGCACAGAGGAACCCGATTTGAGTCCGTTTAGACAAAAGAGGAGAATTTCCCATAGTGTTATAGAGGTATCTCATGGCCTTGGCAGTGATTTAAAAATATCTCCATGAGTTCTGGGAGAGTATTCCTTTCAAGAGGTGAGGCTTCCTTCCCCTCCCCTGGAGCATGCTCTGGACTGGTGACTCACTCCCGACAAATGGGCTGCGAAGAAATGATATGTGACTCCTCAGAGCTGCTGTAACAAACTACCACAAGCTGGGGGGCTTAAGCAGCAGGAATGTATTGTCTCAGTTCTGGAGGTTGGAGGTCTGAGGTCACTGTATCATCAGTCTTGTTCCTTTTGATGGCTGTGACGGAGCAGTTGTTCCATGCCTCTTTGCTGGCAAACTTTTGGGTTCACCACTGTCTCTGTCTTCATCTTCGCGCGGTGTTTTCTGTGCTCAAAGTCTCCCCCACCGGCGCCCCACCCCCCAGAACAAGCAGAATGTATTATTTCAGTATTCATTCATTTACAAATTAGATTACATACCATTAATTTGACCTCATTTTTAATGTGATCACCTCTATAAAGATCCTGCCTCCAATTAGGGGCACTTTCTGAGGTCCTGGGGATTAGGACTTCAATATGTAAATTTTGAGGATTAAAATTCAATTAATAGCAATCATAAAAGGTCCCTTGTCTTCCTCCCTGCTCTTTCGCTCTTGGATCACTCACTCTGAGGGAACCCAGCTGCCTTTTGAGGACACTCAAGAGGACCTACAGTAAGGTTCACATGGCCGGGAACTGAGGCCTCTGGCTAACAGCCGTGTGAATGAGCCACCTTGAAAGCACATCTGCCAGCCTCTTGAGATGACTGTGGCTCTCTCTGACATCTTCCCCCCCCACCCCTGCTTTCTACGCCTTGATTGAAGTATAATCAACGATTAAAGATTGTATTTATTTAAGGGGTACCACCTGATGATTTGACATACAGATACATTGTGAGATCATCACCACAATCAGGCTAATTAACATAATCATCACCTTACATCGTTACCATCTCTTTTGTGGGTACGGTGAGAGCACTTAGGATTTACCTTCTTAACAAATTTCAGGGGTACAGAACAGTATGAACTACAGTCACCACGCTGTCTATTAGATCTCCGGAACTTAGTCATCTTGCATAACTGAAACTTGGTGCTCCTTGACCAACATCTCCCATCTCCCCCTCTGCCCAACCCTTGATAGCCACCACTCTACTCTGCTTCTAGGAGTGTGACGTTTTTAGATTACACATGTAAGTTAAATCATGTTGTATTTGTTTTTCTCTGTCTGCCTTATTTCATTTACTTAGCATTATGTCCTCTAGGTTCATCCATGTTGGTGCAAATGGTAGGATTTCCTTTTTTGAAAAGGGATGAGTAATATTCCATTGTGTGTGTGTGTATACCTATATCTTTCTTTCTTTCTTTCTTTCTATCTATAATCGATCTATCGCTTTATCGATCTATCATCTATATGACATGTTCTTTATCCATTCATCTGATGACAATATTCAAATTGTTTCCACATTTTGGCTATTGTGAACAGTACTTCAGTGAACATGGGAATACAGATACCTCTTTGAGGTCCTGATTTTATTTCTTTTGGATAAATACCCAGAAGTGGGATTGCTGGCTCAGAAGGTAGTTCTATTTTTAATTTTTTCAGGAACCTCTATACTGTTTTCTACGGTGGCTGGACCAGTTCACATTCCCACCAACAGGGCACCAGGGCTCTGGCTGATATCTTCTCTGCAGCCTTGTGAAACACACTGAGCAGACTCATTTGGCTCAGCTGCTCTCGAATTCCTGGCCTGCAGAAATAGTGAGATAACGAATGTTTGTTGTTTTAAGCTGCTAACTTTTGGGGTAATTTGTTATGCAGCAATAATTAACTAAAACAGACCCCACAAGAAGGGAGAAGGCTGAAACCAGAGTCTAGGAAGTACACAGAACTGTCTCTGGCTACTCTGCCTACTGGCTTTTGTTAATACTTCATCCATAGAGAGAAGCCTGGTAGCCCATAGTTCCTGAGTTTATCTATTACAGTTCCAGTAACACAGAACTCCTAATTCCAAATTTCTGAGAGAATGTGGAGTCTAATTTGTGTCAGTGGTGGCAGGGAATATGTTTAGGGACAAATCCAAGTTTTGTGGGGCTTGCAGATTATATCATTGTGGGGAGGCTCATTAAGGAAAAGAACACAAGTTTACATACAAAAAAAAATAATTACTTGGAGGGAATGAGAAAATAAATAACAAGAAATTAAAAATTTTCTAAAGCTGACAGATACCAAAACATTACAAAATTAAAAAAAATTGCATGATATTTGTATTAGTTAACTCGGATGGCTGGGAGATAACTCTGATGGCTGGGAGAGGTTTCCATAGCTATCTTCTGGATCTGTCCATATCAAACACACATGCATCTGGGTGCCAGAGGCCACATGAATGCAATGATCTGAATTCGGCTCTGTATGTTCATGTTTGATGATGGGTGAGTTGGTACAGTGGATGATGGTTGTACTCCTGGAAGTCATTCTCCACTGGGATGATTACCATAATGTAAGTAAGAAGACACTATTTACAAGTCATATAGATAAATGTGGTAAACCCAAGTATATTACCACCTCAACTATCCCTTAGTGGAATCTCCTATTGTCTGCAGCCACTCTAAAGCTGCAGGAGAGAAAGTGTGATCGGGCAGGGGAGGGGTGGACCTCAGGTAGAAAGATACATTGGTTTTAACCAATTGTGGCTAAAATTACTTCTTTTATTTTTTAATTTTTATTAAAAATTTTTTTTATGTTTTTATTTTTATTTTTGAGAGAGAGAGAGAGAGGAGAGAGAGAGAGAGAGACAGTGTGAGCAGGAGAGGGTCAGAGAGAGAAGGAGACACAGAATCCAAAGACAGGCCCCAGGCTCTGAGCTAGCTGTCAGCACAGAGCCCAACGCGGGGCTTGAACTCACGAACTGAGAGATCATGACCTGAGCCGAAGTCGGACGCTTAACCGACTGAGACACCCAGGCGCCCCTAAAATTACTTCTTTTAAAAATTGTACAAAAAGGATCTGATCTTGTGAACACATAGCTATGACCTTCCCAGAGCCTCTGAAATGTCCAGGCAAGTGAGGAGGCTTCATGGAAAACTTGCTTCTGGGCAAGGTCTTGTAACCTTTTTTTTTTTTTTTTTTTTTTTAAGTTTATTTATTTGTTTTGGGGTGGGGGGCAGAGGGACAGAGAGGGACACAGAGAAACCCTAGCAGGCTCCAGACTGTCAGCACAGAGTCCGATGCTGGGCTTGAACTCACAAACTGTGAGATCATGACCTGAGCCAAAATGAAGAGTCAGATACTTAACTGACTGAACCACCCAGGCACCCCAGGACAGGGTCTTGCAGAACAAAATGGTAGCTGTAGACTTAACCTGAACCTGGTGGGTGAGGTGGGTGTTCCCTGAGAAAACAAACAAACAAAATTCTATGATGATAAACAAGTACAATATGCAGTGAGGAGGGATTTGGGGAGACTGAGAGAGCATGGACTAGAAGTGGGGGATTGACTCAAGCTTGTAGGGTAGACCTCCTGGAAGCATTGCACGGAGAATGGCATCTGGGATGAATTACAAAGGGTGAGTGAGAGTGAGGCAGAGACTGTTCTGGGCAGATGGGTGGTGTATGTAAATGGGGGACATGTGGGAGACTGTGCTGACAGCAAATGTTTTAGTGATGTTGAGTAAAGGTGTGAGGATGGACTTGCCAAGAAGCCAAAATCAACCCAGGCCAGATCATGAGGGGCCTTGCATGCCAGGCTGTGCATGGGGACTCAGGGAATGGAACAGAGAATTCAGATGATCAGATTTGCATCAGCTCAGCACTTTTAGTCACTGTGGGTGACTTAGTGGTGTTAAAAGAAAAAGTTTTACAAATAATTTACTGATGTAGTAAACTTTTATTTGGTGATGCATGAATCGGGCAGCATCTACTCTGGCAGATAGAAAGGAGCACTGAAGGGCTGTACAAGGTGAGGATGTTCATGGACCAAAGTAAGCAAGAACAAGGAAGTTGTACTGAGCACTTGCTGACTGGTCAAAGCAGGGTTACTTTCTATAAATGGAGAAAAGGGAAGTCATGGAGGCGGGTCAGGCAATTTGTGTTGAGCAGACAAGTGATGAATGGATGACCTTGGCTTTCCTTTTCTGGCAGAGCCAAGCATAGCCCTTGACCAAGTTTTGGTTTGCTGTCATGGGCTTAGCATGAGCAACTCCATCTTGGACCTCATGTGGTTACTTTCGCAGTGGAAACAGAGACTCCTTCCCATCTCATGTATAGAAATGCAGGGGAAAAAAATCACAAAATAACTCAAAAGATATGACTGAGTTCAGATGTGAGGAAAGGAAATCCTGAAGGGCCAGAATTGAAGAATCTTCTAAATGCCAGAATAGTGAGTGGAACTTGAACAATGGTTCCAAGGGGAAGGAGACTGGATAAGGGTCTTTTTTCAAAGTTGAGGCCTGGGCCTTTAATGGCCATCCTGGGAGCGGAGTCTGGACCACACACTTGGAAAGGCAGTATGCTGGAACTGACCTCGGGAGTCATGAATCTGGCTGTCGCCCAGGCCTCTATGGATAAAGGGTTAGGACATTGGAAAACAGCTGATAAAGGGTCATCCCTTCCTGAGCTTCAAACATGGAGACCTCTCAGACACCCCATCCCCCCAGGGTCTGTGCTGTGTTTGGTACCTATAACAAATTCATATATGTAGGTATAGAGATGCTACTAAATGCCAGGTCTCATGCACTAGGGACATAAAGTTTTTTATTTGTTTGCTTTTTTGTTTTAAAGCTGCTGAGTGATTATCTGGGAACATTTCCAGTGAGAAAAAATTTGGAAAATTTTGGAAGTTTTTCCCTTTGGCTGGTCCTGGCCTCAGCATTTCTTCCTTTTTTCCTTCCTTTCTTTCTTAAGTTTATTTATTTTGAGAAAGAGAGAGAGCACACGCACAAGTTGGGGAGGGGCAGAGAAAGAGAGAGACAGAGTCCCAAGTAGGCTCCACACGTGGTTCCCACCCATGCCTCAATCTCATGAACATCAAGATCATGACCTGAGCCGATACCAAGAGTCAGATGCTTAACTGACTGAGCCACCCAGGCACCCCTGCAGTCTCAGCATTTCTCTGTCTTTTTCAATCCAGGCCCCTGCAGGGCCTGATGAGTTGATTTCAAGATGCATATCTGGACAGAAGAAATGGGGAAGACCCCCCCCCCCCCATAAAGAGAGACGATAAATCTCCATCAAGGGTCCCAATCCTCGGCCTGGTGCCTTGACTAGGAATTTGTCCACAAGGCTTAGGGATTTATGAATCGAAGAGAAGTGATCAATGTAACTGAGCACCTTATCTGTCTTCCAGGAAGCGGATCTGGATGAAAGGTTAGTGAATAGATAATGGCACACGAGGCAGGGGCCACAGGGCTTTGTGGATCTGAAGTCTTGAGTTGGTCAAGTGGTGAGCAAATTGAGCTCTAGGGAAAAGAGGAGGATGTGTAAGGCTTGGGTAGATGCATCTGACTCGGGATAATCTATGCATAGGGTGGGGTTAGGCTAATTTACAGCCTGCAGATTTATAACTTTCTTCCTGACACGGGGTGTGGAGTGCAATGTCTGAGGTCCAAGCCTATGAAAAGGGCCAGAGAGACAACCTAGAAGTTGCTTTGTTTACCTGTCCAGGGAGGGAGCGTTGTTTTGGATGGAGCAGGGGTATTTGTTCCCTTAGTTACAGATATCATCTTGGAGGATGTGTTGTCTACACACACACACACACACACACACACACACACACAGAGATTGAGAGAGGGTGGGGATCTTATTGGTTCTGTTCCTCTGGAGAACCCTGAAGAATACCGATTTGAGTACCAAGAGTGGGTCTAGAGGAACAGAATGTTAAGGATGAATTTTCTGAATTGGTTCTGGGGTTTCTGGCACTGGCTTTAAATCTGATCCGATTTAAAGATACTAGGGACTCCATCTCCAGAAGTAAACCAGAGCCCTGGTGGTCCATGCGGCAACTATTTACAGAGATGCACAAAAATGTCTGCATTGGTTACTCCTAATCAACCACTTATAACAAGCGAGGAGCTAAGTAACTCTGTAGATGATACTTTGGAGCATTTTGGAAAATTAAGAAATATAGCGACACTGGTTGGCTGCTTCGAGTGCCTCTGGACCAGGTGGTAGAATAAAAGAATGAGCTCAGGAATTTGAATTCCCAGCTCAAGCCACAGAAATGACCCAAGTGTGTCCACGTGTTCTCTGAGGCAGACCCTCATCTGCTGCAACCACAGGGCTGAAACTGCAGAAAAAGCAGACGCAGGATCTCATCGTGTGCCTGGCTGGTTTACAAAGCTAGTGAGGGCTTAACATGGGGGCACTGACTGGGAAACAAGTGGGATTTAAAAACCTGTGCTGGGGATGTGTGGGACGATGGTGAAGCTGGGAACATTGAACCCTAAGTCCTGATGGGCAGTGTTCACCTGTGGAAGAGGTCTCCCCATCCGCAGTGGCAGGGATGTTCCCCCTACCCCCACCCCCATGGTGGGCCTGTCCATCTCTGGTCTTAGGGGGTTGATTCTGTATTGCCTGAGAAAACAGTAAAAGCCTTCCCTGAGGCAGTTGCCAATGCCAGATATGGCTGAATTTCTGCAGGATCCTCATTGCCTCTGGACCTATAGCTTGTGTTTATTTATTTATTTATTTATTTATTTTTTAATGTTCGTTTTATTTCTGTTGAGGGAGAGAGAGAGAGACAGACTGCAAGAAGGGGAAGGGCGGAGAGAATCCCAAGCAGGCTTCACACTGTCAGCGAAGAGCCCGACTGGGGCTTGATCTCGCTAGTCGTGAGATCAGGACCTAAGCCGAAATCAGTGGTCGGATGCTTAACCGACTGAGCCACACTGACGCTCTTATAACTTGTGTTTAGAAGAAAAAAAGGGGCTCCTGGGTGGCTCAGTCAGTTGAGCAACCAACTCTTGATTTTAGCTCAGGTCATGATCCCAGGGTCATGGGATGGAGCACCATGTTGGGCTCTGTGCTGAGTATGGAGCCTGCTTAAGATTCTCTCTCCCTCTGCCCCTCTCCCCTGCTCGTGCTCTCTCTCTCTCTCTCTCAAATTAAAACAAAAAAATAAAAATAAAAGGAAGGGGCCCCTGGGTGGCTCAGTTGGTTAAGTGACTGACTCCTGATTTCAGCTTGGGTCATGATCTTATAGTCATGATCTCACATTGAGGCCTGAGTCAGGCTCCAAGCTGAGCAAGTAGCCTGCTTGGGATTCTCTCTCTCCCTCTCTCTCTGACCCTCCCCCACTCATTCTCTCTTTCTCTCTCTCAAAAAAAAAATTTACAAAAAGCCCAAAATGGAGTCACATGCTCCAGGAACATGATCTTTAATCTGTCAGTCTGGAAATATAGACTGCATCTCTTCCCCTAAAGGGAAGGTGACCTTGCCTGAAACAATCCTATCTTTTCTTAAAAACTTTTTTAAAAAAGTTTCTTTATTTATTTTTGAGAGAAAGCGACCATGAATGAGTGAGGGGCAGAGAGAGAGAATCCCATGAGGGGCAGAGAGAAAGGGAGAGAGAGAATCCCAGGCAGGCTCCACATTCAGCTCGAGGCTGACTCGAGGCTCAATCTCACATCCATGAGATCATGACCTGAGCCGAAGTTGGACACTTAACTGACTGAGCCACCCAGACACCTCTATAACTTGTGTTTAAAAGACTAAAAAGGAGCGCCTGGGTGACTCAGTTAGTTGTGTCTGACTCCTGATCTTGGCTCAGGTCATGATCCCAGGGTTGTGAGTGTGGAGCCTGCTTGGGATTCTCTGTCTCCCTCTCTCTCTCTGCCCTTCCCTCTCTCATTTCCTCTTTCTCTCTCTCTTTCTCAAATACATAAACAAACAAACAAAATGAAAAAAAAAATGCCCAAAATGGAGTCACTTGCTCTCAGGATAGCAAACCAAAATTTAATGGCAGGAACGTTGGCCTTTAACCCTTCCGTCTGGAAAGATAGACGCTTCTCTCTTCCCCTAAAAGAAAGATGACCTTGCCAGAAACAATCCTTTCTTTTCTTAGTTTTTGTCCCTCCCCATTTCTGCCGGCAAAAGCCTTCCATTGTGTACAGCGCCTCAGAGTTCCTCTACTTGCTGGAGGGATGCTGCCGATTCATGAATTATTGAATAAAGCCAATTAGAGCTTCAAATAAAAAAAAGTTGAACTTTTGGAAACAGAGTTAGGATGGTAGTTACCAGGGACTGAAGGGGTGAGGAAATGGGGAGATAGATGTAGGTCAAAGGGCATAACGCTTGCTGTGGAAGATGAGTAAGTCCTGGAGACACAGTGCTCAGCATGGTGATTATGATCAACAGCACTGCGTTGTGTACTTTAAAGCTGCTAAGAGACTGGATCTTAAATGCTCTCACCACAAACAAGAAATGGTAACTGTGTGATGTTATCTACAGGTTAGGGTTAGGCGGAGCTGTTAGCTAATGCTGTGGTGGTAATCATAATGCAATGTGTTAGGATCTCAAATCAACACGGTGTTCATCTTAAACGTAGGCAGTGTTATATGTCAGTTACATCTTCATTTATTTTATTTTTTTTAGGTAGGCTTCACACCCAGCTCAGGGCTTGAACTCATGACGGTGACATCAAGACCTGAGATGAGATCAAGAGTTGGACGCTTAACCAACAGAGCCACACAGGCCCCCCTGTTATACTTTTATTTAAAAGATGGTCTTACTGGGGGAGACTGGGTAGGTCAGTGGGAGGAGCTTGCGAATCTTGGTCTCTCGGGGTTGCGAGTTTGAGTCTGGCATTGGGTACAGAGATTACATAAAAAAAAAAACTTAAAAAAAATTCCAACTGAGTAAATGTGAAGGTCTAATTGGCTTTATTAAGTGATTTGTGAGCGGGGCAGCAGCCCATCTAGGAAGTAGAGGGGAGCTCTGAGGAGCTGTACAAAATAGAAGGGTTTAAAGATTTTTTTTTAAGTTTATTCATTTATTTTGAGAGAGAGAGAAAGAGAGAGAGAGAGAAAGAGAGAGAGAGAGAGAATCCCAAGCAGGCTTCACATTGTCAGCACAGAGCCCAATGCAGGGCTCAAACTCACAAACTATGAGATCATGACCTGAGCCAAGATCAAGAGTGGGCGTTCAACCGACTGAGCTACCCAGGCTCCCCAAACTGGAAGGTTTTTGTTTTTTTGTTTTAATAGCAAGGAGTGTAGACAAGGAAGTTATTAGGAAAAGAAAGGATTGTTTCAGGCAAGGTCACCTTCCTTTAGTGGGACCGGCAGGGGCTCTTATCATGCAGATGACCTCATCTTCCCTTGGGGAATGGAGAGTGCCCTTGTGACAGATTAGCTCATTGGTGCTGACCAGAAAATTCCCGACTGACCCATTAAGGCTTCTATTTATGGGGGAGGTTGAAACTGCTGTTAGGTCAGGTAGTAAACCCTGGTTTGTTGACTTGGCCTAAGGGACACCATTTTGGGTGTGTGGTTTTCTTTCTGACACTTTACATTTTTTACAAAAACAACTAACTCCCGGAACTTGATTCTTTCTCCGTGATTATTACTTACTCCTTCTTGCGGCTGCCCTGAAAAAAAGCAGCAGTAAAGCCCTGATGTGATTACGGCCCAAAGGATAATCTCCAAGAACTGCTAGGAGAGGCAGGTGCAGGAGGGGATGGAAGCAAGGTGGAGATCCCCACCCCTGTGTTCTTCGTAAGGAAGGGAGGGGAGCTGGCAATCTTGGTAAGGCCAGGGTCTCCACCAGACTGACTCTCCCCTCCCATCCCCAGGGGATGCATCGCAGTGTCTGGAGACATATTTGTTTGGCACATCGGGGCATAGTGGGTGGTGTGCCCCTGGCATCCCAGGTAGAGGTCAAGGATGCCACCAAACATTCTACGGTACATGGAACAAGCCACCTCCTCCCCAACAAAATATTATCCAGCCCCAAATGTTAATAGTGTCAAGGTTGAGAGACCCTGGCCCTCGCCTAGGAAGGACTCTGGACATCCTTGGACTGGGATCAGGAAGGAGGGTGTGGATGCTGACACAGCAGAAGAACCTGTTCCACCCTCTTCCATTCCCTGGCTCTTTCTAGATCATCAGTGACTCATGGGCTTTCCCCCTGAACTCCTGAGCCTGTCTGAACGCATCCTGGTGGAGAGAGAAGGAATTCTCCTTCAGAGGTGTGATTCGACCTCCCAGAGCCCCAGGTGGAGTCCGCTCCCAGCTGGAGACAAGCCCTCTGGGAGAAAGCTCTAGAAAGGGGACTGGTCCACAGGGGCCTGCATTCTTCCTGTCCCTGGTGCCCTCTGGAGCTGTCCTGGAGCTCATTAGAAGCTCCTGGTCAGACCAAACTCTACCACAATTGTTGGGCGGCCATCAGTCCCTGAGGAGGAAGCTGGTGGAAGCTGATAGGGTTTTCTCAGAGGGAGTAAAAACTGACCTGCCCCCAGATTTCTTGAGGAAAAGCCCTGTCTCCAGGTGTACAGGGGGAGCAGGCTGCAGGTCAATTCTGTCACTTTCCAACCAGATTTCCTTGAGCTCCCTACTCCCTACCCTCAGGGAGTTCACAGTCTAGCCAGAGACACAAAGCCTGCACTCTTAACACGATTGTAAATGGCTTTAAAGAGGACTCAGTGGGAGCAGAGCCTTAAAGCAACAGAGCTGGCGGTCAGAGTGATAACGGGGAGATGCATATCCAATGGAAGGAGCCTGTGCTCCAGAGCCCACAGGCTCTGGCTGCATCAGACAGGACAGTTTTCCAACCCTGTGACCTTCTCCACAGCAGGAAGGCAACAATAAAAATCTACAATTCAATGAGACAGCGAACTGTCCCTGCCCCCACTCCCGTGGTGGGGCCCGTTTCTAGGAGGACCCCTGGAAGCTTCCAGACTGCTGTCTGTGTGGCAACATGGTCGACAGGTGCAGCTTGGTGCTTCAGAGTGAGGGGTATCAGCTCCTTATGGGAAAGATGCAGCTCTGTAACTTTGGAGGCATCCCTCCCTGCGCTCGGGAGAAAGATTCCTGCCCATGATTCAGCCTCTGAGAAGAGCTAGGAGTTCCTGAACTTCTGTTTCATGTCAGATGCTGTGCTGGGCGCTTTGCTGCATTACCTCGTACAAGCCAGACAATTAGCAAGAATCTAACACTCTCATAAATAAACTTTAAAAAAAGGGCAGGGGCTCTTGGCTGACTCCATCGGTAAAACATGCAACTCTCGATTTCAGGATGGGGAGTTCAAGCCCCACGATAGGTATAGAGGTACTAAAACAAACAAACAAACAAACAAACAAGCAAACTTTAAAAAATGAAAGAATCTAGAGGCTCCTGGGTGGTTCAATTTGTCTAGCATCCGGCTCTCAATTTCTGCTCAGGTCATGATCTTGCGGTTCATCAGTTCGAGCCCCACATCGGCTCTGCACTGACAGCATGGAGACTGCTTAGAATTCTCTCTCCCTTTCTCTCTGCCCCTACCCTACTCATGCTCTCTCTCCCTCTCAAAATAAAGAAATAAACTTAAAAATAAAGGACTCTAAAAAAAAAAAAAAGGAATCTAACATTCTCTCTGTATCAACACCAGGCCAGGGACTGGTTGACGGGGATATAAGGTTAAAAAAAAAACAACCCAAAACAATGTACTCCAGGCACTCATGTCTCACGGGGGAGAAAACGTGTTTTCTACCATGGTCTCCTGGCCTTAGAAAACCACCCATTCCTCTTCCCCATTTTCCTAGACTGTGCTGGATTGGGGCTTCCTGCTTAAAAGTAAAGGTTCCTTTTTTTCCCACTCAGCATTAGTTTTTTCTTTAACAAAGGCAAACCATAGCACAGAGGAAGGAATGAGAAATTCTCTCTGTAAGAGTCAGAGAATTTTCCCAGAAGAGATCACCTTTAGGCTGGGACTAGAATGATAACCGGAGGGATCTGTCAGGCAGGCTGGCCGAGGGTTGGATAGCACATTCCAGGAGCAGGAGAGCCAAGGGCAAAGGAAGAGCTATGTGAAAATGCATGACTGGTTCAGGCCAGCCCGGGTCATGTGTTGTGGCTGTGTGGCAGGTGTTTGGTGGGAACCGTGGGGTGAGTGTTCCCTCGAAAGTTAGGTTGGGACAGGCTTGTAAGGTAACACTAAGGAGTTGAGAATTTCCCCCATGGGCCAAGGGTTGCACACTCAAATGCCTACTAGGGCTACTCAGATACCTTAAATGGATAGAAAAGGTAGGTTTTATTCTTTCTGCATGGACGTACGATTTTGGTGGGGGTGGAGAGCTCATTTGAGATCCCTCTGGACATTTTTCACATCCAAAAGATAAATGTTATCTTCATGAGTAAAAAGAGTATTGACTGAGCATCTTCTGTGGACCAGGCATTGTCCTAGGCACTGGCTCTCTGACTCGAAACATGTCACTTGTAGGTCCCTGTTTTCTTTTCTCACGTTTACCAGAGAGGTGAATACGGACAGTTTTCTTTTAGCAGGAAAAATTGTGATATGAAGGCAACTTTTTGATTTTTCTTTACTGTTTATATTCATTTTGAGAGAGAGAGAGAGAGAGAGAGAGAGAGAACATGAGTGGAGGTGGGGGACAGAGAGAGAGAGAGGGAGAGAGAGAATCCTAAGCAGGTTTTGCACTGACAACGTGAGGCCCAATGTGGGGCTTGAACTCATGAATTGCAAGATCATGACCTGAGCTGAAATCAAGTGTCAGATGCTTATCTGACTAAGCCATCCAGGCACCCCAATTCAATCATCTTTTAAAGGCCCGTCTCCAAATACAGTCATTTTCTGAGGTATTAGCGGTTAAGGCTTCAACATATTAATTTTGGGGGGACACAATTTAACCCATAACAGAAGTTGTGTACTGAAGACACTGGGACAGAAAGAGGGAATTTGCTTGGATCTCCACTGCCTTCACGGAGCCTCACACTAGTGTGAACCCTTTTCAGCCTTTTAAAAAAATATGATTCCATTACAATTCAGGACACGCGGACTTCTCCCTGATCCCTTAGTCAGCCTGAAAGATCTCCTCGTTATCAGTCTAGCCCTAGCTTCAACATGACTGCTCTTGAGAAACTTCTCTGACTCCTACAGACAGACTTCATCATAAGAAACCTTCAGACTTTAAACCGTTCAGGTCAGTTCTCTGTTGCTAGTTGGGGAAGGCAATTCCCAGAAGATTCACAGGGCTTCCTGGAAGAGGAGGGATTTAGGCCAGTGTGTGTTTTCCAGAGGTTTGAGTTAGAGGAGGGGAATTTGGAGGCAAGGGAGACCCTATCGGAAGAAACTAAAGGGGAAAGGCAAGGAGAGGGCCGCCTGCAGGCATGAAGATCAAGAACTTGCATGTTTTCTGGAATGAAGTTGAGAAGTGTGTTCCTGGGATTCCACCATGAATCCTCAGGGTTCTCCGCTCTACGCTATTTTATGGCTGTCCAGGGGGACTCAACGCTGGCTGGTTCAACCCCTCAAATTAATTATTATGATTTTGGTTATGTGTCAAATGGGGGTAAAGATACCTGGCTTACCTATCTTACAGCATTCGATGAAGATCAAATACAAGAATGAATGAGAAAATGTTTCAAAAAATATAAATGATGTAGATCAGTGCTTCTAAAGTCATTAATTTACGTCCTTTGTGATGTTTTGCCTTGTGTATCCTGTGTATTAGGATTTTTAAAGGTTGGACTTTTTAAAGCAATTTTTTAATCAAAACATACTTTTTAATCAGGATAAAAAAAAAGTGACACAATAAATAAAAATGAAAGTAACATAACAGTTTTAAAAAATTTTTCTAAGCTTATTTATTTTTGAGAAAGAGAGAGAATGAGTGAGGGAGGGGCAGAGAGCGAGGGGGAGAGAGGATTCCAAGCAAGCTCTGTACTGTCAGTGCAGAGCCTGATGCAGGGCTTGAACTCACAAATTGTGAGATCATGACTTGAGCCGAAATCAAGAGTTGGATGCTTAACCGACTGAGTCACCCAGCTGTCCCAACATAACATTACTAAATGCTAGCTAGTTACAGTTAAGTGCTAAGGCTTGTTCTATCTTTTAAAAAAGGAGACTGGATTAAGAAAGGTTAAAAAATTTTTTTTAATGTGTATTTATTTTTGAGAGAAAGAGTGAGAGAGAGACAGGAGGGGGCAGAGAGAGACACACACACACAGAATCTGAAGCAGGCTCCAGGCTCTGAGCTGTCAGCACAGAGCCCAGCATGGGGCTTGAACTCCCAAACTGTGAGATCATGATCTGAGCCAAAGTCGGTCGCTTAACCGACTAAGCCAGTCAGGCACCCCTGGATTAAAGAAGGTTTTAAGTCAAACAAGCCAAGTAAGGACATCTATCTTGATGTAATCGTAAGAGGTAAGGAGAAAACAAGGAACTTTCTCATGATTCAACTAAATGCTATTTAGTATCAGAGCTACATGATATAATCTCATTCTTAAAAAGTACTAATGTATAAAAATATTTGTCTTGGCAGTACATTGTGTTCCATAGAGAGAGCCCCAGGGCAAGTGAGAGCTAGATGGGCACTGGGCGCCTCTGTGCTTTGCTGAGGAAAATAATTAAACATGGGCAAAGAAGATCCTAAGAAGCCGAGAGGCAAAATGTCATCATATGCATTCTTTGTGCAAACTTGACGAGAGGAAGCACCCAGATGCTGCAGACAGCTTCTCAGAGTATTCCTTTTTTAAAAAGTTTATTTAATTATTCAGACAGAGAGAGAGAGAGAGAGAGAGAGCACAAGTAGAGGAGGGGCAGAGAGACCAGGGGAAGACAGAATCCCTTGCAGGCTCCACATTCAGAGCAGAGCCCAATGCAGGACTCAAACTCATGAACTGTGAGATTACGACCTGAGCTGAGATCAAGAGTCAGATGTTTAACTGACTGAGCCACCAGGGCGCCCCTCTCAGAGTATTCTAAGAAGTGCCTAGAGATGGGGCACCTGGGTGGTTCAGTCGGTTAAGCATCCAACTCATGTTTTTGGCTCAGGTCATGACCTCGCAGTTTCTTAAGTCCGAGCCCTGCGTCAGGCTCTGCACTGACAGTGAGGAGCCTGCTTGGGATTCTCTCTCTCCCTCTCTCTCTGCTTCTGTCTCACTCAAAATAAATAAAAATAAATAAATAAATAAATAAATAAATAAACTTTTTAAAAAAGTGTAAAAAGAAGTGCTCAGAGAAGGGGAAAACCATGTCTGCCAAAGAGAAAGGAGAATTGGAAGACATGGCAAATGTGGACAAAGCCCGTTATGAAAGAGAAATGAAAACTTATATCCCCCTCTAAAAGGGAAACCAAGAAGTTCAAGGCTCCCAATGCATCCAAGAGGCCTCCTTCGGCCCTTTTCTTGTTTTGTTCTGAGTATCGTCCCCTAAATCAAAGGGGAGCATCCTGACCTGTCCATTGGTGTTGTAAGAACCCGGGAGAGACCTGGAGAAGCACAGCCTCGCACGTGACAAGCGACCTCACGGAAAGAAGGCTGCGAAGCCCAAGGGAAAATAGGGAAGGATATTGCTGCATACCGAGCAAAGGAAAGCGTGATGCAGCAAAAAAGGGATAGTCAAGGCTGAAAAAAGCAAGACAAGGAAGAAGAGGAGGAAGATGAAGAAGATGAAGGCGATGATGAATAAGTTGGTTCTAGTGCAGTTATTTTTCTCATCTATAAAACATTTAACCCCCTTGTACACAGCTCACTCCTTTTAAAGAAAAAAAAAAAAAAAAGGAAGTGTAAGCCTGTGTAAGATTTGTTTTTAAACTGTGCCGTGTCTTTTTTTGGATAGTTAACACACTACTGAATGTGTCTTTAGATAGTCCTGTCCTGGTGGGCTTGTCTTTTTTCTTTTCTTTCTTTTCTTTTCTTTTCTTTTCTTTTCTTTTCTTTTCTTTTCTTTTCTTTTCTCTTCTCTTCTCTTCTCTTCTCTTCTCTTCTTTTCTTTTCTTCTTTTCTTTTCTGTTTTCTTTTCTTTTCTTTTCTTTTCTTTTTTTTCTTTTCTTTCTTTCTTTCTTTCTTTTTCTTTCTTTCTTTCTTTCTTTCTTTTCTTTTCTTTTCTTTCTCTCCTCTCCTCTTCTCTTTTCAATGTTTATTTATTTATTTTGAGACAGAGCAAGCAGGGGAGAGACAGAGAGACAGGGAGAGAGAGAATCCCAAGCAGGCTTTGCACTCCCAGCATAGAGCCCAACACCGGTCTCCATCTCACCAACTGTGAGATCACCACCTGAGCAGAAATCAGGAGTCTGTCGCTTAACTGACTGAGCCACCCAGGCGCCCCCTGGTGGTATTTTCAATAGCCACTAACCTTTCCTGGTACGTTATGGGGGTTGTAAACTGGCATGGAAATTTAAAGCAGATTTTTGCTGGTGCACAGCACAAATGAATTATATATGGGGATGGTAGTTTGTTCATTTTCAGTTGTCTCTGATGCAGCTTATATGAAATAATTATCGTTCTGTTAACCGAATACCATTCTGTAATTATAAAAAAAATAGTTGCAGTTAATGCTTTTAAGTAAATACAATTTTTTTATTAAAAAAATATTTGTTCTTATGAAGAGGTTTCTCCAAGGAATAAAGGAAAAAGATGGTGTTTGAATAATTGTTTCTAAGCCTCCTTCACCCTCATGGGAACTTTACAAAAACCACTTGAGAATGGTGTTTGTACCCTGTTTTCACTTGGGAAAACTGAGGGTCAGGGGGTTATGTACCTTGACTCGACAGCACAGAGATGCCAAGAGACAGAGTCACTCTGAGGTAGCATGAACTTAGGTGTGCCAAGGCCCTAGTCCCTTGTGTACCATTGTATAATCCATAATCTGGTCTTTCCCTATGCTGTATGAATTCAGGAAAAACTGTGCCCCTTGTCTGTTTGTGAAGATGCAGTCATCAGAAAGGGGCAATACAGTGTATTGGTTGAGAACATTGCCTCTGGAGCCAGACTACCTGGATTCAAATTCTGGCTTTGCTTTTTATTAGCTGTGTGACCTTGGGCCAGTTACTCAGCCTTTCTGCGCCTCAGATTCCCAGGGATAATAATAGTATCCATTTCATATGGTTGTTGTGAAGATGAAATGAGTAGATAGTGTAAAGCTTTTAAAATAGTGCTCGGGGCGCCTGGCTGGCTCAGTCAGAAGAACGTGCAACTCTTGATTTTGGGGTCATAGGTTCGAGTTCCATGTTGGTGTAGAGATTACTTAAAACAAATAAAATAAAAAAAATAGTGTTGGCACATATTTAACTCTACTATTATCCATGCTTCAGGTGGTGGCTACCACGCTATGGCTGGGCTAGAATGTTCCACGCTCGGTTAGGAAGGCAACTAGCCAAAAGCATCTCTTCTGTAAGCAGCCTTCACCTTGTCATTCCTCAGGCTGTAGACTGGAGCGTCCAGCATGGGGCTGACCACAGAGTAGAAGACAGACTCGGCCTTGTTCTGTTATTTCGGGGAACTGCAAGAGCTCAGCTGAGCACTCAGGACGGTGATGGCACCATCGATGAGGCAGGTGGCAGGTGATGGTGAGGCAGGAGGCACAGGCGGAGGGCACCTGGCTCGGAGCGGGGTCTGGGGGGCACACACCCTGCGGATGGTCACTGGAACGTAGGCATAGGAGACCTGGGTAGCTGACAGAGAATACGGTAATCGGGGCAGAAGACACCCTGATCACTGCCCTTAGCCGTGTCTGCACAGGGTGATCAGAGCACAGGCTCACAGGAAGTGTCTAGAAGTGCAAATGAAACCAACGTATGGGTGCTCTTTGAAGGTCTAGATGTGGTTTCCTTGACAGCTACTTCCTTTGACCTTCGGAATAGGCTTGGAATTCTCAAGTGGTGGGTTGTGTATGTATATACTATCTACTTATCTAATACATATCTACTATATGCGCACAAGAATGGGAATGTGCTATAAGTGCTTTATTCACTCAACAATATTGACACTACATCTCTCCACCTCAAAAAACCCCATAATTCTTCCCCCTTCACAAAAACAGCTTTATTGCCTTTGTAAAAATCCATGCTATGTGTAAAAAATTTAAGCAACGCAGTGAAGAATTAAAAAGAAAGTGAAATCTGAGAAAGAGAGGGATTTGAGGTCCCACTGCCACCACAGAAAATGGGAACTGGTGGGCATTCTTATCATAAATCTCTAAATGCGTTCGTGACTATAAATGTCCGCCCTGCACAAGCTATTCTGCCATGTGCTTCCTCACTAGGCACGATGCCACGGACATTTTCCCATATCAAGCAATAAGGAAGAGCTACATCATCATAATTGATGGCTGTGTCTATTTTGTTGTGTATGTGTGTCGCCGTTTACGTCATTGGCCCCCTTGGTTGACAGTAAGGTATTTCCTGCTTCTCCCTGTTTTGAGGGACTCTCTGACAGACGCCCGCAAGAATGGCGGCCGGAGGCCAAGTCCAGTGAGCACAGGGTAGAGAGCCTCCTTTTCCTCTGCCAGGAAGGAAGACACCGGCTGACACCTTGGGGAGCCTGGCACCCTGGGGTTCCACAGCCCCAGAGGAAATCAGGACGCAGAGCAAAGGGCCTTGTTAGGCAAATGACTTGTTTGGGTAAAAGGAGTTTGGTCCCTAGACTCTGATCTGGCGGAGTCTCAGCAGATGAGGGACTGGATTGCCCACATTTCCCAGAGATAAGAAGGAGTCTGTTCCCAAGGGGGAGACCTGCCGGGTCTCCCTATGGAAGTGAGACAGTGCTCTGTCTCTGTCTCTGCCAGAGGCCTGGCCTTCCTCACGGCACCCAGCCTGCCCCGGCTGTGGGACGCATCTCCCTGGCAAGTTGCCCTCCTTCAGTGGGCCAGGCCTCTGCCTGTGAACATGCCGCAGCCCTCCGTGGTGGATGTCGCTACGGTGCCCAGGAGTCAGGGCCACTCCCTGCAGCTCTGGTATCTCTGTCCTTTAGACTTAGCTCGGCCACATGACTGGGTTTGGCCCTGGAGCTTGAGCGGGAGCAAGTTGTGCCCCTTTCTGAGCATGGAAGGCTCTGGAGCCCCCTTCGATCTCCCACCTTTCCCCTCTTCCTTCTGCCGGGACACCAGCCACATGCATGACGTAGGGGGCTTCTCTGACCTCAGCCCCAAGTCTGGGAGGGAGAAGGAGCAGACTCACCATGGACTCATGACAAAGGCAAACATGAGTGAGACATAAATAAACCTGAGATTTGGGTGTTACTTGTTAATATGGCGGCCTCTGCTGCCTGATGTTTTCTTCAAGGGCAAACTTCTTTCCTTGGCTATAGCCCCAGTTCTAGCTCATCTACCCTAACTTAGGCCATCCGTACCCCTCAGGTAAGGCGCATTCCTGTCTCCTCCCGAGAGTAACTTCTTCACACTTACTGAGCCTGCATCTACCTAGTTGACCCGAGGAAACACATTTTTTTTTTTTACTGTTTTTGACTTCTATTAATCTTTTTTAAATGTTTATTTTTTTGAGAGAGCAAGCAATAGAGAGCGAGCATGAGTGGGGGAGGGGCAGAGAGACAGAGAATCCGAAGCGAGCTTTGCGCTGTCAGCACAGAGCCCCATGTGGGGCTCAATCCCACAACCTTCAAGATGATGACCTGGGCTGACACTGGATGCTTAACCGACTGAGCCACCCAGGTGCCCCAGTAAGTTTTATTCTGAGTGACGCAAGTCCATGGACTGAGACGGTATGTTCTTGAGGACTATTCTGTCAGGACTAAACTATATGAAGGCTATGGAAGCAGCCATAAAGGATGTCCTTTACTATCTTTGTATCTTTTTTGATCAAGGTGGGAATACACTAGCAGGGGCATGTCAAAGAACCAGAAAGCCAGAGTTCAAAGGACTCCTGGGAAACATCCAGCCCAATATGTCTGAGAGTGGGAAAAGAGGCCCAGAGGGGATGATGCTTGCTCAGAGTTATACACAGGCAGTGAACTCTGGGGCTGGAGACCTGGTCTTTCTGAATAAAAAATATTTCCTAAAATTGTCCAACAATGCCCTAGTAATGTACTCGTAATGTACTGCTGTTCCCAGGCCCACTGGATGACCTGGATCTTTTTGGATGAGTGTTGATTATTCATTAACCATCTGGGGCACAGATAGGCTATGTACACATGGCAGGGAGCTCTTTTTCAGCTGAAATGATCTCCCTATTGACTGTCCCTGCTCACTCGGTGGGGTGGGGTGGGAGAAACATTCAGCATTACGTCATCTAGTCATTATGTCATTGGTGGGGACGTGAGATGAAGTTCTGTTTCCAGGGGAATAGAAGAATGTCCCAGAGTGGGGATTGATTTTTTAAAAACTTTTAATGTTTATTTATTTTTGAGAGAGAGTGACAGAGCATGAGTGGGGAAGGGGCAGAGAAAGAAGGAGACACAGAATCGGAAACAGGCTCCAGACTCTGAGCTGCCAGCACAGAGCCCAGTGTGGGGCTCAGACTCACGAACTGCAAGATTATGACCTGAGCCAAAGTTGAATGCTCAACTGACTGAGCCACCCAGGCGCCCCCATAGTGGTGTTTAAAATAGTAAGTTGAGAGGTGCCTGGGTGCCTCAGTTGGCTAAACGACTGACTCTTGATTTCGGCTCAGGTCGTGATCTTGCTCTTGTGAGATCGAGCCTCGCATAGTGCTCCATGCACTGAGTGCAGAGCCTGCTCAGGATTCTCTCTCTCCCTCTCTATGCCCTTCCCCTGCTCGCGCTCCTTGTCTCTCTCTCAAAAATAAATAAATAAACATTAAAAATAAGTAAGTAAATAAATAAATAAATGAAATAATAAGCTGAACTTGGGAATGGAGATCCTCTGTACCTATGTGGTTTAACTATTGGGACTGAGAGCAGTGACTTCCTATGGCGACGCGACGTAACTAATTGTTCCAGGAAATTCAGCCCGGAAGATAGGACTATAAACGGAGAAATAACTTCACTGCTTGCTTCATGGACTTCCTGCAAGCCAGTTTATGTAAACAAATAGCTTGCTCGTCTGGGCAAATAGCTGTCCTATGAGGCCCATAAATTGGTCACCCTGGGGAAACAATCTCCTCCTTAATAAATCTTACTTCTCAAGGTTCGCTTTCAGGCCCTGCATTCCCTGTACCTGCCCATCCTAAACTATAATGTCACAAACTTCATCCAGTCCTGATGTGCTCCTTGATTTGAAAGATCCACTTAAAGCTTCCTGGCTGGCTCAGTTAAAAGCATGCAAGCTCTTAATCTTGAGGTTGTGAGTTCCAGCCTCATGCCGGGTGTAGGGATTAGTTTAAAAACAATAACATAAATGGGGCGCCTGGGTGGCTCAGTTGGTTAAGCGTCTGACTTTGGCTCAGGTCATGATCTCGTGGTCTGTGGCTTCAAGCCTCATGTTGGGCTCTGTGCTGACAGCTTAGAGCCTGGAGCCTGCTTCCGATTCTGTGTCCCCTTCTCTGCCCTTCCCCTGTTCACTTGCGCACTCTCTTTCTCTCAAAAATAAATAAAACAGTAAAAAATATTTTAATAAAAAAACGATAACATAAAATATTTTTTAAAAAATCTACCTTAAACCACTTGGGTCCAGACCCCCAAACTCTGTAAATATCTTCCATTGATTTCCTCCTTTTGAGACAATAAGATTCTATGTGCTCTCTTACTACAGTAGGTCTAATAAACTTAGCTTTGGTTGAGCAAAGGCTTTCTGGTGGTCTTTTAAAGAGTTATCAGTTGACTATCTATTCTTTACCCAGGGTTACTGTACTTGAGAGCATTTTGCTTCTTGTTTCTTCTCTTCTCTTCCCTTCCCTTCCCTTCCCTTTGCTTCCTTTTCTTTTTTGAGGCCCTTTTGCTTCCTGTTTTGACTACTTGATAATCAGGAAGAAAAGTAGAGTTATAATGCCTTGTGGAGGTTACCTCATCAGTATATATTGAATATACAGATTCATTGATACTGCCAAGAGGGTTCAGATTCCATGTGAAGGTCAGGACTGGAAGACACCTTACATAGATCACATTTTCTTTTCTTTCTTTTTTTTTCTAAAATTTTTATGTTTATTTATTGTGAGGGAGAGAGAGACAGAGCACGAGCCGGGGAGGGGCAGAGACAGAGACACACAGAGAATCCAAAGCAGGCTCCAGGCTCTGAGCTGCCAGCACAGAGCCGGATGTGGGGCTCGAACCCACGAACCATGAGATCATGACCTGAGCCAAAGTTGGATGCCTAACCGACTGAGCCACCCAGGTGCCCCGATCACATATTCTTAATACCTCCTTTTACACAAGGAATAATTGAGGTTCTGGGACAACAGACCCTTCTCTGATTTGGGGGGGGAAATGCTAAAGTTAGCTACTTTAAGCAAAATCTCTCCTTCTCTAAGCCCCAATTTTTTGATCAATCAATGAATCACTGCTTGTTCACTCTTGAAACCAGCCTGGACTGGCCATGGAAGAAAAAGTGCCTTCATCCTTTGCTATGACTCACAGAGAAAACTCTGCACTAGCATTAAGATGGAGCCTGGGAAGGGTTTGACAGAGAGGTAACTGGCTTAGGGCTTTGGGGCTTTCTTTTGTGGCAAGAGGGCTGGGGCCAAGGCAAGGGGATCAAGGGTCCGGTCCTTTCATGCCCTAATTCTTTCTACCTTTTCAATCTATCCCAATTTTGTTTTCCTGTTCCACGTTGCTTGTCAGGTGCTCAGTAGAAACTGGGAACTCCTGACTGAGTCAAGACTCTATGGGATTAGTAGAAAGCTGGCCTTTGGTGGGAAATATGGGAGAAGCTCCTTGGAATTTTTGGAAGCAGTAGAAATAAACTTGCTACATAATTTCCTGCAAAAATCCAAGGGGTTTTAAGCACTAAAGTAGACCCTAGACTTTGGAATCAGCTGGACTGATAATTGGTTCTACCAATTATGAACTGTATTTGACCTTAGAGTTCATGGACTTTCAGTTTCCTCATATGTGAGATAAGTACAGCCTACTCACAGAATTCCTAAGGGGGTTAAATGAAATAGTGTGTACAGTGTGCTTCCCAGAATGCTTGGGACATAATATATGTTCAATAAATATTAGCTGTTAATGATCATTGTTGGTAAAACACCTTCCTCAGGTAACAGTAGTGTTTTGTTAGGCCTGGGCCTTATAGAGTAACGATATTGGTATCCTTTTTTATCATCTGCTGCCCCAAAGCCTAAAACCCAAAGAGGAAGAGGTGAAATATATATGAATCAATATGCCCTGATTAAGTACCCAGCACTGTTCCAAGCGCCATGGGGATGAAACGAAGTATGAGACTGGGCTCCTGTTTTAGAGAGCCTATGGTTCCCTTGGGGAGGTGAGATGCCAGCCTGAGCAGAGTCTGTGGGGGATAATTCCACGCTGTCCCAGTGATGAATGTACTTGTGTCTGGATGCTGTTCCCGGAAGTGGAAATCTCATGACCAAACAGAAAGTGGAAAGGGAACAGGTGCTGGAAAAGAGCACACTTCCCTGCAGCCTCTGGAGTGCTGTCTTTGGTCACTGTCTCTTAACCGGGAATAGAGATGTGGAAGAGAGGTCAATGTCAGGTTCCAGGGTACCAGAGGAGCTTGTTAAGCTTGTTGTTAACTCCAAACAAATTTTGTGTCTAAGCAGAAGTCTGGAGGGATCTGGAAACATCCTTTTACTCTGAGTCTGGCTCCTCCTGAGGTGGGTGTGACTTCCCAGTGGGCTTAAGGACAAGAAATTCAATCTTTGTCTTGCCCCCAAGGCACCACCTGCTGGTCTAACTTCATGCCTGACCCTGATTTCACTCATGATGCTGCTTTCCTTATTTTGACCCGGAGTTTGAAATCTCATCTTCCTCTCCTGGCATTTGACCCGTGGCTCATCCTTGGTTTGGAGTTACCACTCTGCTCTCCAGGATCTGATAACATGTCCTGGCTCTGACCGGCCACAGGACCGCACGACTGGCCCATCACGAAAGCCTGGCTGAGCATACGTGAACATCGTGGAAGAAAATGGGAAGATGAAAGGTACAGATGGAAAGAGCTTTGCTTTGGGCATCAGGGACTGCCTCCTTCAGAAGGTGACTAGGACACCCACAATGGGGAGGAAGGGCAGGCAGAATGAAGGAAGAAAATGGCCACCCCGGCCTTGGGAATGTCAGCACAGGTAAGTTGGCGGTTGAACAGAGGCCCAGAGGTCACAGAAGTAGTGACTAATGATGCTGGGGCCACAGGAGAGCAAAACAGAGCTGTCATTTTGCATGGCCACATCACTGATAACAGCAGCCAGTGCCTTTTTTAATGCCCAGAATGGATAATGTTGGGGGGAAGGAGGACAGTGTTTCAAATGAGCATCTACTCAACAGCACATTTTGTGCTAGTTTTTTTTTTTTTTTTTTTTGTCATTTGAGTATTTAATCTTCACACACTTTCTTGTTTACAAATTATGCCAGATTGTATGCTGTAAATGTGGATTTAGACATCGGTCTTGCCTGGATTTAGAACCCCTTAACTTCTGTTCTTGCGAATCTACATTTTTCTGGCCTAGTGTTTCTGGTTCATGTGGAAAGAGAAGGACATTTGGGAGTGTGGCTTGGGGGCTCAGGAGGTAGTTTCATTACCTGATCTGTCTGGGCTGTATTTGGAGGCCTGTGATTTCCCAGTGACTGTTGGGCCTGCGGAAAAGGGAGTCAGGCAGGGACATGACAGACCAGGGACTTGGGCAGGCCTGACCCCTTGCTGTGTTTCTCTGCTCACGGTGAACTGTGGTTTGTTGCTGGGGACCTGGCCAGCCTCATTGTTATGTGACTTGTGGCTTCACTAAACTTCCCTGCATAGAAATAATAAGGAAGATAAAACGGCAAAATAACATAGGTTGGAGAAATTATTCAGTGTAAGCTCAACTAATTACAACAGCTAAGACGTGCTGAATGCTAATTAAGGGCCTGACATCGTTTTAAGCGCTTTATAGACATTAAATCTCTTTTAATCCTCACAAACCACCTTATGAGGTAATTAATATCGACATAGTCATTTTTCAGACAAAGAGACCAAGGTCATACTGCTTTGTGTGGAGGGGCAGGAATCTGGTGCCCTGTCTGGCTGTCTTCAAATGCTGTGCTCCGAGCCCAAGGATGTGCGGCCTCCCCAAGGAAAATGAAAGCCGGCCGAGGCAAGACTGCACTGGCATGGAGGCCAAGCCGATTGGAGCCACTGCAGAGAACCCCATGGGGCTTGGGGACTAAATTCCAAGTAATTCAAGGACAATCCATTAGCTGTTATTCCAGTTATTCTTACTATATAAGAAAATGCCTTAAAATGTAGTATCCTGAAACCACAATCATTTGTTATTTTTCACAGTTCTGTGGGTTAGGAGTTAGGGTAGGCTTGGGGCAAATTGTTCTTCTCCACATGGTGTGGATGACATCATTCACACAGCTGCGTGCAGCTGGTGGCTGGGCCGTCCCGAAAGGCCAAGGCCTTTCCCAACACCTAGTGCTCAGTGCTTTTCCATAAGGCCTTTCCACATGGCTAGCTGGGCTTCCTCCCAGCATGGTGGTCTTAGGGTGGGCTTCTAAGATGGAAGAAGTGGACACCAACAGTCTTCTTTTTCTTTTTCTTTTTTTGATGTTCATTCATTTTTGATAGAACGCAAGTTGGGAAGGGGCAGAAAGAGAGGGAGACAGAGGATCTGAAGAAGGCTCCACACTGACAGCAGAGAGCCCAATGCGGGGCTCGAACGCATGAACCGTGAGATCATGACCTGAGCCGAGGTCGTACACCCAACCGATTGAGCCACCCAGGCACCTCCCAACTTTAAGACTTTAAGATCTTTAAGGCTCAGCCCGAAATTGGCACATTATCTCTTCTGCTGTGTGTTATTGGTCAGAGCAACTCACAAGTGAGGTTGTCACATGAAACACATGGTACCCATTTACACCATTCAGATAAACAAAATAGAGTATTTTTAGTATACATGTGTTTTATGCAATATTGGGATGTATTTATGCTAAAAATTATTTGTTGTCTGTCTGAAATTTGATTTAAAAATAATTAAAAATTTTTTTAATGTTTGTTTATTTTTGAGAGAGAGAGAGAGAGAGAGAGAGAGAATGTGAGCAGGGAAGGGACAGAGAGAGAGAGGGAAACAGAATGGAAAGCAGGCTCCAGGCTCTGAGCTGTCAGCACAGAGCCTGATGTGGGGCTTGAACCCACAAATTGTGAGATCATGACCTGAGCCTAAGTCAGATGCTTAACTGACTAAGCCATCCAGGTGCCCCTGAAATTTGATTTTAACTAGGCGTCTGTATTTTTATCCCAACCTTGATAGGAGGGGTGGTATGTCACTCCGGGAAATAAGGAATTAATGGTGGCTATCCTTAGAAATTTCATATCATAGGGGTCCATGGAATACTTCCCAAAATGTGGAGGTGATGCAGCAGAGTGGTCAAGTCTGGCACTCTAGAGTCAAAGTTTCAGTCCTGGTTCTGCCAGTTATTATTTATGTAATCTCAGACAAGTGACTTCACCCTCCTGTGACTCAGTTTCTTTATCTTAAAAATGGGGCTATAGTAGTTTGCACCTCACGGGGGTAGATGGGAGAATTTCATGAGATGAAAATAAAATTCCTGGCAGCTCAGTTGGTTGGGTGTATGACTCTTGGTTTTGGCTCAGGTCATGATCTCCCAGTTCGAGAGATTGAGCCCCACGTCAGGCTCTGTGCTGACAGCATGGATCCTGTTTGGGATTCTCTCTCTCCCTCTCTCTCTGCCTTCCCCCGCTGATTCTCTCTCTCTCTCTCTCTGTCTCTCAAAAAGTAAATACATAAAAAATATTAAAGAAAATTCCTGGCACACAGTAGGTGTTTGATAAATGTTACTTATCATTAAGGTAGGATTTCAAGTGAAATTCTGGCTAATGTTCCAGTCCTACTTAGTCAGGGAGCAAAGGGCAGAGAGACCTCCTGCTTCCACCCTTTGCAATCCCACGAAAGGTCACACCTAAGGTGAGCACCATTTCTTTGCAGTGGCAGAGTGGCCTGTTAGTTGTACCTCGGTACTTTCCTCAGGCTTGCCCTGAGAACAAGCCAACACACCCCTTGTGACATGCGCCCCAAAACCCCTGCACCATATTACTACAGCTTTATTACTTTCCAGGGTTTTAGTCACGCTGGGACTCTGGGATCTGAAGCTCATGGAGCACAGAAGATGGGCCCCAGGAAGAAACATAAAGGACAAGCCTCGGAGTTTACCATAAAGCAAATATTGGGTTGAAGAAGTTAAAGCTAAGAAATTGTGGCTTGTAGGAAGAATGCTGGCAAGATCCTTCCCACCATGCTTGCCGTTAGAATGAAGGTATCTTCAGGCTCCTTGACGTGTGAAAACAACTTGAGCGGTGGGAAAGAAGGGGGAAGCAGCTGGACTGCATCCCTGAAATGGATCCTTTTGCCTTTTCCACATCTGCGAGCAGCAGTCAGCCCCATGGCAGATGGGGGATCTTGAGCCGGGGCCTCTGGTTGCAGGTAGACTGAGACCCTTTAGCTAATGTGTGAGTTGGATGTAACCATGAATTGTGATGGCCACACTACACAGAGAGAAAAGTCTCGTTGACAGAAGGTGGCACTGGGGGATGGCTTCCCCACGGAGGTCTGCGGTGGGGACGTCCATGCCATGGCAGATACCCATGGTTGGGCACAAGGTCTGGGCACAATGCAGGATGGGAACCCTAAGAAGCTGGGCAGGATGAGATCCTTTCTCTGGTCCTTCTTCCTGCTGGGGCACAATCTGAGAACCTGCCAGCCTCATTCACATCACTTATTTACAGGCACTTTGTAAATTGAGGGACAGGGTTACTTTTATTAAAAATTGCAACTTTGAGCTTAAAAGCACAAATGAGTAGAACTGTGTTGTTGGGTACAACAGTAATACCCACAGGAAGCCACAGTGTTCAAACCCTGAAGTGGTGCTTCAGATGCGTGGTGCGTTGGGTAGCACTTCACAGATTTGTGGGCATGGAATTTTCTGGCTGGTAATAACTCTGGAGGACCGTCCTTGGAACCCCAGTTTCTCAAATTACGACAAACATCATGCTTTGCAAGCATCTTAGAGAAGAATGGGATTCTGAGATTGCCTGGTGCCCCTCCTTTGAGCAAATCTGTCTTCACAGAGCTTATCCACACACAGTCCACGAGCCAGGCTTGCTTCCCATCTAGCTCAGCTTCTTGGGGCTGGTGGCCAGTTTCTCTGAGGTCCTGGAGAAAGTGGGGATGAAACTGGGTCTATGACACTCTGGAGTTGGGGCGTGGGCAGTGTTCAGTCTCCTGACCTGTGGAGAAGGCAGGGCAACTGCTCAGTGGTGGGATCCATGAATCTTCTGGACGGTGTTTATGCATCTGCCTCTTCTTTGATACTAGTCACCTCTGACCAGTACCAGCTGGAAGTGTCCTTGGACCATCTTGGATTCTTTCTTCCAAGAAACACCCCTTTCTCACTTGCATCTGGCTTCTTCCATCCTGCACCAAGTTGTCCCTGAAAGTGATGCCTGGAGAGACATCCCACTTAGTCAGTGATAGCCGTCGGCACCGGAGAGCTTGAGTGTGCCACTAGACATCCCCAAACCAGGGCTGCCTCCCCATGTGGTTACAGTGTCCTTCCCCAAGGGCCTCTAAGGTTAGTTTAGATGAGTGTGAGATGCTTGGGAACAAGACGGACATTGAAGAGATTAGAAGTGACTTAATCCCTTTTCCATTGTAAATGGCAGGCTTTGGCCATCACATCTCTATTCCACATGGGACAGGTGGGGTCCAGAAAGGTCCAACTTTCCTTGGGTGATGGAACCAGTCCCTGCTAACAGTAACCATTCATTCTACATCCGGTCCTTGCCAGCAGTGGTCTGCTGTGGCCCAGGGCCTTGGCTGCCTGGCCAGAACCACAAATTGGCCTTCCTTTCAGAACCTGTGGCTGGAGCTGCCCCTCCACCTGACCTTTGGCTTCTCTGCGACCCAATAGAAAGTTCCACATCACAGGTAGTGAGTGGGCTCTGGGTCATCCTAAGACACAGTGTAAATAAAAATTTAATTCAAATGCTTTTGAGACAGGTAACACTTTGACTTAATTTCCAAACAACATTCCAATGACTCCTATTGTGTTCCACATGGTTTTAGGTGAAGGAAGAGGGGAAGAGAGGGCCGGGCTCTATTCAAACAGGGCAGTGAGCATGGGGCTGAAGGAGCTGGGTGCCTGGTCTCTGAACAAACTTTGCCGTGTCCTCCACTGCTCCTGCTCTCCCTCCTCTCTGCCTTGTCTTCCCTCCCTTCCTTGTAGGAATTTCTGGGAAGCCTGTTTACTTTTTAGTCTGTGACTGGGTGGCTCAGGACCATGGGGTGAGTGTGCTTAGGAATTGATAAAATTAGGAGCAGAGTGTGAGTTTACTGTGCAATGAAAAAGGAGTTGATGTCCCCATGTCTCTGTTCCTGGGTCCTCTGTGTCTCCTTGACCCTAAGGGAAATTATTATTCAAAGCAAAGTTTTCTGCTAAGCAAATGGCTTATTTACCTGAAAAGATCACCGTCCCTAAACTCGTGAGCTGGGATAGAGTGCTGGGTAATGATGGTGGTGGGGATGGGCCGGCCCCTGCTGTACTCTTAGTGTGTGTGATTGTTCATTTACGTGTCACCTTGACCGGTCTAAGGGAAGCCCAGAGAGCTGGTAAAACACAGTTTCTGGGTGTGTCTGAGTGGGGTTTCCAGATAAGACTAGCACTTGAATCGGTAGACTGATTAAAGATCACCCTCACTAATGTGGGTGGCCCTCATCTAACCCATTAGGGGCTTGAGAAGAACAAAAAAGGCAGAAGAAGGGTGAATTTCCTTTTTGCTTGAGTTGGAACATCGCTCTTCTGTCCTCAGACGTCAGTGCGCATGGTTTTTGGGCTTTTGGACTCCCACCAGGATTGACACCATCAGCCCCCAGTTTTCAGACCTTTTGATTTAGACTGAATTACACCACCAGCTCTCATGGTTCTCTGCTTGCAGATGGTAGATGGTGGGCTCTCAGCCTCCATGATTGCATGAGCCAATTCCTATAATAAATCTCCTCTTCTGTCTATCTATTTATCATCTATCTTATCTATTCTATGTATCTATGTATCTATCTATCATCTATCAGTCATCTCTCATATCTATTTATTATCTATCTACTCTATCATTTATCTTTATCTATCTATCTATCATCTATCAATCATCGAATCTATCATGTCCTATTGGTTCCTTTTCTCTGGATAGCCCTACTACAGTAGGTTAAGAAAGATGACCCCAAACCTGTAAACAAAGTCAGTACCATCACTGAGCATTGAACAGCAGATTCACCAGTGCACTATTCGATTTGCTAAGGACATGTTGTTTCACTTTGATATTGATGAAGTGACGGGTGAACACGGAGGTTTTGTCTGGAAGAGATGCACTTGCTTCTTGGTTTCCTCTGGGATGTAAGCTCCGCTGTGTTGGCTCATCCCAGTCTGCTCAAATCTCCCCCTTCCCCGTCCCAACAGGATCTACAACTGTCAGGTGTTGTTTCCCTCTCTTCCCCATTTATACCACCCACACTTCTAGCCCCATGTTTTCCCCCCTTCCTGGTACATAAGCCAAAGTACACCAGCGGATTTAGGAATTTGAAGCTAGAGGTAACTGGGAAAAACACAAACCACTTACTCCCCATTCCCTGCTACCTCAGATTCGCCAGACGGATAGGCAGAAATACAGGGATTTTACCACACATGCAACAGGGTTCAAGCTAATTTTATTTGACTCGCAAAAAGATAGTAAGCCTCAGTTGACATCTCGGTTTCACAGCACATTTCACCTCATTCTTCCCCTCTTAAAGTAGCAAGATTGATTTCTGTTACAATAAAGAAGACTTCATCTAATGACATAAAGTTAATTTGATTTTGACTGAAGAAAGTTCTATGGACTTTCAGCTTTTTATTTTGTTTAAATTGTTGATTTAGGGGTGCCTGGGTGGCTCAGTCGGTTGAGCGTCCGAATTTGGCTCAGGTCATGATCTCACAGTTCGTGGGTTTGAGCCCCGCGTCGGGCTCTGTGCTGGCAGCTCAGAGCCTGGAGCCTGCTTCCGATTCTGTGTGTCCCTCTCTCTCTCTGCCCCTCCCCTGCTCATGATCTGTCTCTCTCTGTCTCTCAAAAATAAATAAAAATGTTAAAAAAATTTTTTAATTGTTGATTTATATAGAAATGGTGGCTCATTACTGCCGTAGAGCACATTCTGATTCCTGGCTAATCATAGTGGAGATTTCTGGAGCAAGGGGTTCCATTCTTTCCCACAAAGTCAAATGATCACGATCTGCTTCTGATATACCAACACCACACAGACTGTTTCTCCAATATCACATATTCAGAAGGGCAACAACCCTTAATATAACCTTTTAGGGAAGGTCGCTGTGGCATTCTATGATCCTTTCTATATTTGAGAACTCTCAAAGATAGGCGGAAGATAGACTCTGACTCTCACTTCTGGGACCACTGATTGGAGGTCCTGGGGGTCCGTAAGATACAAGTGTGGCTGTAGGAAGGCAGCTGGGTGGCTCAGTTTGTTAAGTGTCCAACTCTTGATACCTCGCAGTCCATGAGATCAAGTTCTGCATCAGGCTCTGCGATGACAGCTTAGAGCCTGCTTGGGATTGTCTCTCTCCCCCTTTCTCTGCCCCTCCTCTGCTTGTTCTCTTTCTCTCAAAATAAATAAACATAAAAAATTTAAGAAATAAACAAGTGGGGATGTAGGCTACCAGGGGATGTAACAGATCCGTGCTGAACGTAGCATATTGATGGATGTACAGTAGTGATGTTGCCACCCAGGTGGATTTCCTGCCTAGGGCTTGGACTTGAGGGAATGATGGAAAGGTGTAGGATCAGTTCAGCATTATTTGTGGTTGGATGCTACACAGGGTGGCACAGTGGCTAGTGTAGGTGGCTTTGTCCCGCAGCTGAGCAGTACTGAATGCTCAGGCGCAGCAGCGCTAGCCACCGCAATGGACGGTGCTCGAAGGCGATGTGGCCTATGGTGACAGCCTGCAAGACCATTCTTGTAGCAGGTGTTCAGCTGTGGTCGGTCATCCTTGGGTACTGTCCCAGCTGGGTTCGCGAGGCTTCTCTTCTATGTTATGAGCTACCAGATACCTTTCTAACAAATTCCTTTTCTGCTGAAGTTAAGGACCCTAATTTGTACGGCAGCCTTGACATCTTTATTCCTTAAACTGTAGACCAGGGGGTTCAGCATGGGGATCACAATGGTGTAGAACACAGAGAGGGTCTTGTTATAGGCCGAAGCACTTTCAGGGTTGGGTTGGACATATACAAAGAACACAGACCCATAGAAGAGGGAGAGGGCAGTGAGGTGGGAGGCACACGTGGAGAAAGCTTTGTGCTGGGCCTCCAGGGACCGCATTCTACAGATTGTGACCAGGATGAAGGTGTAAGAGACCAAGATGGCTGAGACCGTGGGGACAGTGACCAAGGCAGAAAGGCAAAGCAGGATGATGTTGGCCACTGTGGTGTCTGCGCAGGCCAGTTGGAGCATGGGGGGGATGTCACAGAAGAAATGATCAATGATGTTGGGACCACAGTAGGGCAAGATGAAGGCATTCCCTGTCTGCAGAGCTGAAATGAACACCCCCACTGCGTAGGTGACCATTACCAGCTGGATGCACAAGCGCTTGGACATGATGGTGTGGTAGAGGAGGGGGTGGCAGATGGCCACAAACCGGTCATAGGCCATTATGGCCAAGAGCAGGCACTCACCTGTGCCATGGAGGATCATGAAGGCCATCTGTACCACACAGCCTGCAAACGAGATGGACTGGTCCGTGGTGAGGAAGCTGATTAGCAGCCTGGGCGTGAACACGGAGGAATTGCAGATGTCCAGGAAGGAAAGCACGCTCAGGAGGAAGTACATGGGGGTGTGGAGGGAGGAGCTGGCACGGATCAGCTCTATCATGCCCAGGTTGCCCACCAGTGTCACGGTGTAGATCATCAGGAAGATGGCAAAGAGGAGTTGTTTTTGGTCGGCCTGGTCTGTGAGGCCCAGCAGGATGAATCTTGTCACTGTCGTGTGATTCTGCCCAGATGTCATCCCACTGGTGTGTTACCCACAGGACAATGAGTACCAGGAGGAGAAACCAGAATGTTAATATTCTCAGCAAAAAGGTAGCCTTTAACATCTTCTGCCACGGAAGCACCGCATACATCTCCGAGTGGCAGACTGGTCCCCAAACTCCACATCAGTCCCATCATGTCACCCTCACATCGAGGTGTTGAAGGTCCTCTGTACCCCTTGGGATAATGTCTACATTCTTCAGCTTGCTGCATGTCCTCGGTGACGCCTCCATGCTATCCTGCACTCAGCTTGCAACTCTAAACAACTTACTTCTACAAACACACCGTGTTATTGCAAATGTCTGTGCCTTTTCAAGTTCTATATTTTCTTGTTGGAATGTCCTTTGGTCTCTCCAAACCCAGCTTAGAGGTCCATCTCCACCCTCTTTCCCCTAACTTTCTCAGATGCTCCTTTACTTGACATGACACTATATTTTAACATTAAAAATAAAATGCCTGTCCATCTTTCCTGCTGGACTCTATTTTTAAAAATTTTTAATATATTTTTTTTATTTCTGAGAGAGAGACACAGAGTGTGAGCAAGAGAGGGGGAGAGAGAGAGAGGGAGACACAGAATCCAAAGATTCAGCTCCAGACTCCAAGCTGTCAGCATAGAGCCTAACATGGGGCTTGAACTCATGAACCACGAGATCATGACCTGAGCCAAAGTCAGACGCTTAACTGAGTGAGCCACCCAGGCACCCCTCCTGTTGGACTTTCTTACTCCTAGTAGCAGGAGAGTGACTTCATATCTCAGTAATTTGTGCCCTGGTATCTATCAAGTGCTGGTGTCCAGGAATAAATATAAATTTTCAATTAGAGAAAATCTTCCTCATTCAGGTAATGGCAACAGGATCCTTTCAGTTGTTTTGGCCCAAACCATTTTTGGCCACTTTTTTTGTCTCACCCCTCAGCAAATCACCATGGCTCTACCTTCAAAATATGTACCAGCTTCCCACCCCTTCTTTGCAAGACACCCTCATAGCTTGCTTGAATTAATGCAACTGCTCTTTGCTGGTGTCCTGCTTCCCGATTTTGAGGAGAAGCCAGGGCAAGCCTGTCACCACACAAGAGAAATGCAGATTGCTCACAATGGCTCTGTGAGCCTAGCCACTACTCTGTTCCTTCCTTGCACCTCTCTGTCCTCTGCTCCACTCTTTTCCCTCTTGCTTATCCTGCTCCAGCGACTCGTGCCTCCTTGGCCCTCTTAGGACAGGAAGGTGTGATTCGGGACGTCTGCACCACTGTCCCTGCCCCTCGGAGCAGTCTTGTCCCAGGTAGCCACAGAGCTCCTGGCCTCATTTCCTTTAAGTTCAGGCTCAGATGTCACCTGCATGTGAAGTACTCCCTAGGCATCCTATTTACAATGAAAACCTGCCCTACCCCAGCGCTCACTATCCCTCTTCTCTGTTTCCTATTTCTCCACCGAGGACTTTTTCTCTTCTAATATGTAACGTACACATGCCTTCTTGCTGTTGCCTCCCATCTCTGTCTTGATAATTGGATGCTAGAACTACGGAGCCAGGCATTTCTGTCAATTTCTTTGGTTGCTGTATCTCTGGCGACTGGCACATAGTAGGCTCTCAGTAAACACTTATGAGTGGGGGTAGGAATCTGTAAAGAAGATACAGAGACGTTTCGAGGCAAATCAGGCTGCCAAGAGGACAGATACTATGCAGATGGGTCGGTTCAGAATTCTCTTTGCCCAAATCAGGTGGTAACAATGGGGGGAGGATTATGATAAGAAGTGGGTAAGGGCGGAATTGGAGGATGATGTCCTGTGAAACCCAGAGCCGCTGAAAGCTGGTGTCTCTGGTGCCTTAGAGTCACAGCAGCAGAACCTGACTACAGGAGGCCTTTCAGCCGCTTAACATGCAAGGTGGGCTGAATGCCCGGGGGTGGATTTCCAGTCCTGCAGTTTGGGCCCAAATGTCTGAATTCACAGCCCTCATCTTGCATCTCTGACAACCATAAATTTTTAACTCCAGCTGTGGAGGCCTTAGGGTGATTCTTTTCAGATGGGTGTATGCTTTGCAGCCTATATTGATAATTTTGGTAAGATCTCTTTATAAGATGATACATTTTTTGTAACAATTATATCATTTAATATGAACTTGAATATGCATTTGAATATATACATATTAATTACGATTTGAGGTGGTTGAAATGGTTAAGAGTATCTGCAGGGCACCTGGGTGGCTCAGTTGGTTAAGCATCCGACTTAGGCTCAGGTCAAGATCTCATGGTTCGTGAGTTCGAGCCCCACATCAGGCTCTCTGCTGTCAGCACAGAACCCACTTCAGATCCTCTGTCCTCTCTCTCTACCTTTCTGTTCCCTCTTTCTCTCTCAAAAATAAGTAAACATTTAAAAAAAAAGAGTAGTTGCTTAATTTGACTTAAAATAAGGAGGATGATTAGCTAAATTGAATTAGCTGGGGGCACCTGGGTGGCTCAGTCAGTTAAGCGTCCTACTTCGGCTCAGGTCATGATCTTGTGATTCATGGGTTCGATCTCCACATCGGGCTCTGTGCTGACAGCTCAGAGCCTGGAGCCTGCTTCAGATTCTGTGTCTCCCTCTCTCTGCCCCTTCCCTGCTCATGCTCTGTCTCTCTCTCAAAAATAAATAAATAAATAAAATGAATTAGCTGAATTTATTTTTGATTCTGCCAAAATGCAGAGGAAGATTTGATTTATTAAACATATAGGTTTCGATTTAGTTATTTTGAGGAGTTGTTTAAATGCTTATGAAATCTTCTGAAGGGCTTGGGAAATCAGGCATATTAAATTTGTAATTGTGGTTTAAAAAGTCTAAGCATTTAATTGATCGTATTTATTTTTATTTTTTAAATTATGTTTTATTATTTTAAAATATGTTTATTTATTTATTTCTGTGAGAGAGAGAGAAAGAGTGCGAGCACAAGCAGGGGTGGGGGGGGCGGGGGAGACACAGAATCTGAAGCAGGCTCCAAGTTGTCGGGGCAGAGCCTGATGTGGGGCTTGAAACCATGGACTGTGAGATCATGACCTGAGCTGAAGTCAGCTGCTCAATCGACTGAGCCACCCAGGCGCCCCTAATTAGTCATATTTATATTCTTTTTTTAAATGGTTATTTATTTTTGTGTGTGAGAGAGACAGAGTGCAAATGGGGGAGGGGTAGAGAGAGGGAGACACAGAATCTGAAGCAGCCTCCAGCCTCTGAGCTGTCAGCACACAGATGCAGGGCCTGAACCCACGAACCATAAATCATAACCTGAGCATAAGTCAGAGGCTTAACCAACTGAGCCACCCAGGTGCCCCAATCATATTTAAAAATAGTGTTTAAATGTTTAAGAGAATTTGCTTCTATAGATTTTTTGTGTATGTGACTTTGAATTGTTTATGAGAATTTATTGTAAACAGTGTTTAAATTAATTGAGGGAATTTAATCTGTTAAAATTTGAGGCTAAGGGAACATTAATCAAAGATCAAGTATGATTGTTTTAAATTTTAACGAACATTACTAGATCTAAAATTCAGTTGATTAAATTTGAAAATTTCATTTAATGGCCTAAGAAAAACTAAGTTCTAAATTTACAACTTAAAATATTATAATCGATTAACAAATGGCTTTAGATAATCCACAAAGGATTTGGACATCAAAAAAAGTCACTTGTGGGGCGCCTGGGTGGCTCAGTCAGTTGAGCATCTGACTCTTGATTTCGGTTCAGGTCATGATCCCAGGGTCATGGGATTGAGCTCTGCATCATACTCCATGCTGACTGTGGAGCCTGATTGAGATTCTCTTTCTCTCTCTGTCCCTCCCCCGCTTACACATGTGCACATGTGCTCCCACACTCTCTTTCTCTAAAATAAAACAAACAAACAAATATTTGTTGAACCTCTGCTCTGTCCTATTCTATAGCCCAGGCACTCCCCTCACCCTGACCTCATTTGAGAACTCAGAAACCTGCTTGTGGTCACAAAAGGATGAAAGGATATTTGAACTTGAATGACCATTTGGACAATGTTTGGCAGAATCCTCTATTTTTGGGTAGGGATCATAGCCTGAGGAAAGAGAATAAATAACTAGAGAAATAAATAAGCTAGAGAAATTACTTAATGAAAACTAAGAGATCAAATAGGGTAACCAGAACAGTAAAACCCAATAATTCAGCCAGCCAAAGTCAGACGTTTAAACCAGAAAAAACTCAGGAGAACAGAACATGTTCTAAGTGCATCATGATGTCCTTATGGCAAGACTTGTTAGGGGAAGTCATTGCTCTCCCATTTGCGGTTCTGGACCACAGATTCTGATTCAGCCATCCAATGGTACACGGGTGACCTAGGTGTACAGCATTTCTTCCTTCTGCAGAGACCTCTTGCCCTCAGTGGCCGGGTCTCTTGAATCCCACAAGGCAAGTTGGGACCCCAAGGGCTCTGGACTCTGAATATACACCTTTTGTAGTTTCCATGCTCATGGAACACTGACACATTGGAAACACAAGGCAATGCTATTCTGATCCCTGTTCCAAGAACCAAGTCTACTGGGGACTTATCAAGAGGGTTCTTGAAAGTGTTTGCTGCATGAGTCAATTTCATTGAGTTTTGGGTGGATGAAGGTGTAGAAAGAACAGAGGGATTATCTTTCCATTTTACTTTTTGCTTTTTTCGAGTGGGAAATATATTGCGGTTGTACAAAATTCAGAAGGGACTACACTGAAAATCAGTCCTCATCCTGCCTGCTCCCTTCTGATTCTCTAGGCACTCAGTTTTCTGCCTCAGAAACTACCAGTGTCTTGCGATATCTTTCCATGGTTAGTCATCCCTTATGTAAGCAATGTATGAACCTATATTTTCTCCTCTTTTTTAAAAAGATACAAATGGTAACCAACTATACATACTGTTCTGTACCTTGTTTCTCTGTTTTATTCAGCAACTTATTTTGGGGATCTTTCCAGGACAGTAATTAAGGACTGCCTATCTTTGCAGACCAAAGGCTACACGACGTTACGTTTTATAGCATTGAAACAGTTCCCCACTGAGGGACATTTTAATTGTGGCCACTCTTTTACAGTTCCCAACAAAACGGCACCTAACTTAAAGCGATTTCTGGTTAAAACAATTTGCAATTTAAGGGGGAAAGGGGAAGGGGGTGATGGTCATGGTGGAGGGCACTTGTGGGGAAGAGCACTGGGTGTTATATGGAAACCAACCTGACAATCAACTATAAAGTTAATAAAAACAATTTGCAATTTAGAGCGTGGAGACCCTCAACAAAAGATATTCACGTGTGCCTGTGACTTGGCTTTCAGGCTGGACTTTTCACTGTTTTCTTTAGCGGTGAGAAGAAAACTGGCCGTTCACAGAGGCACCCTGCCTAGCTTTCTCTTGCTTCTTTTTCTTTTTCCCTCCCTCACATGGGACATATGCTCACAAGCTATGGTCACTGATCTTTAGCACCTGTCACACCTGCAGCTCTGACATCACTGGGTGCTCCTTAGAAATGGGGTTCCACCCCAGACCAGCAACTGAATGGGAGTTGCATTTTAAGCAGATCCACAACTGACTTCTATTCTGGTTTCAGGTCTGAGACATGCCGAAGAGCAGCCCGAGTGGATTGAGCTCATGTGCCAGTTGGATGCCCGTGGAGAGGGGCAGAGGGGAGAAGGCTCCTGGTTGCTAATTGTGAAACCCCTTCACAGGGACCTCTGTGTCAAGGCTGATCCTGAAAGTGACCACACATTTGGTGTGAATGTCTGCAAGTGACTTGAAAGGGCTGAAAGGGCGAGTGTTGTTGAAGACAGGGGACTTACTGAAGGAGAGAGCCCTTGAGAAGTAGACATTCTCCTTCCTGCCAGGATACAGGAATGTCCGATGGCACCCCAGCCACGGGAGAGCCCCCTCCCTTGCACAGGAGGAGGAAAACTCACTGTCCTCTGTATAGGATATCGAAGTAGCTTTTTTTTTTTTACAAGATGTTTTTATGTAAGTGAATGGAAAAGACAAATTGAACTTAATAACCAAGCCTAGGGACAGCCTCACCGATAGGATCTCAAGAGACAACTTATTGGTCCAGAGCCCAGGAGTATGTGCTGACTTTGAATGTCTGGCATTGAGGACCCAGCTCCAGGGAGAATGGCGAAGACAAATGGCCTAGACCAGCTGGGAAGCAGAGGGATTCCATATCTCTCTTCCTCCTCCCACCCCTAACCATCGCAAATTGTACCATCAAAAGTTGAAACTTTCACTGCCTTTGAGAAGGGATTTCTTCCATCCTCGGCTAGTTCCTGGGGCTGGTGGCTTGTTTTGGGGGAAGTACCATTGCCTACCAGGGAGGAACATGGGGCATCCGATTGGCCTGGTCTGGATTTGAATCCCATTGCCAGCCATGACTGGTTTTGCGACCTTGGGCAAGTTATTTAAGCTCACTCAGTTTTGTCTCCTGCAAAGTGGGAATGACAGTGCCAACCCTCGGGGCTGCTGTGAAGATTACATGAGATGATGGGTTTGAAGTGTTTGTCGGCGTGTATGACAGAGGGGAACAATCCAATGCTTGTTACAATTTCTAAAATTTTTTTTTACTGTTTACATATTTTTGAGAGACAGAGAGAAACAGAGTATGAGCAGAGGAGGGGCAGAGAGAGACGGAGACACAGAATCTGAAGCAGGCTCCAGGCTCTGAGCTGTCAACACAGACCCCGATGCGGGACTCAAACTCACAAACTGCGAGATCATGACTTGAGCTTAAGTCATATGCTTAACCGACTGAGCCACCCAGGCGCCCGCCCCACTTGTTATAATTTCTAAATGGGGACTTGAGGGGATTGGGACAGAAGGGAAGTCAGGGAGAAGAGGTAGAGAGCACCTGGGAGCACACTGACCCGTGGAGAAGCAAGGACCATCTCCCTCTGAGCCCAGCTCCTGGAGTTCCCTGGCGTGACTCTCCCTCCCAGTGGCGTTGTGTGCCTCAGACCAGCTCCAGAGGCAGGCTCTCTCAGCAGTCAGTCCTGGCAGACTTTTGGATCTCTCCTCGCTAGGAAGGCTTATCTGGCCTCCCCTCCTGGGCCTGTGAGAATTGCCTCATTTTAGATTGTCCCAGGAGCTGAGCAGGAAGCCACTGATGGGCAGTCCAGGACGCACAGGGAGCAATGCTTGGGGACACGGCCCCTGTTGATATGTGAGGTCTGGGACCCACCGGGGGGTCCGGGTACAGGGCTGACCCTCCTCATTTACCAAGTCTCTCCCTTGAGGGCCTCTCCTTAAGTTTAATGAGTGTGAAGAATTACAGAAACCCACTCACACAAATCACCTTCCTAGGGGCTTGAGGCAATTAATTTTCCCCCTCATTAACAGTAGAGAGGTTGTTACTGATCTTTTTCCCCTTTCTCATAAGCCTGAGACCCAATAAGGCTCACTGTTATTATTATTTTTTTCTGATGCCCCAGAAAATCACCGGCAGTAATAATAATGGCAACTAACACTTGTATGGTTTAGCCATAGCTTGTTTCTGTGTTACCTTATTTTATCTTCAGACAAATCCTCAGAGGTCTACATTTTGTGGAGGGGGAAACAGAGGGTCCGCAAAGCGACATGATCAGTTTAGGGTTCATGGCTGGAAAAAGGCACAGTCAGGCCCAGAGCCAGGATCTCTGTCTGGCCTTCGATCTCTGTTTCCTCCCTCAGCTCCCAGCCTCCAGACAACGGGCCAGCTTGGAGGTACTTGGTGTTACTGGTCTCCCCCAGAGAAATAATCCAAAAATGGTTTCCAGGAGAGGTGGAAGCAGATTCAACGTTACACCCTGTGCCCCAGTATCACTGTCCTTGGTGACATCATCCATTCCTGCCCTGTACACCAGCAGCAGGTTCTGATAACAGGATTCCTACCGTTTCCCCCCCCCCCCCCCAGACCGTGTCCCCTGCAGGACTGGGATCTGTGTGTCATCGGACTTGGAGGCTGTTGGCGAGTCCCAAGTGGATTGACTGCAGCCTGGCTCCCGAGCATCCCCCCCCCCCCGCCATTTCTCTTCCTGTTCTCATCCGCCCCCGTTCTGGGGACCTCATTCACACCACATTCTTTGTGAATGTCACCTCCTGGACTGACTGTGGTCCCGACTTAGATCTGTCCTTATCACAGGTTTTGGATGCCTCCCCGTGGGGCCAGCAACCCCCCTTTTTTTCCCTCACAGCTGCTGCTCCTGAGTCTGTCTCCCGCCACCTGAGACATCCCACCTCTCGGTCCCTGTGAATTGCTGTGGCTTCACTTCCTGTATCTTCCTGTTTGGCTGCAGGTATGAGTCATGCCTCAGTGGCTCAGAGGTGTGACAGGGCTTGACTTTATCTTGAGGATCAGGTTGAACATCCTTCTGACAGAAGGACCTGTAATGCATGTCTGTTTATTTAAGAGTAATTCTATCAGGGGGCACCTGGGTGGCTCAGTCAGTTAAGTGTCTGACCTCAGTTCAGGTGATGATCTCGTGGTTCGTGGGTTTGAGTCCCGAGTTGGGCTCTGTGCTGATAGCTCAGAACCTGGAGCCTGCTTCAGATTCTGTGTCTTCCTCTCTCTGTCCCTCCCTTGCTCACACATTCTCTCTCTCTCTCAAAAATAAAAATAAACAAACATTAAAAAAAAGAGGGGTGCCTGAGTAGCTCAGTCAGTTGGACATCCGACTTTGGCTCAGTTCATGGTCTCACGGTTGGTGGGTTTGAGCCCCGCGTCAGGCTCTGTGCTGATAGCTCAGGGCCTGGAGCCCATTTTGGATTCTGTGTCTCCCTCTGTCTGCCTCTCCCCTGCTTGCACTGTCTCTTGCTCTGTCTTAAAAATAAATAAACATTAAAAAAAAAGAATAATTCTATCATGGGGTGCCTGGGTGGCTCAGTTAAGCAACTGACTCTTGGTTTCGGCTCAGGTCAGGATCTCACGATTCGTGAGTTCAAGCCCTGTATCAGGCTCTGCTCTGACAGCGTGGAGCCTGCTTGGGATTCTCTCCCTCTCTCTCTGCCCCTCCCTTGCTCTCAAAATGTATAAATTAAAAAAAAGAAAGATTAATTCTATCATAGAAGATAAGAGAAGCTACGTCAACTATACTTCAATTGAAACAAATAAACAAACACCCAACCTTGCCAGCCCTTGATCTTGGACTTCTAGTGTCCAGAACTATGAGAATAAAAATTTCTGTTGTTTAAGCCAAAAGAAAAAAGAAAGAAAAAGAAAGAAAGAAAAGAAGGGAAACTCAGTATAGAGCCAGGGAGCTTGTGAGAAGGGAAGCAGAGAGTACGTCTGATGAACATTTATAGGAATGCACGAAAGGGTGGAGAAGCAGCACATAATTATGAGTCACATGAGGAGTTTCATGAGGCACTCAGTATTCATGAGGTCTTAAATCGGCCCCCTTGGGTCATGTCCATTTAGGGTTCCACTCGTTCTCTGCCCAGGACATGCGGAGAAAAGGCGTGGCTGCTCAGCGAGTCACTGGTGCGTTACAGCTCCTACGAGGCACGTTTGTTCCTGCATCTTTCTCTGCACTTGATGGTTCCGGATGCCTTCCTCCTGACTCTCTTTGTTTGTCTTCAACTCCATGTTCTCATGACCAGTAGGGAAGCTGACGGCAGAAAAAGAGAACACGAGAGTGGCAGAGGGATGCAGGCATACGCACACGCATATGCACACATTGGGGACACATGTATGCACATGCACACGCATACACACATGCACACACACACATTGGGCACACGCACACACACACACATTGGGCACATGCACACAGGACCCACGTAGTGTGGTTTTTCCACCCTGTCTGAATTGTTTCCTATATATGTCTCTTTCCTCTTGCTTCTCCCTGTATTTTGTAATTGATTTATCCATTCTTTCTGAACATCTGGATTTGCTCCTTGAGCCTTTCTGCTCAGTTGCCTCCCTGTGGATGCACGAGGATCCTGCCATTGCACCAAGGAGATTTCCCATGTGGCAAGTCACCGTTCTCTTCCTCAAACATCCTACTCGTAGCTATGGGCTACTGCTTTCAGTATTGATCTGGTGTCCAGTGACCTTGCTCAACTCCCAGCGGTTTATCTGCAGACTCCTTTGGGTTTTATAAATACACACTCACATCATCTGCAAATAATGGCCATTTTATTTCAATATTTATTACAATGGCCTGGACCTCCAACACAATATTGAATAGAATTATGTTAGTGGACAAACTTGTCTCCTTCTTGATCTCAATATATTACCATCAAGTACAATGTTTGCTGTGATCTGTTTGTTTTTGGTGTTGGGAGATATATTTTATCATATTAAGGAATTGTCTTTTTATTTCTAGCTTGCTAGAATTTAAAATTTAAATGTAAATTTAAAAAGGATCACAAATAAACATTAAATGTTATCAAGAATGTTTTTCTACATTTACTGAGGTGATTACACAATTTTTCTTTCTATATTCTAAAAATGTGGTCACTTACATTGATTAATATTTTAAACATTAAATGAGTCTTGTTTGTATTCCCAGGAATAAATACAAGAATTAATCCAGGGATACAACTTTGAGATGTATAACCCTTCAGAGATATCACTGGATTTAATACATCAACATTTTTCTTATGGCTTTTGCATCTATTATCATGAGAGAGATTGACTTGTACTTTTCTTATGTGTTCCTGTGTTATTACGGATTCAGGTTAGCTGGCTTCTTAAAAGACTTGGGAAATGATCCTTTTTATTATTACCTCAAATGTTTGGAAATTTCACTTGTGAAGCCCTCGTGGGCCAGGAATTTTCTTTATGGGAAGGTTTTTCATATGAATTCAATTTATCTCTTAAAATTTTTTTTTTAATTTGTAAAGTAATCTCTACAGCTTGAACTCACAACGCTGAGATAAAAAATCTCATGCTCCACTGACTGAGCCTACCAGGCGCCCCCATTTGCATTCAATTTCTTGATGAGGTATAGGATTATACATGTTCTCTCTCTTCTTGTGTAAGTTCTGTTAAGTTTGGCAGACATCAGACGCTGACGTAAAGTTCACACGGGCTTCATACTATGTGTACAGGTGGAAGGAACCCTAAAGGTGGGTTAGGAATCCCAGATGTGACTAATGGACTCAGCTCAGTGTTTTGATGGTGCTTGGCAGAAAGTTATAATGGGAAGGTTTTAAAAATTCCCCCATTTATCAGTGGTGGCATAAGCTTGTATCAGTTTTGACTATATTCAGAAAATGAGATTTTTTTTGGACACCATCAGGTGAATTACTTCAACAAATACAGGTCCAGTGGAGATTGGGGTGGAGGGCTGCATGGCATAAAATAGAGGAAATCTGTGAGCACAGATGAGCCAAAATATTCTGAATGTAGAGAGAGCAAAAGAAATCAAGGATGTAGTAAGGATGAAGGATTCAACCCTTTGAGAACTTGTGGGTGACTAGAGGAGACTAGCTCACTACTCAGTCTGGGCAGTTTCCTGGGAGGAGCAGAGGAAACAGTAATTGGATGAGAGGGTGAGGATGTGGGAAGAGAGGGATGGTAATGATGGACTGGAGAGTCTAAACTGGGTAAGGAGGGAATTGAGGCCATGGGGAGGTTGAGAGACCTTGTAAGTGTGGTAGGGTCAACGGGCTTTTAGGTTTTAAGGGGTTTCCAGAGCTGGGATACTGGAGTGTAGACTGGGACGATGGCAAGTGTTGGCTGGAGAATGGGAGCCTTAAAATTGAGGTTATGGAGGGGATATTATTGATGGTGTCAATGTCTATGGCATAATTGTAGCAATGACTAGCTGGGAGAGACGGGCTGTAAGGAGGAGGTCAGGAGCTTAAGGGCTGGGGCATTAGAAGGATCAGTTATGACACTGTTCTCAACCTTGGCTACGTATTGTAATCACCTAGAGAGTTAAAAAAAATTGATGCCTCAGTTCTCAGTAGACCAAATCAAACACAATCTCTGTGGGTTAGATTTTAATATGGGTTTTGTTTGTTTGTTTGTTTTATGCTCCCTAGGTGATTTCAATGTGCAGCAAAGATCGAGAACCTCTGAGTTGCAAGGGGATCAGAACCACCAAAAGAATGATCTTGGGCCAGAAGCTACAACTTTTAGAAAACAAGGGGAAAGACCCATTGCTGTAGATGGTTTTCACAGGAAGGGTGGTGGGCAGAATAGGGACAACGTGAGAGTACATTTTTTTTAATTTTTAATTTTTTTTAAGTTTATTTATTTTGAGAGAGAGAGAGAGAAAGAGTGAGAGTCGGCGGGAGAGGGGCAGAGAGATAGAGAGGGAGAGAGTGAATCCCAAGCAGGCTCCACAGTGTCAGCACAGAGCTGGATTTTGAGTTCAAACTCACAAACTGTGAGATCATGGTCTGAGCCGAAATCAAGGGTCGGATGTTCATCCGATTGAGCCACCCAGGTGCCCCGAGAGTACATTTTATTAAAAGTGGGGTGGTGGGGGAGGGAAAATGGGTTGGAGGGGCCAATGGGGGGAAAAAAGAGTATTCTTTTGCTTAAAAACCCACCATGGGCCCCCATCTCATCAGAACGAAAATGTAGGCTCCTCTTATGGTCTACAAGGACTGACTTGGTCTCTTCTCGCCATCCCCCAATGCCACATCCCCGCCACAATTTCTTGGATCTCCCTCTTACCCATTCTTCTGCAGTCACCCTGTTTCCTTGTCTGGCTTCCATCCCAGATTTCTGCTCAAATGTCCTCTTATTAGAGAGATTTTGTGGATCTCGTTTAATTTATTGTTGACAGAGAGAGACAGAGCATGACTAGGGGAGGGGCAGAGAGAGGGAGACACAGAATCCAAAGCAGGTCTCAAGCTCTGAGCTGTCAGCACAGAGCCTGACACAGGGCTTGAACCCACGAACCATGAGATCATGACCTGAGCCGAGGTCAGATGTTTAACCAACTGAGCCACCCAGGCACCCTTAATGGATCTTATTTAAATACAATGGTTGACCTCCCACCCTCCCTCCCCCTCTTGCCTCATAGCACTTCCTGCGGCTGCAATGGCGCGTGCTTACTTATTTTCTCTGGTCTGCCATCTCTACAAGAATGTCAGCTCCAGGAGGCCAGGGACTGTGGTCTCTTTTGTTCACTAATGTGTTCCCAGGGCCTAAATGCGTGTGCATAAGCTACATATACTGAAAGGTTTGTCAGGGTATGTGCTAGGTATGTGTGTTAACAATCGTTTCTGCAGGGCAAGGGAATGGGTGGGACTTTCACTTTATACCTTTGGATGTCTGAATTTGTTCAGCTGTCCTCTATGTCCCCTGCCATCCCTCTTCATTTCCAGCAATAAATAGAAAAGAAGACAAAAAGACCACCAGGCTTCAGTAAGGGGGGGAAGCAGGCAGCAACTGAAAACTTGGTGCAAATATTGGCAATGTCTGGTCCCAATCCACATGAATCTCTGAAATGAAGGCCTGCCTCATCTGAATAGAAACAAAGGTTAGGAGATAGGGCTCCGAAGGAAAAGGTAAATCTGTGCATTTATTTTGCAAATTTCCCACAGGTTCAGTTCTGTATTGAGAAGGTATAAAATATCCTATCACCCACGGGGAAAGTTATAGATGAGAGATGCCGATTCTGCAGGAAAAAAGCAAAGGTCTACAGATAGCAGAAATAGGAATTTCTGAATTGGATTCCTTTAAGATCGTACACTGTAAATTTGGGTGCATAACTTTTCCATTTGCTTCATTTTTTATTTTTTTAAGTTTATTTATTTTGAGAGAGAGAGAGAGGCAGAGAGAGGGAGAGACAGAATCTGAAGCAGGCTCTGTTCTGTCAGTGCAGAGCCAGACATGGGGCTCAAACTCATAAACAGTGAGATCATGACCTGAGCCGAGATCAAGAGTTGGATGCTGAACCAACTGAGCCACCCGGGCGCCCCACTTTGCCATTTTCTGATTGAAGGTGAAATTGATCAGATGAAGAGTATCTGCTTGGAGAAGAAGCTATGTGTAGTGAAACAGTTAATGAGAAATACAGGACCCTGGGGTTACAGAGACAGGTTGTTTTAGACAATTAGGTTGTTCAGCTGACAGAACGGGACGTAGCGTACAAAGTTTGGAGAAATTTTAAATGGGTATGTGGGTCCACGTTAGTCTTGGTATTCAAGTTTGGTTATTTGTACAGAGGATTGATTTACCTTTGAATGGACTGTTGTCTTCCTTTGGTATCTGTTAGTGGACAGAGAGTTAACTTGTTTCTAAAACAGTACAAGGCTTTTTTGGTTTCACCTAGGAGAGTGAATGGGTCTATTTTCTTTCAAGGTTTCACATTTTTCTGCATTTCGTCTATGCAGAGATAAGAACTGGAGGGCCAACAGCGCACAATAGGCTATTCTTGTAATTCAGATGTGACTGGGCACCGTGAGTCGCCTCTGTTCCTGACCCTACACCCACCTTGAAGCGGGAATGTTCTTATCTTTTCCCAGAAAGCACAGCCGAATGAATAATGACAATTTTACTGAAAGTCTTGGGGAGACCAAAAAGCTCTATGAATCTCGGGGAGACAGTTTCGGTGTATGACAAAACCTAATAAAAATTCCCATTACTCATATATGTTTTCCTTCCAAAGGGGAAAGATTTCACACTTCTTTCATATCTTTTCTCTGTTTTTTTTTAAATAATGTTTATCCATTTATTTTGAGAGAGAGAGATAGAATATGAGTGTGGGAAGGACAGAGAGAGAGAGAGAGAGGGAGGGAGAATCTCAAGTGATCTCCAAGCAGTCTGCGCCATCAGCGCAGAGCCCAATGTGGGGCTCAAATTCACAAACCATGAGATTATGACCTGAGCCAAATTCAAGAGTCAGATGCTCAACTGACTGAGCCACCCAGGTGCCCCACTCTTCTCTGTGTTCTGAAGCAAAAAAACCGTATCCCTTTCTGCATCTCCATCTCATCCTCCCGACTATCCCTCGGCCTGGCAAACAGGGCATCCATTCCTTATTTCTTCCAGACCCCCAAGAGGAGCTTCCTTGGGTGAGTTCTGTATCTTCTCACCTCATTTTCAGGTGGAGACCCTTGGCCTTGCCTTAGACAAAAAAATCATAATAAGCACTTTCCTCACCCCAACACTGTCACATTTCACTGCAGTCTCTCCCCCACGCAGACATTCTGCACCAGATTTGTTCTGAACTCCACTGAAAAATAGAACAGTCTCCCATACACAAAGACTGAGCATTATCGTCCATACCTTTAAAACACACTGATGGATTATTGTTCATAGACTGCTCTTTTTCTTTACCTGTACAGTCTGGGTCTTGTTGTCACTGTGTAGTTATCCCTCTTCACCCTAATAGGAAAATTTTGCTGCTGAATTGCTATTCATTCATTCATTCATTCATTCGTTCATTCATTCAGTGTTGCCTGAGCACCCCCTATGGGCCAGGCAGTGTTCTAGAACCTGGGGTTATAGAGACAAACAAGATTGTGAAGATTCCTGTTCTCACGGCTCTCACATTATGAGGAGGTGGACAAACATAAACAAACGAGAAGGTATCAGATGTGATAAAGTCCTTGAAGGAAGCTGGCCAAGAATGGTGGACAGGGCTGTACTGGGGTGACACATGGAGCTGGCCTTTATGATAAGGTGACAGCTGCTGATTTAATCCTTTAAATCAAAATACAAAATACATTTCAGGTTTACCTTTTAACCACTTCCTCTCGGAGTCTGAATTTGGGGGTCGATGTTCTGACACCGCTAGTGTTAGATGGTATGCCTCCCATCTCGGAGGGAAATGTGAATGTAGACCAGGGGTTGGCAAGCTTCTGCAAAGGGCCAGAGAAGACGTGTTTTTGGCTTTGCAGGCCACGTGCAGCGTTACCACTGTGTTTGTGTCACAGAAGCTGTCATAGCAGTAGGTGAATGAGTGGAGGTGGCTGGGATCTGATAGGACCTTATTGACCAAAGCAGGTGGCCGGCTGCAGCCATGGTGGTTGGCTGACCTCTGATCTGGACTGTGCTTTGCCTTAGTTTACTGCCCTCCCCCCCAACTCCCTGCCCTGGGGAGGGGCAGCAGCTTCAAGAGGGAAAGCCCCTTTCCCATTAGAGAGTCCCTAGCCTTAATTGCTCTTCATTAGAAAAAAAATACAAATTAAGATAGACTGAGAGAAACGTAACTACAGAGAACAAACTGAGGGTTGCTGGAGGGGAGGTGGGTGGGGGGATGGGCTACATGGGTGACGGGCATTAAGGAGGGCACTCGTTGGGATGAGCACTGGGTGTTACACATAAGTGATGAATCACTGGGTTCCACTCCTGAAGTCAAGACTACACTGTATGTTAATGAACTTGAATTTAAATAAAAAAAAAGAATAATAAAAAGGAAGATGCTTTCTCTAAAAAAGAAGAGACTAATTCAGAAAGTTTATACAATATACAAGAAAAGAAAAAGAGTCTTTTTATAATTTATAAGAAAAAAGAGTCTTTTTTAAAATTCATGTTTTTTTAAAAATTTAAAGTCAAGTTAGTTAACACATAGTGTAATAATGATTTCAGGAGTAGAACCTAGAGATTCATCACTTCCATATAACACCCCGTGCTCATCCCAACAAGTGCCCTCCTTAATGCCTGTCACCCATTTAGCCCATTCCCCCACCTAACACCCCACCAGCAATCCTCAGTTTGTTCTCTGTATTTAAGAGCCTCTTATGATTTGAGGTAAAAAAGGAGTTTTACCTTTGCCTTCAAAAACACACTAAAAGTAATCAATAATCACTCTTTTTAAAAAATTTTTTTAACATTTATTTATTTTTGAGAGACAGAGCATGAGCAGGGGAGGGGCAGAGAGAGAGGGAGACACAGAATCCAAAGCAGGCTCCAGGCTCTGAGCTGTCAGCACAGAGCCTGATGTGGGGCTCAGACTCACAAGCTGTGAGATCCTGACCTGAGCTGAAGTCAGACGCTTAACTGACTGAGCCACCCAGGTGCCCCTCTTTTTTTTTTTTTTTTTTTAAAGAAAAACCACCTGGGTGGCTCAGTCGGTTAAGTGTCTGACTTCAGCTCAGGTCATGATCTCACAGTTCATGGGTTCGAGCCCCATGTTGGGCTCTGTGCTAACAGCTCAGAGCCTGAA
>CM053575.1:11581517-11753737 GCA_028646485.1 Cryptoprocta ferox | reverse complement strand
TAAAAAATTAAAAAAAATGAAACCACCATTAATGTATATCTTTCAGATTTTTCTATATGCATGTATATACATAAGTATATACATACAGACATCCAAATAGAGGTTTCCTTTTGTTTTGTTTTTCTCCCCCCTTCCCTTCCCTCTTTTCCCCTCCCTTCCCCTTCCTTCCCCTCTGCTCTCCTCCCCTGCAACCCTGTCCCTCTCCATCTCTCCTTTCTCTCTAGCACTTGGGGGATTGGTCTGAAAAACCGTTCTGCAGCTCAGTCCTTTCATCCTATGTTACATCACGGTTTGCCTCTTTGGATTTGAGAGGCAACATTCCACAGCTGATGGTGTCCTGTTGTCACCAACCAACATGCCGTGAGTGTCAAATTATTTTTGGTGAATGGCACTGTAAGCAGGTGGTGGTGGGGGCATTCTACGTCTCCACCCTGCGAGGTGGCTGCCAGCTGCCCTGGACCCTTGTTATGAGAGCAAGTCTCAGGCCAAATGCCAGCCAGCAGCTGCATGGCCTTTTCTTGGTGAGCAGGGACAAACAGCCCGCCTGGAGTTTGGAAGGGGGCTCTGGCTTGAGGGGCTTTCTCCAAAGCAGACACCTCTTGCAACAGGATTGGCAAACTCCTCCATACGATGCAGAGAGAGGGGACCCAGGGGGCTCAGGCCCCTCCTCTCCACACCAATGGTTGGGCTTGCCTTTCATTTTTTTCTTAATACCTTATTCATAGGAAGGTCACGAGCCCTCCTACACGATCCAAACAAATCACCGAATCCCTCTCCCTTCTCATTGAGAAAAATCAAATGATAGTATAAAAAATATGATTACAATATAGTAAAGAGAATAATATAATAAACACCCATATATCCTTCACTCAGACTCACCATCACATTTTCCCACAGTTGCTTTGCCTATTTTTCTTTCTAAAAAAGGATACACACACACATATATAAATTATAAACATATATACATATTTAAAATTTTTGTTTTACTTTTAATTGTGGTTTCAAAATTCACTAGAACTTGGATTTCTCCACTCAAAGCTATTTCTTTTTAAAAATATTTTGAGTGTCTGATTCTTTCTTTTTATCTTTTGATTTTTATTTTTAAATGTTTATTTTCGAGACTGAGAGAGAGAGAGAGAGAGTGAGCATGAACTGGGGAGGGGCACAGAAAGAGGGGACAGAAGATCTGAAGTGGGCTCTGCGCTGACAACAGTGACCCCGATGTGGGACTTGAACTCATGAACTGTGAGATCATGACCTGAGCCAAAGCTGATGCTTAACTGACTGAGCTACCCAAGCGCCCCAAAGCTGTTTCTAATATTCTTTATGCATTATTCCTTAAGTACCTCTGAGAGGCTGCATAAAATTTATTTTTCTCAATTAAGTTCTTATCTTTAGTTCAGCTGCTCAGAAATGTCGAAGCTAAGGCTTATGTGATTCTTTTTGCTTTTCTCCCTGGTGCCAGATGGTCCACTGGAGTGTATGCACCACCAGGGCAGGGATTTGGGTGGTTGTGGTGGTTGTGCTATCTCCATAGTCAGGAAGAACGCCTGACACACAGGAAATACTCATTAACTAAACCTGTATTGAGTGGCTTGTTCTGGCTCTAGCTATCACTTAAAAAATCCAGGCAACAGAAATGAGAACAAGGTGGAAAAGAAGGCATAACCTCTATGTCAAGAGAATAAAACATTTCCAGAAAATCCATAGCCAGTGGGCTGAAATCCATAGCTCAGTCCACTTGAGCTGCAATGTCCAGCACTCGGGGCTACTTATAAGAGAGGCTGAGTGTAAAGTTTTCAGCTTGGTGCATGCCTGCCACACACATGGGGGAAGAAAGGGGAATGGATATTGAGCAGTGGTAACGTTTCTGCTGGACCCTGAGAGTGTGTGTGTAGACTCATCCATGCAAGGCCCTGAGCGTGGAGAGTGTGAGATCGCTAGGTGGTAGATAGAAACCAGTGGTCAGGCCACTGGGAAGGCAAACACAGCAGCTGCTTCTCAGAAAACTGTTCAGAATCAGCAGACAAACAGCCTGGTGGTGAACTTGTGACAGCCTTCTGTCTGTGTGACTCACATGTCTTATTTGTGTCCAACTGAATGCATCTGACGGGTCAACACAATTTCTAAAAACCAAAGACGGACTTGGAGGTTTAACAATGGGCCTGGGCTGAGCTCTCCTACCAGTCAATTCTGAACCGTCAAGATAATGAATTGTTTAAATCGGACAATCCTTTTTTCCTTGTGAACTTGTGTCCTCTGCCTTTACACATCCCACCCTTGTCTTGTGTTGGCAAGAACTGTCTTCACAGGGTGTCTGTGCCTCATACATATGCAGGACTGGCCACAGCGTGGCCACGTGATTTGTGGGGCCCAGGCAAAATGAAAGTGTTGGGCTCTTTGCTTAAAAATTATTAAGAATTTCAAGATGGTGACTGTAGAATTTTCAACCAAGCAGGGGACCCTCTCTGGGTAGGGTTCTCTGTGGTTGCACAGGTAGCAAGCCGGTGAAGCTGGCTTGGTGGATACCTGGATGCGATGAAACTCTCGAGGCTTAGGCTAATTGTCTCTGAGTTATTTTTGACAATCTGAAGATTCCCTCCCACAAGGTTGAACCTCTCTGTGTTGGATCAGATTTTCCCTGCTTTGCCTGGTCGTGAACTCAGACTAATGAACACTCCTGACAATTAAGAAATTGTTATTTTATTTTATTTTATTTTATTTTATTTTATTTTTAATCAGCATCAATTAGGAGTGGCTGCCACAGAAGAATTACTCTGGCTAAATATGGGGACTGAGTATATGATTTTATGTGGGTTCCCTTCTACTGAAATGTTAGCCAAAGAAGAATAAAGGGTAGGAACCTGTAAAGACAAAGAGAACACAAGAGGAGAGCAGAGTAGTTGAGAAAAACTAATGAACACAACTAATTTTTAAGATTTTAAAAAAATGTTTATTTATGTTTGAGAGAGAGAGAGAGAGAGCGAGCAAGCACATGAGCAGGGGAGGGGCAGAGAGAGAGGGAGACACAGAATCTGAAGCAGGTTCCAGGCTCTGAGCTGTCAGCACAGAGCCTGATGCTATGAGATTATAATCTGAGCTGAAGTCGAACGCTTACCCAACTGAGCCACCCAGGTGCCCCAAGACAACTAATTCTTACCCAAAACAACTAACTCTTAAGCCCCTGCAAAGGGCCAGGGAGAAGCCAACAAGACATTAGTTAAGTTTTGCTGTGGAAGTCCCTAAAGAGTCATGAGCTGGAGATGCTAGGTTACCTCTAGAAGCAGAGGTAGCCTGGTGCCAAAAACAAGGAGATAACTGAGAGTGAATTAACAGCGATTGTACCCCAGATTCCTTACCTTGCCCCAAGAAAAGGCAGGAGGCAACTTTTTTACTCGGGAGAAGTTAGACCCCAGAGCTTTTGGATTTGGGAATACTGGACACAGTTGAGGGCAGTCGTCAGGTGCCAGACTAAAAATAGGGATTAATGAAAATATTGAAGAGGTTTCCCTAGCCTGCTAAACCCCATTTGACTCCCAGAATGAGGTGGCAAACTCAGGGCTGATAAGCAGGGATGAAGAGCAGTCCTTTCTGGGGAGACCACCAACTAGGAAGACAGTGCCACCCATAGCCACATTTCCCATCCCCAAAGGCCAGTGTCTCTCTCAACTGCCCTTTGAAGGAACCTATGAGCCAGGAAGTCCTGCCCAGGTGTGTTGAGCTGTGACTCACTCAAGTATCAGTAGATGGCCAAGGCTTTTGGGGGAAAGACACTAGAATGAAAGACATGATCAAAGTCAACAAGCAGACAAGGAACTCGGAGGAAATAGAGAATAGAGAGCAGATGGCAACTTCCAAACACTGTAATTAATATCACATGAGGGTGAGAGAGGATGTGTGAAATAGCCATTCCCCGTCAGTTTCTATTTCCATTTCTTGTTTTAAATTTTTTTGTAGGGCTATCATCTCCTGATATTATATAGTTTATCCATTAGTTGTTTACTGTCACTCCCAGTTGAATGTAATCTCTGTGAGAGCAGGGACTCTGTCTTAACTCTTTTTCTATCACCAGTACTCATGATGGCACAAAGCAACTATCTAACAAATATGGCTAATTGAATGGATAAAAAACTGTATTCATAGACAGGAACAGGGTACTATAAAAAGAAAAGCAGGAAAGATCAAAATATTAGTCATGTGATAAGAAAATTTAAGAATTCAATAGACTTGCAAAATAACATTGGGAAAATATCTTCAAGTATAGAATAAAATAATGGAAAATAATAAAGTAAATAGAAGAAAACAAGAAGCTCAAAGAGTTTTCAAATCTGATGAGTAGAAATTCCAGAAAGAACAGAAAAATTGGATGGGAAAAGATTATCACAGAAATGAGAAAGGAAAATTTCCAGGACTAAAAGAGTTCAGAAGTTCACTGAGTATCTGGGAAAACAAATGAGGGCAGTAATCATGAAATTTCAGATTGCGGGAATAATAAGAAGATCCTCTAAATCTCCTGGAGAGTAAAAAAGCAAGCAAACAAAAGGCGAGTAACAGAACGGCATTGGACTCTCGACAGTGGCCCTTGAAACAACAGGACAGTGAGGTAACATGTTCAAAAGATGGAGAAGGTGATCACCAACCTTGAATTCCACTTAGACAAACTATTAAACCAATGTGATGGTGAAATAGAGGATGGCTCAGATCTGCTGGGTCATTAAAAGATACCTCACATGCACCCTGTCTCAGGAAGTTACACAGAGAATAGCAAAATTAGGAAATAAACCAAGAGAGAAGATCTAGGATCCAGAAAACAGAGAATCCAAAGAGGAGAGAGAGGGAAGGAGTGCCCATCCTGAGTGCCCACCTAGGAGTGTCCTAGGATGACAGCCATGCATCAGATCAAGAGAGCAACAGGTCTGAGAAGAGCAGGAGTGTGCAGGGCCCCTGGAGATGCGTCTCTGAGAAATACATCGAATTAACAGATCACTTGGTGTATTTACTTGGTGTTGGAAATGAGTTTTTAGTTCTGTCTGAAAGTAGTTTGGGGATAGTTCGAATATGTGTCAATTATAGGTGCATATAGAACTAAGCAAATGGAAAACTAAAGCAATTATTAATGGAGAAAAAACAAAAAGTCTTATGAAAAAGGGTATGCAATCATAACATATCAAATGACTCAGCTAAGGATTACATTTTTATAGCCAATAATGTATGCATTAAATTTCAATTTAACAAAAAATCTTGATGTAACTTTATTAAGAGAATAATCTAGAAGAGAGATAGGGATGTGGGTGTTGTGTGTCAATTAAATGAACTAAATCCTTGTTTTCCATCTTATGAAGTCAAAAGTTAAAATCTTGAAGTGAAAAACAAAAGAAACTGTAAGCATGTGACCTAGAAATAGGACAGTAAACAGGATAAGAAACAAATGAGAGTTGAAAGTGATCCCTTTGGGGTGTGGAGACTGAGCAGAGGGAGGAGTGGAGCAGGGAGGCTTTTCCTTGTTACAGACCTCGTGGTAAACTGCATAATGAAGTCCTTTGATAAGAAAAAAATAATTAAATAAAAAGCAGGATGCTAATGAGGTGTCGTTCTCCTATACCACTTCATCTGTAACTGACTGGCCTCATGGCATGCTATTTACAGTGAGGGCTTGGAGATGCTGCATTACTGGGGCTTAGTCATGCGGGATGTGGTGTCTTCTTTGAAGTCATCACGAGCTTATCATGTTCTTTTACTCTATTGGGGTCAATGGTCTGGGAACCAAGGGATGGAAAGGGGCGTGGAGTCTCTCACTGTACCTTTAAGGATAAATGAACATCCAAACATTGATTATTTCTCCTAGCTGAAAAAAAAAAACCCCAAACCTTCTCTTACCCCTCTTTCCCCTCTAGCTATTGACCTATTTTTCCGCCTCAGTTTACAGCCACATTTCTCTTAGTAGTTCTTCACTGTCTTTAATTCTTCTCTCATTTCCCCTTGACCTCATTGCAATAAGCTTTTACTCCTACTAAGATACTAAAAACAGCTCTTCCCAAGGTCTTTATTGTTTTTAAGTTTATTTATTTATTTTGAGAGAGAGAAAGTACACAAGTTGGGCAGGGGAGGGAGAGAGAAGGAGAGAGAGAGAATCCCAAGCAGGCTCCATCCATCAGCACAGAGCCTGACGCAGGGTTTGAACCCAGGAACTATGGGATCATGACCTGAGCTGAAACAAAGAGTCAGACACTTAACCAACTGAGCCACCCAGGCACTCCATCTTTCTAAGATCTTTAATGGCCTCTATGTTACTAATCCAATGGTGAATTCAGAGTAGCTCAACTGTCTGAGCCACCCAGGCATCCCTAGCAGTGTTTGACATGGTTGACAATATTGGATTCCCAGAGCCACATTCTTTGCTTGGGACCCACATGGCTTGCTCTCCAGTTTTCTTATTACTGTTGGCTGCTTCTTCTCTGTCTCTTTTGTGGGTTCCTCCTCACCTTCCCAAACTCATCGTGTAGACATGCCCAGGGTGCAGTTCTCAGATGGCTTCTCTTCTCTTCCTACTACTTCCTACTACTCTTCTAACCTACTCTCACTCCCAAGGCACACTCAGATGGTCTTATTGGCTTAAATATGATCCAGCTGAAGACTCCCAATCAACCAAAAATCGCTGTTGTGTATCTAGCACCTGACCACTTCTTGTCACCTCTACCTCTACTCTTCTGGCCCAAGCTACTGTGATTTCCCATCTGGATTATTGCAATAGCCTTCCAACTAGTCCCCCTGCTTCTGCTTTTCCCCTTTGCAGTCTATTTTGAAAAATTCAACAGCCAGAGCGATCTTTTCAGAATTCATGTCACACTGGGCTCATACCTCTTCAATGGCTTCTGCTATGACTCTCCTTTCAGGGAAGCCATCTTCCTTACATTTGTAACAGATTTTCAAAATTATAAAATTTTGAAGCGCTATGCTTAAATTCATATTCATGGCATATCTTCTTGATGGCATGCATCTTTACTCAATAGAAAATGACATCGTAAAATTGGCTGCTTTTTTTGGCCCTGAGTTTTATATCACTAGGTTCAAATCACTATACATGTTTCCTTTTTAAACATTCTTTTCTTTTGTTACTGAATTAGTGAGGAGAGCCTCAGCTCTGCTGCAATAACATACAGATACCAAATATCTGTCTTAACCCAACATAGTTCCCCCCCACCCCCCATGTTGAGTATCCAAAGCCTATTGTCAAGAAGCGCTCTGGCTAACTGATGTTCCTGGCTCAGTGGTAGAAGAGGAGAAAAATGAAGGCTCACAAAAGAACTTTCCAGTGCTGCAGCCTGGAAATGACAGATAGCTCTTTTTCTCACATGTTAGTGGCCAGAACCAGTCTTTCAAGTGCCCAGGAAGGAGGAAAGTAAGAGGCATTTGTGGACCAAAAAACATGGTCTTGCCGTTAGTCACTTTTCCGGATGCATGTGCCTAAGGGTCAAAGGGAGTATATGTACCAGCATGGAATTGTACCTACATTTTGGTTATGACACATGCTTCATTATTAAAGAAACAAAAACCGAAACCACATTTATGTAATTCCCAAAGTCAGCTCTTTTCTTGTCTCCTGCTTCTGGTTAGGGTGTGTGTGTGTGTGTGTGTGTGTGTGTGTGTGTGTCTCCATTGTTGCCCTCAGGCAACTCTACTGCTGAATTCAGCAGCTCTTCCAATTCTCGTAAACTTTACAACAATCTTAAGACCTAAGTCTCTTCATTTTAGAGATTGAGACATGAAGGCTAGAGAGGTTCTGTGTCTTATCCAAGGTTACACCACAAGTGAGTGGCTGAACCCGAATGCTGGTGCCAGGGTCCTGACTTCTGGCTGGGTTTCAGTGCTTATCCTGCATTCCTGAGGACAGAATCTGCCAGAGAGGAAGGCTTCGCTTCCCATCCAGCCCCGCAGCTCTCTGCTGCCCTCTCCTGACTTCCTCAGTTATGACCGGTGAGAAGTTCCCCCAATGAACCCCCCTTGTGCTCTGGCAGCCTCTAAGGGATGTGCCCTCCCTTCTTGGTATTTCATACTCTCATCCCCTCTGATTCCCAGGTGCTGGAAATATAAATAGAGACTAGTAAATATCCTTATTGATTAATGTTTAAGAGCAGCAATCCTGACAGAGCTGTTAGAGTTCTAGTGGGTTTCCACTATATGCTGATGCATAATCTCAAGGATTCCTTATAACAACACCACAGGAAGTGCTAATAAGTCTCTTACAAATAAAATCGAGTGCCGAGAGGATGCAGGGACACACTCGGGGTTATAATAATAATCCACTTATTAACACTTATTCTACAACCGTTAAAGAACATTTATTATCTGCTGGACAGTGTGCTAGGTGTTGGGATAGAATTAATTAAGATCTCTGCATTTGACCAATGAGTCAGAGATGTACCTGTAGTGAGAACCCAGGTTATTCTGATTCTAATTATTTTATTAAAATTTTTTTAATGTTTATTTATTTTTGAGAGAGAGAGAGCAAACAGGGGAGGGGCAGAGAGAAAAGGAGACACAGAATCGGAAGCAGGCTCCAGGCCTGAGCTGTCAGCACAGAGCCTGATGCGGGGACTTGAACTCAAGAGCCATGAGATCATGACCTGAGCCGAAGTTGGACGCTTAACTGGCTGAGCCACCCAGGTGCCCTTGATTCTAATTATTTTAAATAATAGACGCGCATACACACGACACATTGAATCAGTGATGCTTCACTCATGTGTGAAATTCTGTGGGGTGGGAGACCTCCTAATTCAGACCTCACCATGTTCCTGGTGTGAAGGGATATCCCTGAAGACTCCTGCTGCGATCCTCCCCATCGCCAGCATTGGACACACATTTATTTGGTTTGATTCCTTCCTTTTTTTTGTTTTAAAAAATTCTAGTTAGTGAACATACAGTGTCATATTAGTGTCATGAGTAGAATTCAGGGATTCGATTCTTTCCTTTTTGCGTTCGAGTTACACTGAATCTTGGAGGCTGAGAGAATGAATATTTCCTCTGCTGATTTGCCACCTCTCTATCTCCACAATATAAATTCATTCTCACACACACTTGCATTGGGATCTGCTGCAGGAAACATTTTCTGAGCGCTTTTCATCTATTCTTTCATTCCACAATTATTAAATGCTCCCTGTGCCCTAGGCAGAAATCTATGAACAACACAGATAAATCCCAGCTCTCATAGAATGTACTAGTGCACTCCAGAGGGTCTAGGAATATATTGTCTTCCTAGTAGCTTCTCTGGATTTACAAAACCTGTGGATTTCTGTTAGTAATTCCTTGTTTATTGTGAACAGGGTGAAGGTTACTGGAAGGGAGGAAAACTTCATTTCATTGGTGATAATCATCTTTTTCTGTTTTTAATCCTTTCCTCCTGTTGGCTGAAGAGCCATTTCCTGTTCCCTTTTGTTTCTCTCTTCCTGTTGATCCTCTAAAGACCTCTATACCCAAAGGATCCTCTGGCCTCTTCATAATGCATTCTAATACCAGGTGCATCCTAATAGATTTAAGACATGTTAGATAGTGTACTAAGTCCTCCCCACTCCATTTAGTCCTCCCTACAACTCTGTGAGTTTCTATAGTTATCACAGGAATACATTTTTCTTTCTTTCTTTTTTTTGAGGGGGAGGGGAGGGAGGGAGAGAGAGAGAGAGGTGGGCAGAGGAAGAGGGAAAGAGAGAATCCCAAACAGGCACTACACCCAGCCCAGAGCCGGACACCAGGCTTGATCTCACAACTGTGAGATCATGACCTGAGCCGAAGTCAAGAGTCAGATTCCCAACCAAATGAGCCACCCAGGTGCTCCGGGAATAGATTTTTTTTTCTAAAATGAGTTAACTTGAAACCTTTATTTCAATCCTATTGATTTCTATGTGATTACCATCTGAATTTTGAATATTCAGAATAGCTTCAGTTAATATTTAGATTCAACTGCCTCTTGCATGCCTTGTGGTTCAGTAATATGTAACAGATGGAGACAAAATTCAGCCTGGCTAAGGGGGCATTCAGTACCACAGACAATCTGGTCTAGCCACTTTTGGGCATCCAAATTTTGACCACAGTTTGGATTTACACAACCCAACTATCTAGCTTTAAGAGCACTAACGACAATCAGGACAAGATGGAGTTCATGCTGCAAGAATGCCGTCTGCTCCATAAACACAGCAGCACTGGATAAAACAAAAAGGGAAAACAGAAGAAGGCATAGTCAGGCTTCACGACAAGACAAACATTTTTGCAGATCCAAGCTGGCACAGAAAAACACACACAGTGATCAGGGCTGAGAGGGTGGGCGGACTCTCGGGGTTTGGGATGAAGAGGGAGTCAGTGGTGGTACGTGAGTCGGAAGTATTCCCTGTGAGGTGGGGAAGGAGAGGCAGTCTCACTGGCTGACGTGCACGGGCTAGCGTGGTATTCCTTCCTTATCCCCTACCCTCAGGGGAGGAGGCTGGGAATAAGCCTGCTGCCAAACGCTGAAGGGGCAATGGCTTGTATCCAGATTCAGGCTGGGAGAGAAGGATGAGACGGTCTGTGACCAAGTGCTGAGTCAAGATTCTCCTTGACCCAGCCTGGGTTGGCCACAGCCCATTGGCTCTGAAGGACAGTCCCTCTTGCTGTCCTTACTAGACCTGGATTTTGACTGGGGACCCCCAAAGCTGCTCAACAAAATAAGTGAATATGGAGGTAAAGGAGAAGGGAGGGGGAGGAGAAGGAGAAGGAGGAGAAGGAGGGGAGAGAAACTAACACATCACCTCATATCCCAAATGCGACTGTAAACCAAAAAAAAAAAAAAAAACAAACAAACACACAAACAAACAAAACTGATGGATAAAAGCTAATATGGAGAAAAACAGTTGATAAACCAACAATCAAGACATGGATCCGCTTTGGATGAAACTGATTTTACGGAATGATCAGACAAAGCTTTCAAGTAAATATAGTGATTATTTCAAAGAAATAAATGATACCAAAGCTTCCATTAAAGTAATAGAAAGTTACGGGATAATAAGGCTAGAAATAAGAATGGAGAGATATGAAAAAGGGCCAATTAGAATATTTGAACATAAAGGGGCGCCTGAGTGGCTCAGTCGGTTAAGCTTCCAACTCTTGATTTCGGTTCAGGTCATGATCTCATGGCTGGTGTGAATTTGAGCCCCGCCTGGAGCTCTGTGCTGATGGTGTGGAGCCTGCTTGGGATCCTCTCTCTTGCTCTCTCTCTTCCGCTCCCCGCTCCTCTCTCTCAAAATAAAGAAATAAGCTTAAAAATATTTGAACATAGGGGCGCCTGGGTGGTTCAGTCGGTTAAGCATCTGACTTCGGCTCAGGTCATGATCTCACAGTTTGTGAGTTCGAGCCCCGCGTCAGGCTCAGAACTTAGAGCCTGCTTCAGATTCTGTGTCTCCCCCTCTCTCTGCCCTTCCCATGCTCATGCTCTGTCTCTCTCTGTCCCTCAATAATAAATAAACATTAAAAAAAACATTAAAAAAGAAGACAAAAAATATTTGAACATAAAACAAATAGTCATTGAAATAAAAAATGTGAAACTTCGAGTTACAATGTCTGTTTTGCAATATATGCCTAACTTCACTGCCTTTCTAAAGCACAGTGAGATTACAATAAAGAGATGAAAGAGAGAAAAGAGAAACAAACCAACAAGAATGGGGAAAATGGCTGAGGAGACAATGGCAACAGTATTTTGGGATCTGGAAGGGAGAAGTGTGAGTCGTAACTGATGAGGGTGAACCTGGGGCAGCCAAACCTTGAAATCATTGTGGTCTCAGAAAGCTGGAAAAAAAAATCCTATTCGGGCTGAGAACCCTCTAAGTCTCAGGAACAAACAGTTCCAGAAAACTCTGAACTTGGAGCAAAAGTAGGGCTACACAGAAGGGTTGAGTGACAGCTGTGGAGAAGCAGTTACCTCTTTAGATGTTCTCTCCCACCTGCAGTGCTAACATGTCACACACATCCATATGCATCACCCATGATAGATATAGTATGTGCTGGATACATAGATATTAGAATCTATTTATTCCAGAGGGTGGATTAAATAACATTTTTAGATATACAAAGACTGACTACAGGGGTGCCTGGGTGGTGCAGTCGGTTGAGCATCCGACTCTTGATTTCAGCTCAGGTCATGATCTCATGGACGTGAGATCGAGCCCCACACTGGGCTCCACGCTGGGCGCAAAGCCTGCTGCAGATTCTCTCCTCTCCCTCTGCCCCTCCCTGATGCACGTGCGTGTACGCGTTCTCTCTTGAAATAAATAACGAAAGATATTTTTTTAAAAACTGACTATATTACCACACATAGATCCTCACTAAAAGACTACTAAAATTTGCTTCAGAAACAGGAAAATGAAAACAGAAGGGAAATGTGGAATGCAAAGAAGCAGGGATCCTCCAACCAGCATCTTTTCCCACCTGCTCCTAAGCCAAATGACTTGTTCTACTGAGTGCCGAGACTGAGAAAATGTGCTGCACACATTAAGTAATAGAGTCTAAATGTTATTTTTTTTGTTTTGTTTTGTATAACAAGAATTACAAGATGGGGGAGTTATTCAAGGTGGGAGGTACTTAAAGAACATTAAGGATCGACTGAAGCCAAGAGGAATTGAATAATTGCAGACTTTGTCAGACAATTTATAGTTAAGCACATAGGTTAAAAAAATTCAGAGTAGCCATTAGAATAAGACTTACAGCTTCCAAATCAGAAGGGAGTAAACATTATCAAGCAAGAGAAGACAGAACAGAAACAAAAGAAGGTAAATAGAAAGCACAAAATAAAATAATATAATTAAGTCTACACTCTTAAATGATAAAAAAACGGAAATGGGTTATATTTGTCTATTAAAAGACAGAAGCAATAAGTTAGATAAAAATAAAAATGCAGCTTTATGCTCCTCGAAGACACAGTGAATACACACACACACACACACACACACACACACACACACAGACTGAAAATAAAAGAATGGAAGGGCACCTGGGTAGCTCAGTATATTAAGTGGCCAAACTCCTGACTTCAGCTCAGGTTATGACCTCACAGTTGTGAGATAGAGCCCCGTTTTGGTCTCTGTGCTGAGCATGGATCTTGCTTAAAATTCTCTCTCTCTCTCTCTTTCTCTCTCTCTCTTCCCCTCTCCCCTGCTTGCACATACACACACATATTCTCTCTCTCTCTCAAAAAAAGAAAGAAATGAATGGAAAAAGATGTGTAACATATACTAACAAAAAATGGAGCAAAATTAACATATGACAAAGTAAATCTTAAAAAATTTTTTTACATTTATTTATTTTTGAGAGACAGAGCATAAGTGGGGGAGGGGCAGAGAAAGAGGGAGACACAGAAGCTGAAGCAGGCTCCAGGCTCCGAGCTGTCAGCACAGAGCCTGATGCGGGGCTCAAACTCACAAACCACAAGATCATGACCTGAGCCAAAGTGGGATGCTTAACTGACGAAGCCACCCAGGTGCCCCGGGACAAAGTAAATCTTAAGGCAAAAAAGGGTAACGGGGATAAAGAGAGTAACCACAAAATACTAAATGTAACCACATAGCAAGAAGATGTCACAACTATGAAATCACATTCTTCTGATACAATTTCACATATTATAATATAATAATAAATAGGGCAAACATCAAATAATTATAAGAAGAAAGGCTATAAGAAAGCCTATCAGGACTAAACGACTCATAAATCAAGCAGAAAAAATGAGGAAGGATATAGCGCCTTTGAATAACAAAATTAGCAAGTGTGATCTAATATATATGTGTGTATGTTTCTAAAAACTTCACACCAACAAGTACATATATAGCCTTTTCAACTGTGGATAGAATCTTTGTAAAATTTGACCATGAGGTCAAAAAGGAAATCTCAACAAGTTTGAATAATTGATATCATACCGACCACAATATCTTATCGCATAATTAAATTAGAAATAGTTCAAATGGTAAATTAACACCCCACTCTCTCCCTTTTTGCACTAATTGGGAAACTTATGAACACAACTTTGAATAACTCTGAATAAAGATGAAATAAATGCCATAACAAAGAATATTTATAGCTGAATAATAAATGTACTAAAATAAAAAGTTGTGTGATATAGGGGTGCCTGGGTGGCTCAGTCGGGTAAGTGTCCAGTTCCTCGTTTCAGCTCAGGTCGTGATCTCACAGTTTGTGAGTTCAAGCCCCGCATAGGGCTCTGCGCTGTCAATGCGGAGCCTGCTTGGGATTCTCTCTCTCCCTCTCTCTCTCTGCCCCTCCCCGACTCATGCATTCTCTCAAAATAAATAAACTTAAAAAAAAGAATACATTTCAGTTAAGGTGCAAAAGCACAAACCATACAGGGAAAGAGATACATTTCGCTACATAAAACCTGAAGACGCTGCCTACACAGAGTTAAAAACCAGGGAAACATTGACTATGTAACAAAGCAGACATGTTTGGAAAATACACAGAATTCCTAGAAATCATTTAAAAAGATAAACTGGTCAATAGGAACATGAAGAAATGCAACCCACAAGGGGTGGGGGAAAGTCCATGTGGTCAGTATGCGTTTGACCTGATGCCTAATCCTCAGGCAGTCACAACTGTAAGAGGCGACATTTATTTACCGCTGGCCTTGTGGGAAACACGACTGGGGGAAATACCGTTGGGGCAACCTCTTCAGAGAGCAGTTTGGTGTATCTGGTGATGTGGGAGATGCTCGTTTAGGTGTATATCCTAGAGAAGTAGTTCTTAAACTCCAGCTTGTCTCAGAATCACCTGGAGGGCTTGGGAATGCACATCTTGCTGGGCTCTGCTTCTAGAGTTTTCTAATGCAGTTGGTCTGGGGAAGGGACTGAGGATTTGCGTTCTGACGTGCTCTTGGTGATGCTGTTGCTGGGATCACACTTTTGAGAACCGCTGCCCCTAGAAGCCTTTTGCAGAGGTGCACCACGTGACATGCACAAAAATGTTCCTTGTTAGGAACACAAAAAAGGGGGAACAATATAAATGCTCACCAGCAAGAGAATGAATATGTAAACTGTGTTTTTTTTACTATAACAGAATATGCATAGAAATGAAAATAAATGAACTAGAGACGAGTATAACAAAGTATAAAAAACAATATGCGATGAGAAAAGCCAATTACAAAGTGATATACGGAGCTTGATACCATCTTTATACATTTTAAAGGCATGCAAAACACACAGCATAATGCTTATGGGTGACAAATGGTATAAATCAAGCATGAGTAGGATAATACCAAATTTAGGGTATTTGTTAATTGTGAGGAGGGGGTGAGGGCTGAAATGGGTAAACAGAGGACCTCAACTGTGTCTGCACTGTTTTTATCTATCTATCTACCTATCTGCCTATTTAAATAGTGTTTTTTATGTTTATTTATTTTTGAGAGAGAGAGAGACAGAGAGAGAGAGTGCGAGCATAAGCAAGCGAGGGAGGAGCAGAGAGAGGGAGACCCAGAATCTGAAGCAGGCTCCAGGCTCCGAGCTGTCAGCACAGAGCCCAACTTGGGGCTCGAACTCGCAAACTGTGAGATCGTGACCTGAGCTGAAGGCAGACACTTAACTGACTGAGCCTCCCAGGTGCTTCTATCTATCTATCTATCATCTATCTATCATCATGTATCTATCATTAAATTGCATTTTTTTTTTAAAAAAGATCTTGAGTAAATATTGCTATCCTAGTTCAGGCCACTGTAACAGGATACCATTGACAGGTTGGTTTATTAACAACAGAGACCTATTCCTCACAGTTCTGGAGGCTGGAATTCTGAGGTCAGGGAGCCAGCATGGTTGGGTTCAGGTGACAGCCCTCTTTTGAGGTACCTATTGCCAAATTCTTGTATCCTCAAATGGTGGAAAGAGGGCAAGAGAGTTCTCTGGAGTCCCTTTTATAAAAAGGCAGTGATCCCATTCGTAAAGACTTGTCCCTATGACCACATTCGTTCCCGGAGACCTCTCCTCTAAATATCATCACACTGGGCATTAGGATTTAACATATGAATTTGGGGAGACATATTCAGTCCATAAAAGTTGTCAAAGGTTAATATTTAATAAAGCTGGGTAGTGGATATAAAGTTATTATGTACTTTCTTAAGTTTATCTTGGAATTATTTCATGATAAAAATGCATTAAAAAGAGTTCCTGCAAAAATACCAGGCTAGACTTTGTTTCTGGATTTTTTAAATGTTTGTTCATTTATTTTGAGAGAGATGGGGGGGGGGGTAGGGACACAGAGAGAGAGAGAATCCCAAGCAGGCTCCATGCTGACAGCACAGAGCCTGACATGGGGCTTGATCTCACGACCATGAGACCATGACCTGAGACAAAATCAAGAGTTGGACGCTTAACTGACTGAGCCACCCAGGCACCCCAGTTTCTAGATGTTTTTAAGGCTGAAAATGCTCATTTAGAGAAGATTGAGCCTCTCTTCTGGAATAATAACTATATATAACTCTGTATCATCACAGTGATGTGAAAAAGTACAAGGAACGATTTCAGATCCCTTCTCGGAGGAATGGTGGAGACCCCCAGCTTTCCGCTCTGGTCTGGGTTCCTCTTCCTTCGTCTGACTGCTGGATCTGCTCATCCTCCTCTGTGTCCTGGTTTATGGGCTGGGATATCTGATGCTTTGGGCCAGAGGCAAAGAAAAGGAATCTGATCATCCAAAGCCTCTTTTATTACCTTCACCCACAGAGAAGAAGTCTGCCTTTAACTGCTCTATTTTGAACTTCTATGGTGCAAAGCTGGAACAACAGAGTGACAAACAAGAAACCTGCAAGGCTAGATTGGCTTACACCACAAGGGCAGAGTATAACCGCAGGAGACAAAATGTTCCCGAGGGGCAGGGGGGAGGAAGGGAGAGGCAGGACCAGCGGGGCCTGGGTTTGACAGTGGAGGTTTGGTGTTTGCCTGTTTTCTTGGCCCTCCAGGTAGTTTTTTTCCTCCTGCTGGAATGGTGGTCTTCCTAGCTACTTTAAAGAAAAATTTTTTTTTATGTTTTTTATTTTTTTTTGAGAGACAGAGAGAGACAGCATGAGCAGGGAAGGGTCAGAGAGAGAGGGAGACACAGAATCTGAAGCAGGCTCCAGGCTCTGAGCTGTCAGCACAGAGCCTGACATAGGGCCCGAACCCACAAACCACACGATCATGACCTGAGCCGAAGTCGGACGCTTAACCGACTGAGTCACCCAGGTGCCCTTTCTGCTTTTGATCAGCCTCATATGTTAGAGCCAAAGAGGGTTTTTGTTTTGCAATTTTAGGGAGTGAAGAGTCTATGTCAGATTGGGTCCAACTGGGTCAGAGCTGAAAAATTTCCACGGAGCAGGGACATAGGTATGACACTGGTTCAATGTCTTCGTAGCGTAGAGCTGCCCCAAATTTTAGTGTAAGCTACCTTGTAACTCCTGTTAGGTGAGGGAACCCTTCTTTCATTACCTCGTTTATCTCTAACCTCATCCTTGTCAGCTGGCATTATTCCTCCCGCCCCCCCTTTGTCAACGAGAAAGTGGGCTCAGAAGGCCGACCTGCTCCAGGTGACAGGTCCATGAAGAGGCTTATGAGAATTCTTATCCATGTCTGTGATTGTATTTTTTTTAATGTTTATTTATTTTTGAGAGGGGAGAGAGGCAGAGAAAGAGAGGGAGACACAGAGTCTGAAACAGGCTCCAGGCCCTGAGCCGTCAGCACAGAGCCCGATGCAGGGCTCAAACTCTGGAATGATGAGCTCATGACCTAGGTCAAAGTCAGACACTGAACCAACTGAGCCACCCAGGGGCCTCATGTCTATGATGTTTTATACTGAGCTACACCTCCCTAGATGCTGGGGGATGTGGTTAACCATAAGACATGGCCCTGTCATCAAGGAGCTTTATCATTTATCTGGGGACACAAGATACCTGCACCTGAAACAGTTAGGCTGACGCAGTCATGTGACACGAAGAGAAAGAATCCTATGTGTTTAGGGTCTGAGGATATGTCAGAGGCCAGTCATCTACAGGGTGCTGTTTGCTTTGGCTCAGCTGTGATCAGAACAGGATCTCACCCCCTGATGTTCCTTTTGCTTTATAGTGAAATGATGTCATATTTCCTCTTTAGAGAAAAAGATTACTCAGCCTGCAGATAATCATCAGATGCTCTGGAGAAGCTTTTTGGAAGGAAGGCAATTTGGCACAGTTATCTTCTGGATAAAAGTGAACCTTAGTCACAGCCCTTGTTGGACTGTGAGCTCCTTAAGGATTGAAGCTGGGTATTTCACATCTGTACGGACACAGCCTGGCCCGGAGTAGCTATGAAGTAATATCCATGGTTGTCATTGTAGATTTTCCCCACATGGGGATAAAGGGCAGGCAGGTAGGTGGGGGAGGTGGGGGATGTCTGGCCCATTCTAGTAAAGGAAGGCCTCGTTGGATCCTTGATAAATGTGGAAGTCTCAAGATTTCATTTCCCTCTAAACCTGAGTAGTTTAAATCCAGAGACCTTGGCAAAGAGTCTAGCTGGTGTCGAGTCCTCTTTGGCTGGCCCCTCACCCTCCAGTGGTGTTTGTCCAGCTTGTCTACAAACTTGGGACTCCCCTGAAGTGTCTGCACAACCCCTGGGGCAGAGTTTTCCATGATTTATTATCTTCTTTCCTTTGTTGTCTGAGTGCTTCAAGTCTCTGTGGAGACTCTATCCCACGGGAGACCCCTTGGGTGCAAGAGTCACATACGTGGGATATGAGTCATTTTATAGCCAGTGACAACCCTTGCTTCCTTCTTTATTTATTTGGCTCCTGGTGGATCTCTGCTCTTCTCTCCATAGGTTCAGAGAAGCTGTGATCCTTGAATTTGGGGTCTCTGCTTCACCATGAGATCCAGTAAGCTGCATTGGCCACCAGCCCCAAGGTTTTGAGCATGTTGGACCTTTGTGTTCCATCCACCCGAGAAGAGATGGGGAAGTACCCGGGGGCAGGTGAGTGGCTCCCTAGAGACCCCTGAGCACCTGGAGAGAGGCTGTTTAGTTTCTGGTTTACACCAAAACTGGAAACCGCAAGCTCATACCCAGAGAGCATGCAGACGGTGGGACGTGGAAGAATGTCCTCTCTCAAAGAGATGCCCAGTCTAGAGTAAGGATTCTTGACTTCACTATAACCCAATCCTTTCTTCCAAGTAGTCCCAATTTGTTACCTCATCTCTTCTTTTGAAAGTTCTTTTCCTGAGTCACTATGGTTTTAAACATCAACCCATGTTTCAAGTGAGGAAATAGAGGCACACAGAATTCCACTGGCTTGCTTAAGCTCACACAGAGTAGGGGGGCCAGGAGACTTTGAGGGGTTTTGGGTCCCCTTCATCTCTGTCGGCCCCTTCAAGTCACCTCAAATTAACCTACAATCTAAACACGATCGGCTTGCTTGTTATTCAAGCAGCTTCAAGGCCATCTCTGCTGAGACTCCCATCCCCTAGGCTTTCCCTTTATTGAAATTCTGCAGTAATCACATAGTCTATGAGCAGCGGAAGCAAGATAATAAGGTCTTCCTAGAGCATACCGCTAAAGTTTTCAAAGAGTCTGCACATCCATTATCTCACTGATATACATAATATCCCAGGAAACTGGAAGCATAGGTATTATTCCTATTTATTTATTTATTTATTTATATTTATTTTTTTTTACATTTATTTATTTTTGAGAGACAGAGAGACACAGAGCGTGAGTGGAGGAGGGGCAGAGAGAGAAGCAGACACAGAATCCGAAGACAGGCTCCAGGCTCTGAGCTAGCTGTCAGCACAGAGACCAACACGGGGCTCGAACCCACGAACCGTGAGATCACGACCTGAGCTGAGTCGGACGCTCAACCGACTGAGCAACCCAGGCACCCCTATTATTCCTATTTAAAGCTTAGGAGCCAGAAGGTTAGGAAGTTTGCCTCCTGCTGCTTTACGGGGCTCCCCAGCTTGCCCCGGGACTGCGGTCTCTGTTGCACATCTGACTGCAGAGACGTCGGGTTTGTTTTCTCTTGCCTCCATGTCCAGTTTGCTTCCATTACGGGGAGACTGTATGTGAGTAGCTTTGAGGAGCAGGTCATGCCGACTCAGTACTGAAGCTACCAGAATCATGTGAGAAGCTCTCAGTTAATTGATCAGATTCGGCATTAGGAATGCTAACCCACGGGGTGGGGGGGGTGGTAGAGTGGAAAGAGGGTGGGCTGTGGGGTCAGACTGGGCTGTATTTTCCTCCAGACTCTGCCACTTACTGGCTGGTTGAAGCAAGGCTACTGGGAGTCCCACATGTTAGATCCCTTTCTTCCCCTTCACAGCTACCTGGCAACAGAGTAAATCTAGTGCTTAGTGGAGTAGAGTTTGAAAAGAGACGAAGGGGCTCCTGTGTGACTCAGGCAGGTAAGCATCTGACTTTGGCTCAGGTCATGATATTATGGTACATGGGTTTGAGCCCTGCGTTGGGCTCTGCACCGACAGTGGGAGCCTGGAGTCTGCTTCGATTCTGTCTCTCTCTCTCTCTCTCTCTCTGCCCCTCCCTTGCTCATACTCTGTCTTTCTCTCTCTCTCAAAAATAAACAAACATTAAAAAAAGAAAAGAAAGGAGATGATATAGTACAGTTTTTCTGGAAGTTTAGAATTAAGTGCACAAGCTAAGAAAAGGAAATTATACATGAAATCCATTCCACTTGCTCCCCCCACAGGCTAGTGCTAGGGGGTTAGTCCAGATCGGCAGGCCTCAGCCTTGCAGGCCTCCCAGGCTTGGGGCTGATAGACAGGAGGCTGCACAGACATCCACACCCACATTGGATGGCGCTTCCTTCTGGAAGTACTGGTGGGCTTCCTTGCCTTCCTGTTGCTTGAAACCAGTAGCTGAAGGTGGAAAGGAAGCTCGGGGTCAGCATGACGCTCGGAGCGTGTACCCATTCTTTTATTACATCACAATTTATCACACGTAGACTATGTCCTGGTGACTCTTTTTGGCACTGGCAACACAGTCATCAACAAAGGCACTGTCTTCAACGGGCTGTGTGTGTGCATGCGCGTGATGTTATAGACAAACAAATTAATGTCTAATAGGTGACAGCAAGGCTGTGACAAAAAACGTCAAGGCAAGAAGCAAGGAGTGGGGGAGTGATGGAGTTGCGTTTCAGACAGGAGCTCAGAATGGGCTAAATGGCCTTACGCAGAGAATTGGAGGAAGTGCAGGAGGAAGCCACACAGGCAGAGGAACAAAGGCAATAAGAGCAAAGGCCCTGTGCGTCACTTCACGCTGTTTCCTTCCATCTTTAGACCAGCCCTGCAAACGTGCGTATTGTGTCCTCCAGGTGAAGATGTGAAAAGAGAGACTGAGCAAGATTAAGTGGCTTGCCCAAACTAGAGCTGGTCCCTGGTGTTGCCAGAGTCAAACTTGGCTCCTCTGATCTCAAAGGCGGTGCTGGGAACCCCGGGAGGTGTGCACCAGCCGTGTGAAATGTTGCCGGAGGAGCAGAGAAGTGGGCATGCGTTGAGCGAGAGCAAAGGGGAGCCGGGACCCGGAGGCTCGGCGGCAGCTCCGGGGTCTCTAGCCTGCGAGGCGTTTCTCCAGTGGGCCTCTGAGTGCAGAGAAGTGTACCTCACGGGAGGCCGGTGCCTGGGTGCAGGGGTGACCTTCAGTGAAAGGCAGTAGCAGAGGGAGGTAGCAAGGCCTGAGCAGGGAACACTGGGTCTTGTGCCAGGCCTGCGGGCATTTGCATCTCTGTCATGTCCTGGTTCTCTGATCTGATGTAAGCTACTTGCTGTCTCTGAGCCTGTTTTTTTTCAAGTTCGTGAAACCCAGGACTGTCATACCTCTATGAAGCCTGGGTCATGGGGTTGCAGCTTTGTTGTGGGTTTGAAAGGAGATAATGACCTAAGCCCAGCAGAATATGGCCCATGGAAGGGGCTTCTGAACATCCTTTTTGCCCTCCTTGGAGGGAGGCTCCTCTCCTAGCAACACAGGACCTGAATGCTCTGAGGAGGGTGGGTTCCTCCTGACACTTGCCCAGAAAGCTTTCCTCATTCAACCCATCTCTGGGGACTTACACAATTCCATGAGAAATCCATTCAGCTGGGTTGCACCTTGACCTACATCTAGGTTTTTCCATGGCCTTTCGGTTAGGAGGCGGAGAACCTGGGCTATGAAGACACCAAGTAGTCTGACACCTGAATGTGGTCCTATCCTCTCCCCCTCCTGCCTCCGCAGGGACCCCGCAGTCTCTTCTCATGGATTCATCTTCCACACCTCTCCTCCCTGGCCCACCTCACTCTTCCCTGCTGAACCTGGTTTTGGCAGTCAAGGGTTATCTTGTCCCTCAGCCTGCACACTGTGATCTGGTTGGGAAATTCTTGATCTCACCTACCCCGTCTTCCTTCTGGGTCAGACTAACTGTCCCTGCTGTGTTCTCCCAGATGCATGGAAAGGAGCTCATCTTTGGTTGTTGTAGTGCCTGGAGAGTTCTCTGACTCTCCTGAAAGACCCTGGGCTCTTCAAGGGCTGGGCTCATGAACCCTTATAGACTTGGTGCCTACTATAATGCCTGACATGCAAGGGACTCCTTGAGGACTGCTTGATTGGGGGAAGATGCCAGAATCTGTCTGGGTAAATCACATCAGTACATTACAAATTAATAAGTTACAAATGCTGTTGGCTTCAAAATTTGCCAGGATTAGATAATTATAAGATTATTTCTCCCTTTTCAATGAATGAAGGAGAATGAATATATGTTAGTGATTGAAATAATGGGTCATCCATTCAAGTATTTTATTCATTTAAACCTTTTGAACGGCTTTCTCAGTAAAACGATTCAATCCATATGACAGCTTGAGTTAGTGTCTTCGATCTCAAAGAATCCACCTGGGTCTTGGGCAGTAGAGGAAGAGCTGATCCTGATGATCATGTAGTTTAGATACTTGACTTTGGTTAGAAAATGAAGACTGGGCCCTGCTTTACTTTATTTTTAATTTTTTTCATCTTTAAGTGTTTTTATTTATTTATTTTAATATAATTTATTGTCAAATTGGCTTCCATACAACACCCAGTGCTCATCCCAACAAGTGCCCTCCTCAATGCTCATCACCCACTTTCCCCTCTTCTCCAACCCCCATCAACCCTCAGTTGATATTTTTAATTGTTTAAAGTTTATTTATTTATTTTGAGAGACACAGAGACAGCATGAATGGGCAAGGGGCAGGGAGAGAGAGAGAGAGAAAGAGAGAGAGGGAGAGAGAAGGGCATCCAGGAAGGGTAAGCATTGCCCTTAAACTGCTACGTTATAAGCCAGATTGCACAGGGGAGAAATATTCAGCGATTGTGTCCCGAAATTTCCCGGGAGCCAGCAGAAGCATGAAGCCTCTAGGGCTGCAATGCAGTTATTTGGCCAGGAAGCCTGTGTTTATAGACCACTCGCTGTGGGGATGCTGAAGAATGGACTTAGGAATGCAGGAATCTGAAGACTTTGACCTTTTACTGACTGAGTATCTCTATGTGCGTTAGTTGCCAGGAAATCATGGATTGTTGAAGACAGAAGGAACCTGCTTAATTTTTTTTAGGGGAAGGAACAAGGGTTTTAGACCTTGTCAGCTTGAATTCAAATCCTAGTTCAGACATTTATTTTTTATTTCCCATGCCCCCGGGATCATGACCTGAGCTGAAATTAAGAGTTGGACGCTTGACCAACTGAGCCACCCAGGTGCCCCAAGGCATTTATGAGTGTGGGCAAAACATGATACCTTTTCTTCCAGAGGGTCCAAGATATGGAATAATTCACCCAAGCTTACAGAACCAGGACACCATTGTTTCAGTTATATATTGTTGCTAATCAAGCCACTCCCAAATTTAGTGGCTTAAAGTGGCAACAACTTCCTATTTAGCTCAGAAATTTGCAATGTGGGGAGGTCCCAGCAGGGAAGGCTGGTGTCTGTTGGGCCAGCTCAGCTGGGGGTTGAAGATGTATTTCCGAGCCCACAGTCACCTGGTGGGCACGTTGGTACAGTGAGAGCTCAACCAGGGTGGAGGATGGGAGAGCTTAGTCCCTTCCCACATGGGCCTTTGTGCAGGCTCCTTGGGCTTCCTCGAGCTGTGGTGACTGGGTTCTAAGAAGCAGGGAGAGGAATCAGTTTCTTAAGACCTGAGCCTGGAAATTGGCATAGCATCCCTTCTGTCTTATTCTGTTGTCAAGCAATCACCAAGACCAGGTTCAAGGGAAGTGGCCATAGAGCCCACTTTTTAATGAGAAGAGTGTCAAAGAATTTGGGGCCACGATTTAAAATTGTTATATAATGGAGACATCATATTCTTTCACTTAATCTGAAACAGGATAGGAATTCATCTTACTAGTCTTATTCACCTCGTATTCATCTCTTTTTTTATCAGAAAAATATTATTATTTGAGAAATTTTAATTTCAGTGTAGTTAGCATACAGTGTTATATTAGTTTCAGGTGATTTCAAGTGATTCAACACTTCCGTACAACGCACTCCTTAATTCCTGTCACCTATTTAACCCATCCCCCATCCTCCCCGCCACCCCTGTCACTCTGTTTGTTCTCTATAATTAAGATTCTGTTTGTCTCTTCCCCACCTTGTTCATTTGTTTGTTTCTTAAATTCCACATATGTGTGAAATCATGTGGTATTTGTCTCTCTCTGACTAACTTATTTTGCTCAGCATTATATTCTCTAAATCCATCCATGTTGTAAATGGCAAGATTTCATCCATTTTTATGGCTGAGTAATATTCCATTGTCTATATATATACACCACATCTTCTTTATCCATTCATTTATGGATGGACACTTGAGCTGTTTACATAATTTGGCTATTGTAGATAATGCTGCAGTAAACATAAGGGTACGTGTATTCCTTTGAAATAGTATTTTCATTTTGTTTGGGTAAATATCCAGTAGTGGAATCATTGGATCATAAGGTAGTTCTATTTTTAATTTTTTGAGGAATCTGCATACTGTTTTCCACAGTGGCTGCACCAATTTGCATTCCAACACCTCTTTTATTATTATCTTCTGTTAAAAGGGAATTTCCAGTGATTTACCCAGGATCCCATATCTCAAGTTGATGTTGGAACTTGGATTCAAACCCAATCCTATTGATTATATATCTTAATAGCTCTGTTCATTCTCCATGCCTGGAGCCCATGGCCATCATCACTCCATGCTACACCTGCAAAACCTCCCCACCTGGCCTTTCTTCTCCCCACTGCTTTGCTCCTCCCCCAACCTGCCTCGGCACAGCGCACGTGGTCCTTATGAAGAGCAGGAAGCTTACCTTGCTCTTCTGCTCAAGCTCCTCAGTGCAGTCTGTTGTCCTTCAGACTGAAGCTCAGCTCTGTCCTTTCCCTGAACTCAGCTCCTCACTCTCCACGATCTCCTTGCCTCCTCCCCAGGCTCAACAAGAGCCTTCTTCTTTCCGTACTCTACTCTGGGAGGAGTCTATGCTTAACTTTTTCTCTACTACGTATTGACCCAAGCATGGTCTGAATGCTTTAGAGGGATTATCTGTTTTATTTTTTTTATTAAAAATTTTTAAAAACATTTTTATTTCTTATTGAGAGACAGAGAGAGACAGAGCATGAGCATGGGAGGGGCAGTGAGAGGGGGAGACACAGAATCTGAAGGAAGCTCCAGGCTCTGAGCTGTCAGCGCAGAGCCTGACGTGGGGCTCGAACCCACAAACTGCTAGATCATGACCTGAGCTGAAGTCGGATGCTTAACCGACTGAGCCACCTAGGCGCCCCAGAGATTATCTATTTTAAAATTTCACTAGTCTATTAGTTACATTCTTTTGTATTTAACTTTTAAAACTTTATTGTTATTGTTATTATTTTAAATTTATTTCTTTATATTGAGAGAGAGAGAGGGAGAGAGAAAATCCCAAGCATGTTCCTTGATTCTAGCACAGATCCTGACGTGAGGCTTAATCCCACGAACCCAAAGATCATGGCCTGAGCTGAAACCAAGAGTCAGATGCTCAACTGACTGAGCCACCCAGGCACCCCTGTTATTATTATTTTTTGAGATTCCCTAAATTCTTTTGTATTTAAAGCCAGGTATGTTCATCAGGAAGCCAAATTCCTTTTTTTTAATGTTTATTTATTTATTTATTAAAATTTAAAAAAATGTTTTATTTATTTTTGAGACAGAGAGAGAGAGAGTGTGTGAGGGAGGGGCAGTGAGAGAGGGAGACACAGAATCTGAAGCAGGCTCCAGGCTCTGAGCTGTCAGCACAGAGCCCGACACAGGGCTCCAACCCATGAACCATGAGATCATAATCTAAGCCAAAGTCAGATGCTTAACTGACTGAGCCACCCAGGCGCACCCCTCCCTCTTTTTTAATGTTTATTTATTTTTGAGAGAGAGACAGAGAGTGGGGAGCAAGGGCAGAAAGAGAGAAGGAGCCAGAGGATCTGAAGCAGGCTCTGTGATGACAGCAGAAAGCCCGATGCGGGACTCAAACTCTAGAACCGTGAGATCATGGTCTGAGCCAAAGTTGGATATGTAACCAACTGAGCCACCCAGGCACCCCAGAAAACTAAGCTCTTAATCTCTACGGTAACCTGTATCTACTTGAGGTTTCCCAAATGCCGGGTTCTCTCTGGTATCTGGGATTTTATACTTGCTGTGCTCTCTTTACTTCTCTAACTTTTATCTCACTCACTTATCCTTACCTTCCAGGTTCCAGCTGAGACAACACTTCGTCCAGGAAGCATTCTCTGATTCCTCCAGACTGGGGGTCTTCCCTGCTATTTCCTCCCATAACACCCGCATCCATACCCAGCACTTTAAATTTTGTACTAAAATCATCTGTTTTCCGGAGCTTTTCACAGACTATACATTCTTTGGGGGCAGGAACAGTGTCTTGACTTTGCTTTCCTCTTCTGAAATGAAAGATGTCTCAGTGCACCATCCTCACTGGTTCTCCCTGAGCTGTCATTGTCTATGAGGTTATGAGTGTCCCACCTATGCAGCCATATGCCCCAAACTGGACCCATGTGACAGAGTTTGTCATGGGGGGATTTGCCGGGGTGCATGAGGCACGCCCCCTCTTCTTTACACTTTTTCTCACCATGTACCTATTCACCTTGGTGGAGAATTTGGCCATCATCTTGGTGGTGGCTTCAGACCACCGACTACATAGACCCATGTATTTCTTCCTGACACACTTGTCCTGCCTTGAAATCTTGTACACTTCAGTGACAGTGCCCAAGATGCTGGCTGGTTTTATTGGGGTAGGTGGGGGCAAGAACATCTCCTATGCTGGCTGCCTGTCCCAGCTCTTTATCTTTACCTTCCTGGGGGCAACGGAGTGTTTCCTACTGGCTGCCATGGCCTATGACCGCTATGTGGCCATTTGTATGCCTCTCCGATATGCGGCTTTGGTGTCCTGGGGCACCTGCGTCCGTCTGGCAGCTGCTTGTTGGCTGCTGGGCCTCCTCACACCTGTTTTGCCTATCTACCTCATGTCCCAGCTGACATTCTGTGGCCCTAATGTCATCGACCACTTCTTCTGCGATGTCTCACCACTGCTTGCCTTGTCCTGCTCAGATGTCACCCTGAAGGAGACCACAGACTTCCTAGTTTCTCTGGCGGTGCTCCTGGTCTCCTCTACAGTCATTTCTGTGTCCTATGGCAACATTGTTTGGACTTTGCTGCACATCCGTTCAGCTGTGGAGCGCAGGAAGGCCTTCTCCACTTGTGCAGCTCACCTGACCGTGGTGAGTCTCTTCTATGGTACTCTTTTCTTCATGTATGTCCGGACCAAAGTGGCCTCCTCCATTAATTTCAACAAGGTGGTGTCCGTCTTCTACTCCATTGTCACGCCAATGCTCAACCCCCTCATCTACAGTCTTCGGAACAAGGAGGTAAAAGGAGCTCTTGGCCGAGCCTTTTCCCTCAGGTCTTGGAAAGGTCAGCAAGGAGGAAGGTGAGGACCTAATTTTCTTGTGTTGGCTCTCCAGAAGGAAGGTGGTGAAGACTAGGGGACAGAGCAGTGACCTGGGTAGTCAAGAGGTATGGATTATATATTAAAGTAAAATGTTAATCTGCTGTAACAAGAGACACCTAACTATAATGAAGCTTAAAGAAGGAAAGAGATTTGTTCTTTCCTGCAAGAGTCCAAGGTGAGTGCTCCAGGTTGGCCGGTGGCTCTGCTCAACAAGCAAAGATGGAAGGTCCTTCATTCTATAGGGTCAACATCCCTTAGGATGTTGGCAAACTAAGGGCTGTGGGCCAAATTCAGCTCAACACTTGTTTTTAATGACCTGTAAGCTAAGAATGGTTTTTATACTTTTAAATGGTTGTAAACAAATGAAAAGTAGACTAATATTTTATGACACATAATCATTTTATTTTTCAATTTTTAATTTTAGAGAGAGAGCGAGGGAGGGGCAGAGGGAGAGAGACAGAGACAGAGAGAGAATCCATGTTGAGCATGGAGCCTGATGCAGGGCTCAATCTTATGACCGTGAGATGATGACGTGAGTTGATATCAAGGGTAAGACACTCAACTGACTCAGCCACCCAGGTGCCTCGACACATAATCATTTCATAAAATTAAAATTTCAGTGTCCATAAATCAAGTTTTACTAGAATATGGTCACAACATATGTGTTGTCTATGGTTCCTTTTGTGCTACAATGACAGAATTGAGTAGTTGTGATTGAGACCATATGCCAACCCTCAATCTAGGGCCTTCTTGTTATTTACATGGTCAACACGAGGTTCCAGTGAGCAAGAAGGATGAGGATAGCTCAAGGAGGAAACAAAGCCCATGTCTAAAACTTTCTCCACTGGGTGGGAATGTAAACTGGTGTAACTGCTCTGGAAAACAGTGTGGAGGTTCCTCAAATAATTAACAATAGAACTCCCCTATGACCCAGCAATAACACTACTAGGAATTTACCCAAGGGATACAGGAGTGCTGATGCATAGGGGCACATGTGCCCCAATGTTCCTAGCAGCACTTTCAACAAAAGCCAAATCATGGAAAGAGCCTAAGTGTCCATCAACTGATGAATGGATCAAAAAGATGTCGTTTATCTATACAATGGAATACTACATGGCAATGAGAAAGAATGAAATCTGGCCATTTGGGGCAATGTGGATGGAACTTGAGGGTGTCATACTAAGTGAAATAAGTCAGGCAGAGAAGAACAGATACCATATGTTTTCACTTATAAGTGGAACAGGAGAAACTTAACAGAGGACCATGGGGGAGGGGAAGGGGAAAAATAGTTGGGGAGAGGGAGGGAGGCAAACCATGAGAGACCCTTGAATATGAGAACAAACTGAGGGCTGGTGAGGGTGGGGGAGAGGGGAAGGGGGGTGATGGGCATGGAGGAGGGCACTTGTTGGGATGAGCACTGGGTGTTATATGGAAACTAACTTGACAATAAACTATAAAAGAAAAAAAAAGAACAGAAAAAAAATAAAATAAAACTTTCTCCACTAGATGTAGAAACCATCATTTCTACTCACCTCTATTAGTGAGAAATTAGCCATAACTCATACTTATTTGCCAGGGTGCTAAAAATAGTCCATAGCTAGGGAGCCAGGTACCCAGCCCCAATTTGATTATTGTGGAGAAAAAGGAGAACAAATTTTGGCAGATAACTAACGATTTCCACCACAAAGAATCATAGCTGATTTTCCATGTGGTCCGTGTACTTAATTTCTTTGTAGCTACATTGTCTTATTTGAAATATAGGCCCATCTGACTTCTATACCAACCCGTGCTTTGAAAATGCATTTAAGAAGATCTGTATGGTAATGTCAGCTCACTTGAAATAAGGCTTAAAATACCATTGTAATTCAAGTAGTTCCCTACACGTAGATAGTTGTATCTTAAAGACATTTATAATCATCATTTGAATGTAGATTCCAGAAACTATAGTATATGGAAGGGGAAAATGCTGAGCTTGACTGGGTCAGGGGAAGGACAGATTCTTCTGTGATGGTGTTTCTAAACTGGCCAAGAACAAGCCAACAAGATTACATGATGGTGCCCATAGCAACACAGTTTCTACACCCCCCACCCAACCCAGTATCTAAGCTGTTGCGCTTTCAATGGTTAGCGGAGAAGGCACAAATCATACATTTTGACAACTATTTCATTTATTGACTATTATATCAGTAATAGTGCTTTATATTCTTTTGGATGATGGCAGGATGCAAAAACAGTGCAAAAATGAGAAACTTGCAGGATCAAAAACAAGAATTCATATGAATGAAATAGGAGTAGAACTTTCAGATACCTGACCTGAGTAGATTTGAACACAAAATGCATTTGACTTTTAGGTTTCTGGCTGATGGAAACAAACAAAACATACTGGGTATATAAGAATTCTCCAGAGAAGCAGAACCAATAAGATCTATCATTTATCTATCTATCTGTCTATCTATTTATCATATACCCACCTATCTATTATAATGATATAACTATCTATCTATTTAGATAGATTGAGAGATGGCTGTAAGAAGAGATTTATTATAAGAATTGGCTCAGCCAATATGGAGGCTGGGAGGTCCCATGATCTGTCATTTGATTGCTGGAGAAGCAAAGAAAATCAGTGATGTAATTCCGTCTGAGCCGGAAGATTTGAGAACTGGAGGAGCCAATGATGTAGGTCCTGGTTTGACACCGAAGGCCAAGAACCAGGGGTGCTCATGTCCACGGGCAGGAGAAGATGGATGTCCCAGCACAGACCAAGAGAGCAAATTCTCCCTTCTGCCCCCTTTTTGTTCATTCAGGCACTGAATGGACTGGATTATACCCACCTGTATTGGTGAGGGCAATCTTATTATTATTATTATTTTAAATTATTTATTTAAATTCAAATTAGTTAACATACAGTGTAGTATTGGTTTCTGGAGAAGAACCCAGTGATTCATCGCTTACATATGACACCCAGTGAGAGCAATCTTCTTTATTCGGTCTGCTTATTTAAATGCTAAACTCTTCAGAAAAAAACCCTCACAAACACACCCAAAGTAACATTTTAAGGACTGCACATCCCTTAGTCCAGTGAAGTTGACACATAGAATTAACCATCATACTGGGTCATGACATTCTCCTTTATGGCTCCGAAAAGAACTCAAATTCACACCCAGGGAATGCTTTCTGGATTTTGACTCTAAGAACAATTCTACAGGAAGTATCAGTAGAAGCTTCCAATTCTGAGCTTGTGGAAGAAGGAATCTATATTTTTTGAGATAAATTACTTAAAATGGGAAAAACTCAGAGGCATACTTTTAGAAAGGATCCTACATATGTAAAGGTGCATCTTGCTTTAATAAAGCTTGATATAAAAATATAAACTGATAATATGGTATTATGTGTCCACTACACTTCAATTAAAAAAAAAAGAAAAAATGGAAAAAAAAAAGGCCTTTGTAAGTGTGATTATTTACATTGTAAAACAATCACTCCCTTAAAAAAAAAGACCTACCAGCCCCAATCTCATGAGTGCTCATGAGTGCTCATGAGGTGCATGATACATGTCGGTATTGACAGTTGAGGTCTTTATTTTTATTTTTTTAAATTTTATTAAAAAACTTTTTTAGTGTTTCTTTTTAATTAATTAATTGGTTAATTAATTACCTTCTGACTTTGTTTTCATATTATAACGGACACGATATTACATTAGTTTCAGGGGTACAAAATGGTGATTCGATATTTTTGCTCATTATGAAATGATTACCTTGATGAGTCTAGTTACTATCAGTCACTACATGAAGTTAGTACAATGTTAATAGCTATGTTCCTTAAGCTGTCTGCACATGACAACACGGTAACTTACTTTAGACTGGAAGTTTGTGACAGTGAATGTTTTATTTTACTTTATTTTTTTTAAGTTTATTTATTTTGAGGGAGACAGAGACAGCATGAGTGGGGGAAGGACAGAGAGGGAGGCAGAGAATCCCAAGTAGGCTCCAAATTGCGCTGAGCCTGATGCAGGGCTGGAACCCATGAAACCGTGAGATCATGACCTGAGTCGAAACCAAGAGTCAGATGCTTAACCAACTGAGCCACCCGGGTACCTCTATTTTTTAAACTTTTTAATTAATTAATTAATTAAAATTTTCTTCATGTTTATTTATTTATTTTGAGAGAGTGAGTGCATGTGTGTGTGAGTGGAGGAAGGGCAGAGAAGAGAGGAGAGAGAGAATCCCAAGCAGGCTCCTTGCTGTCAGCACAAAGCCCAACAGAGAGCCCAGTGCAGAGCCCAATGCTGGACTCGATCTGCAGAGCCCAACATGGGGCTCGATCTCATGAACTGTGAGCTCATCACTTGAGCCGAGATCAACAGTTGGTTGTTTAACCAATTGAGCCACTCGGGCACCCAGACAGCTTTTAAAGCCATTAGTAATGGTAGATCATTCTGCAATGAAGATAAATATGAAATCATGACAGGAAATATATGTTTCCTTATAAATAGGGAATTTCTGAGAATATAATTTCTCCTTTGGGGGTATATTTGTTCATTGAGTGAAACATAGACAGGTGAAGTGTTAACAGTATATAGACATTACTTCACTGGAATCCAGGGAATGTCACAATGAATAATTAGAGAGAAATAAGACTTATTAAGATAGAATTCTGTAAGGAGCACTGCTCATCTTGTTCTGTCCATTCTGGGTACCAGGATATTGACTGAATTGTTAGTTAGGGACTGTCTGGGAGCCATCCAGAAGGTCCTTTGACTTAGGAATTGGTGTGAATGACTGGATCTACATACTGAAATCAGAACTCTACAGTTTGCTGTGTACCATTATGTAACCATTGTTGAAGGCTTGGATGAAGGTCTATGTAACTAAGGCCCATCTGGACGCCCTTTTATGATTCCATATCCTTCTTACCCTTGGCACCTGTCTTTGGTTGGTCTCTCACTTTTCAATTTTCACACGTGAAGTCCTTATCAATTGATTTCTTTATTTTCTTAAAGTTTATTTATTTTGAGAGAGGGAGAGCAGGGGAGGAGCAGAGAGAGAGAGAGGGAGAGAGAGAATCCCAAGCAGGTTCTAAGCTGACAGCACAGAGCCCATCATGGGGCTCAAACTCACAAACCACGGGATCATGACCTGAGCCGAAACCAAAAGTCAGATGCTTAACTGACTGAGCTACCCAGGGGTCCCCTTAGCAACTGACCTCTAAGCTATGTTTGTCAAAACACTGGCTTTGGCTGTGGAATGCCACAGCTTTCTGTTTCTCAAAATTGAGTCTTCTCTATCTACATCCTTGTTTTCATTGGCAGCTTCATAGTCATTGGCCTAAATAACATCCTCGGCCAGCCACGGCAAGATGAGAGCATTTTATTTTATTTATTTTAATTTTAAAAATTATTACTATATTTAAGTAGGCTCCACACCCACTGTGGGGCTTGAACTCACAACCCTGGGATCAAGAGTCAGATGCTTTGCCAACTAAGCTAGCCAGCCACCCCAGGATAGGAAAATTTTAAACCCCTTTTGGCAGGAACTTAAAATGAATCTCATCACCCAGAAAGGTGGATGCTTCCGTACCTTGAGACGGTGTGTGTAGCACCATTCAGCTGCGTCCCTCCCCAGAGAGCAGTTAGTTAACCCATGCCCAGTGTTTTGTCAGCTTCATTACCATCCTCACACTCTCTTGGAAGTGGAAAGGCTTTATTTAGAGCAGACTTTGCTCTAGTGGTCGCTCAGCTGGGTCTGTGACAGTCACCTGTCCCCACCTACCCAAAGACAAGCAGCTAACCAGAGTAGGTGCGAGTTGTTTAACTCTTGAAGAACAGTTTCATCATAGATACATTTAGTTTACTCCAATCGGGTTAGGTTGGAAATGTCAGACCACAAGCTTTGCAAGGGCTATACTTTAGCCCACTCGGAAGGCAAGCACACATTTTGCCCATTTCTGTATCCCGTGTTGCTCCAAGGTGCATGAACGTGCTTAGTAGATACTTCTTTCTCTCTCTCTCTCTCTCTCTCTCACACACACACACACACACACACACACGCGCGTTGAATTAGGCCACTGAAACCCAGTAAGACCATAGAAGGGAGTTTTAGCAACTACGTTGGCTGGGGGCAATGCCGGGCCTAGATATTGAGAGATTCCAAGAATTCTTCAGCACACTGAGGCTGCAGAGAGCATGGCCCAGTGCCCGGATTCTGGAGCTAGGCTGCCTGGTGTGATTCCTGACACCACGTGAACCAGCTGTGCGTCCTTGGATGTGTTTTCCTACCTCTCCATTTTCTCCTCTATCACAGGGGGGCCTACCTCATAGGGTCGTCGTGAAGATGAAATGTATTGATACATATAAAGTGCTTGCAACATTACTTGGCATAGAAAAGCACTTGAAAAGTGTTAAATATTATTACTCGTACAGCCTTTAAAAACCTCACACTACACAGTACTGACGGAATTACCTAAAACCCGTCTTAAAGAAGCTGTACCTCATTTGAAAGCATTCCTTTAGTATCAAGAGGATCTTTCTTCCACTCTGACTTTGTTCCTATAATTTTGCTTCAATATTTGTAGGGGGCTGCTGCTGAGCGTACAACAGCTAGGAAAAAGCCAGGGTTTTTAGGGTTTGCTGCTTTCCACGGTGAGCGAGCCGCGCACACAATTCCTGAAAGTTTTACAAAACAAGGGACTCTTATGGCTGTAGGAGCCGGTCCTCTCTTCTAGCTGTCGACCCCTGGCGTTTTTAATAATAAGGGATCTGAGCCCTGAGACTTTGGCTCTAAATACAGTGCTCCTTTCATGAGACCATGCTTCCTCTGTGTGAGCCTGCGCCTCAGGGCTGGCTGGGAAGGACAGGGTTGGAATTAGGGCGTCTGGGCTGCACACCTGTCAAGGTCGGGCATTGCCAGCATCAGCACAGGTGCCTCCCTGGAAAGGCCCCTCCCCTGGGGAGCAGGTGGTGAGGTTCTGACAGGCGGCCAGCAGGGCTCTGGCTGCCAGGTAGGCTTGGGAAGTGGCCCTCAGGTCATGCAGTTTGAAGGCAGACAGGTGGACGGCTGCCAGGTTCTCATGCCCCGTGCAATTCTGGGCCTCTGAGCCCCTTCTTCGGCGCCTGTGATGGCAGTCCTTGACCCAGACCACCAGCATCCCCGCAGCTCCTCCCAGGGCTTCCCCACCAGACCGTTGTCCGGGTACGCGGCTGGGCACGGCGCCAGCAGGGAGTCCTCAAAGCTGGGCACGAATCCCCAGTGTACACGGTCAGGCTCAAGCTGCAGCTCAGCAAGGTTGCGGGCTCTGGGGGCCGACGGGCTGGAGGAGAAAGAGACGGAGAAGACCCACGGCCTCCGGGTCACATGCTTCTCCCAAAGGGCCTCGGCCAGCTCTCTGAAGGGCGCGTGGTAACAGCCACGGACGCTGGCCGCGGCAGCAGGGCTGGCGGCGGCGGCCCTGGCCGCGATCGCCTGGGGGAAGGCCCCGCAGCCGCGCGTGCGCCTCGTCTCCTCCCGCCGCTGCTGGTCCAGCCGCTCCAAGTAGCCGCTGTCAGCCCCGCCAGGTCCACGCAGGTCCAGCTAAAGTGACTCAAGAGCTTGGCCAGGACCCGTGCGGAGGAAGGACGGGAACAGGGACCGGTCGGAGAAGCGGGGGTGCTGAGATCCATGGCTGATCCTGGGCGGAGAACCCGGGCTGCGAACCTGGATGGGGACCCCTTACCACCCCCTGCTTGGGGTCCGCAGGGGCGCTCACCTGCTGCCCTGGACCCGCCCTCACTGCTCCCCTCTCTGCCTTCTATGGCTACAAACAGTTCTTTGTTTTCGTTTTTACTGAACATACAAAAAGCTGTGTCTGAACCTGATGAGTTTGGACGTAAGGACACACCGGTGAAACCAACAGCATGACCTGTGCCATAAACCCATTCATCAGTCCAAAGTTCCTCCCGCCCCCCTACTTATTATATTGGCCTGGTTTTGTGTGATAAGAGCAGGTAGCACACTATTTATCCTCTTGGCTAAGTTTAAAGGAAACGGTGTAGTATTGTGAACTCTAGGCACTGTGACGTCTCCAGGCACAGGACATCTCTAGAATGTGGCTTGTGTCACTGAAACTTTGTGTTCTTTGACTAATAACTCCCTCTTTTCTCTCCTCCCAGGCCTGAACCACTACTCGATTATCTGCTTCTGGGAATGTGACTATACACATGTGGGGGACGGTGGCGGGAACTCACCACTTGGAGATAAAGACCTGAGTTGAGATCAAGAGTCGGAGGCTTAACTGCCTGAGCTACCCAGATGTCCCTTGACTATTTTAATTCATCATATAAGTAGTATCAAGTCATATCAATCCTTCTGTGTCTTTTATTTGTGTTTATTTTTTAAAAATTTTTATTTTTTTTTAAGTTTATTTATTTTGAGAGAGAGAGATACAGAGAGCGAGTGGGGGAGGGGCAGAAAGAGAGAGAGGGAGAGAATCCCAAGCAGACTCTGCAGTGTCAGTGCAAAGCCCAATGCAGGGCTTGAACGCACAAACTGTGAGACCATGACCTAAGCTCAAACCAAGAGTCAAATGCTTAACCAACAGAACCACCAGGAGCCCCTGTCTCTTATTTTTAAATATTATCTCAGCATATCTGATCATGCTACATCCAGGTCTTTCCAAAGCCTATATGTTCAGGTGTGGGAAGCCAGTTCACCATAAGAAGGACAGAAACGGGGGTGGGAGGTGGCTCAGTGCATTAACTGATTTCAAGGTTCGTGAGTTGGAGCCCCACCTGGGGCTCTGTGTTTCTCTGCTCTTAGCCTGTCAGTGCAGAACCTGCTTCAGATCTTGCGTCCCCCTCTCTCTGTCCCTCCCCCGCTTGTGCTCTCCCAAAAATAAGTAAATATTAAAAAAAATAAGCAGTGGACTAAAGAACGTATTGTAGGAAGCCAGTGGGAGAAGCAGAGAAATAAGGTGTTTTCATGCATTGTATAAATCTTGACATTGCTTGAGAGATAAAGGTTCAAGGGACTTAAAAACTTGAATAATCATGAGAAAAATAGAAACAAGCTACAGAACTTCCGAAGCACTAGAAGAAAAAGAAAAGCTCAAAAAAATTAGGAAATTTTAAGAAAGGATAAGAGAAAAAAGCATAATAAATAGAAAACTATCATAATAGAAGTGAATGAGAGCATAGACATGCCTTCTAATTAATAACAAATAAAAATGTTTTCTGTCATTTCTAGTATTATGTCTTTAAATTTTTTTATGGGAAGTTATGACAAAGTCTAAGAAATATAAAATTACATAAGAGGGCAGAATAATATCAAACATGTCAGCCATCAGCGCAAATGTAAAAGGTTCACTGACTGCAGTCAAGGAGAGTGTAGTGTGTTTTTTGTTTGGCATCTAGACAAACTCTACAGCCTCCTGTATCCTCACTACAAGAGCAATTTATTTTTATGCCTTTGTAAGAATTTTCACATATATAAAAAACTAGAGAAAGCAATCCTCTATCAGCTAAGTGTCCTGATTACTGACTGAGAGGCCAAGGTCACCCTCACAGAACATTTCCGCTTGGAACCTTGAGGCTACATTGTCCTGCCCCGACCCCTCCTGTGGCCGACCCTTCGAGACCCAGTGGGTGCCCTGGTGTTATGGCTCTCTGGGTTCATGCTTGTCTTCTTGTCCAGAGGGTGACTGCATCCGAGGTCAGAGCCATGGCCTCATATGTGCCTCATGGTACGGGTGGTCACGGCACAGCGCTCTACGCCATGAGTAGTGTACTCAGTAACCATTTGGAAATAATGACCAGCCCTACAATAGGCCGCATTTCTGTTTAGTTGAGGTTACCTCCTCCTTGCTTCTATTTCTTTTTCTACCCCTGGAGTCTGGTTGCCTGGCTGTGAATCCCAAACTACTACTTATTAGCTGTGAGAATTGGGGCAAGTGACATTTCCTCTTTGAGTCTCCATTTCATAATCTGTAAAATGGAAATAATAATACCTACTTCCCAAAGTACTGAGGTTTAAATAAGTTAATGAAGATAATGATAATAATACTAACAATAGGAAATACTAATATAGAACTTACTATACATCAGGATTTTCCTGAATGTTTTACATGTATTAACTCGTTTAATCATTCTAAGGATTTGATACATGTAAAGTATCAAGAAAGGATAGATACAGTTATTATTAAGTCATCTATGATTATTAGGTCATCATTAGCCAATGATACACGGAGAAGAAAGCATGTGATAAACTCATTTATACTACGGTATGAATGGTTGACAATAGCCGTACATCACGGAAGAACAGCTATTGAGAGTTAAGTAGCTGCCTCTCACTGGATGATTTTTCAGTTGGGGCGTTTGAGGTCTCAGTGGAATCTGAGAGGGAAGATATTTAATATTTCTTGGGATGTCTTTTCAAGCTCGCAAATAATAGTCCTGTAACTGATTTCCAGGCCTGGTGGGGAAAAATAAGGATTTTCCAACTGGAAAACAATTTGATAAACGTTGCTTCCCTGCCTAACAGATTCGATACACACAAAAGATCAAAAAGAAGTCAGGTCCAGGCAGACGTTTCAAAGAAACATCATGAAATCCAGCAGTGTGGCTGGTCACTTGTCCAACTTTCCAGCTTTCTGAGAAGGGTGGGGAGGAGGAATGAGGTCATCCTGGCCTGGGCTATAAATCATCAGCCCTCAGATCACGGGCTGTTAGAGCACATGTGTCCCAGGCTGTTTAATTAACCAACCGAAAATTATGGGAGTTTGGCCAAAGGTGGGCCAAGTTTTATTCTACCACCAAAGTTTGTTGGAAAAAATAAAACCTACAATAGCCAAGGCATGGAAGCGACCTAGTGTCCATCGATGGATGAATGGCTAAGGGAGCTGTAATGGAATATTATTCAGCCACGAAAAAGGAAGAAATCCTCCCACTGAGACAACATGGATGGGCCTTGACGGCATTCTGCAGAGTGAAATAAGCCAGAAAGAGAAAGACACATACTGTACAATCTCACTTCTATGTGGAATCGAAAACAAATAAAAGACAAACCCTAATGAACTCATGGAAAAGAGATCAGATTTGAGGTTGTGGGGGAGGGGGAATTGTAGGAAGGTGTCAAAAGGCAGAAACTTCCAGTTCCAAGGCAGGTAAGTACTGGAGACGTACGTATGATGACTGTAGCTGACATCGCTCTATGGCACATGGGAAACCTGTCAAGACATTAAACCCTAAGAATTCTCATTACAAGGAAAAAGAATATTTTTCTTCCTTTTCTTTCTCTTTTCATCATATTTATAGGAGTTGATGGGTGCTAACTGAACTTCCTGTAATCATTTCACAGTATATGTAAATCAAATCATCATGCTGTGTGCCTTAAAATTGCACAGTGATGTATGCCAATTATATCTCAATAAAACTGAAGACAAGAAAAAGGAAACCACTGGTTAGAGAGGGCTGGCACCCTCACACTGACACGTGTAGGCCATGCCATTTTTTGGTTGTGTTATTGCGAACCAGAGAAAGCATCAGGACGGATCAGCATCAGTTTGCGGACAAGCACTAGGGAACCACCCACCTAGTCCAGTACCTGCTCCTCCGTCTTGTGGAAGAGGAGTCCAGGCCCAGGGTCAGAGCTTGTGATGTCTCTACCCAGTTGCAGCTCTGTCCTGGGCACCCAGCCAGAGCATGCTCGTGGCTTCCTCCCTGCAATTGTGTCCTTGCCTGAGGGGCTCTGTATACAGACAGCAGCTCGGCCATGGGCTCCGACCCTGCAGAGGTCATACTGCCAACCACCCCCAAGGGCAGCTGCTGGGGGCCACAGCGGAAGTCGGGCGCGGGCAGGGGCTGGTTGGACACCAGGGCCAGGGTGCTCCCCAGCACCTGAGATCCCAAGATCTGGGAATCACGGATCTGCAGTCCCACGGTGATGTTGGGCAGGAAGGCTGGGTCCTCTTCAGCCTCAGACACAGCAAGGAGAAGGCCCAGGACATTCAGGAAAAAGTGGATGTTGAACCTTTGAGAGAGTGAAGTGCAGGGGGAGTTAGGATGGGTCAGGGCATCTGCTGAGCCACACAAAACAGCCACAGAGACTGTCTCCTTGGAAGGAGCGAGAGCAAGAAAGGAAGTGGAATTGAATGTCACGTATGCTTGCTGGAAGGAGGAAGCCTTGGGGGGCACTGGGAATCCTAGGAAGACAGACATATACAAGTAGACAGACATGGAGAAAGGCTGGCAGCTTCCCAGAGATGGACAGAGACACACAAAGTGACAGACATTCAGACACATACACACAGAGACGCATAGGCACACACGGACACACACACACACAGGCACACATACACACCCAGGGACACAATGCACACAAACACATGCACATAAGCCCACACAGAGTCACACACAGGCATGCATGCACACGGGTGCACACAAGACACACTCACACAGACACACACACAGACATATATGCAAACATACATGCACACACAAGTACACACACAGGCACACACACACACGCAAACACATGCACACACACATGCACACACAGTAACACACATGCAAACACACATGCTCACAGTCACACACACAAGCACACACAAACACACAGGCAGACATGCACACAGACACACACAGACACACACATGCAAACACACATGCACACACACAAGTACACACAGAGGCACACACACATGCACACACATAGACACACACATGCACACACACAGAGGCACACACACAGACACACACACGGACTCACAAGCGCATACAGGCACACACACACAGAGGCGCACACACGGACACACAGGCACACACACAAGCACACAAAGGCACAGATGCACACAGAGACACACATGCACACGCAAGCACACACACAAGCACACACATGCACACACGCATGCACACACGCACACACACCATGCACACACACACACATGCACACAGACTCGCAGGCGTGCAGAGAGGCTGACCACAGTGTAGGCACATGTACAGCACCGCGTACAGGCACTCAGTCACACTGGGCAGAGGGGCTGTGGCACAGACACGGTGCACACGCGCGCTGGGGAGGAAGGCTCAGATGCAGAGACAGGCGGAAATGCAGACAGGTGCTCAGGGTGGGAGAGACAGGGAGACAGACACGCAGGGGCTGCAGAGACAGATGGCCACAGACACAAGCAGAGAGCCCTGAGTAGGTGCGGGAAACCTGCCCACATGTCTTTGACCCAGACCCAGGCAGGAAGAAGGCAGAGACCCCTGTGGCCAGCATGGGCCTGGGGCTGCCTTCCCTCTGGCCCCATGAACAACCCCCACGTGAGTCTTCCCAGGGCTCTGGTGCCATGACTCCCAAGCCATTCCCAGGCCTCCTGCTGTGGAGTTCTTCTCTCCCTCAGATTGAAGGTGCAGAGAGAGAAAGGGACTTGCCTTGGGTGGCTCAGTGACTTGGTCACTTGGTCACCTGAGTCACTTGGGTGACCCGGTGACTTGGGGAGGGCTAGGACTAGAACTCAGCTTGCACCCAGGTGCTCAGAGCCAAGGGCTGTCCCTTCCAGGGGCCCAGGAGGGTGGGTGGCAGGTCTAGGGCCCCCAGATGCCTCCAGTGATCAAGAAGGCGCCCCTTCCCCCCTCCCTCTCTCCCCAGGTGGCCATTCCTGTCTAGGGATAAGGACTGGACCCACCATTGGCACAGTGGTTGCTCCAGAGGCTTCTGGAACCTTACTTGTGGCTGACCCAGCACTGCATGTAAGGACGTCATGGCCCCAATGAGCACGTCTCCTTCGGTGGAGAAGATATCCAAGGGCCTGGACATTGGCAGGTAGCCAGGAGCCCCAACAGTATTCCCCGTGGGTGCTGCCAAGAGCAGGGCCACCAGGACGACTGGAAGGGCCATGGAGGCTGTCCTTTCCTGTGGCCGTGTGGCTGGGGGGGTCCCTGTCGTCAGACCGCCTGGGCCTAGCCTCCTCTGGGGGGCTCTAGGCACATCTGCTGAGTCTTCAGGGGACCCGGAAAAGAAGATGAGTGAGTGTGGCTGAGCCTGGCCTTTGTCCTACACGTCTGTTCTTTCAGAGTTGTGCAGTGCTCTGTGACCCCCTTCCGGGCCTGGCCCACAGCTTCCTCATCCTTGTCTCACATGTCCTCATGGCTACTGACCCTTCTTACTTGCTGGCTGAGCCTGGGCAGAGAGAGCTCCACAGCCTGCCCTGCCCACCTGCACGTCCTCCCTCCTGGAGCCCCTGCTCAGGGAGGCTTGTGTTGATGAAGTCGTCCACCCCCTTTGCCCCGGGGCCCCTGGGTCTGCTCACACCCATAATCCTCAAGCCAGAATTACCGCCGAGATGTGCAGGGGAGGCTAAGGCCTCCAGGGAACAGGCTGCAAATCACATGAGCGAAGGAGCCTGTTGTCCTCGGCCGCAGGTCTGAGTGTCCCTGGGTCCACTTGATGTCATGCTCACAGAGGGACACAGCCAGGGAGGGCCGGCCTTAGGGCTCAGGGTCCATCTGTTAGTGGCCTGAATGCTACCCCAGCTCTGTTGTCATTGCTCTGAGACATCTTGGGCAATTTACCTCCTCTCTCTGGGACCTCAGTTTTCTCTTTGGTGACAGGAAAACATTGGCATCAGCAGGTGGTCCTCAGACTGGGTTTCAACAGCAAAGGCTTCCATAACACACCCCAGGCAGAAGCTCAGTACATGAAGTCTGGGGGTTGGGGGTGGAGATGCCCTCTGGGATGTGGGGTCGGTGGCCCCCAGTTTTGCTAGCTGGGCCCTCTGTGCCTCCCAGTGGTTTCTTGGCCCCTGGAGGCCACGTGCAAGGACCACAGTTTGAGGCTTCGGGAAGAATTGTCTCTGAGGCTCCTTACAGGTTCAAGTTTACTTTCCAAGTGGGCATGATGGGGCGAGCATGGGGACAGTCACAACGCTTGGCCTGGGAGACACTGGGGCTGAGGAGAGGCCAGGGGAGTCCAGCCTCAGGCTCAAAGGGGAGCTTTGGGACCATGCCCTCTGCACCGGGGAGACTAGCAGCACCGAGTGACACGAACCTGTCATCAACGGAGAACTGGCTCCACGAGCCGGGCCCGCAGACATCCAGTCTCCGCAGACCTCACTTTCCTCTCCTTAAGGTGGGCGCCACTGTGTGCCTTCCTGGCTCGCTCGGTGGCTGAGAAGCTTAAGTGTGGTCATTAGGGATTCAAAAGAGCCCTGTAAATTGTCAATGCTTTGAGAAGCAAGGGACAGCTCCGCCAGGGTGGGGAATAGCAACAACAGCACAACAGCAGGTCTCAGGGGCTGCAGACCCTATGCTGGTTGGGGACCGGCTGGGGCGAGCTGGGCCGCGGTGGGCCTGAAGGGAGTGCCAGGGAGTAGGAAGCCTTCTGCGCTTGAGATCAGGGTCCAAGAATATAAACCTGGCAGGCCCCCTGCTTCTTAAAGGTTTATTGAAACACAGCTGCCGTCCTTCGTGTCTGTACTGCCGAGGGCTGCTTCCTCCCTAGGGCGCAGATTTGAGTAGCTGCTGCAGGCCGGTCAGCCCACAACGTCTAGAATATTTACGATCTGGTCTTTACGGAAAAGTTTGTTGGATGCTGCTTTAAAGCTGGCTTTTACTTTATTTTATTTTATTATTTCTTTAAATGTTTATTTATTCTTGAGAGAGAGACAGAGCATGAGCGGGGGACGGGCAGAGCAAGAGAGGGAGACAGAATCTGAAGCAGGCTCTGGGCTTTGAGCTGTCAGCACAGAGCCCAACATGGGCCTTAAACTCAGGAGCCTTGAGATCATGACCTGAGTTGAAGTCGGACACTTAACCGACTGAGCCACCCAGGCGCCCCTACTTTATTTTATTTTTAAAAAATGTTTTTATTTAATTTTGAGAGAGAGAGAGAGAGAGCATGAAACCAGGGGAGGGGCAGAGATAGGGGGATAGAGGATCCAAAGCAGGCTCTGCACGGACAGCTGACAGCAGAGACCCTGATGTGGGGCTTGAACTCAAGAACCATGAGATCTTTTTTTTTTTTTTTTTTAACATTTATTTATTTTGAGAGACAGAGAGAGAGCAAGGGAGGGGCAGAGAGAGAGGGAGACACAGAATCCGTGTCAGCCCAGAGCTGAACGCGGGGCTCGAATTCACGAACCGAGAGATCATGACCTGAGCCAAAGTCGGCCGCTTAACCGACTGAGCCACCCAGGCGCCCCACGAACCATGAGATCTTGGCCTGAGCTGAAGTCGGATGCTTAACTGACTTAGCCACACAGGAGCCCCAAACTAGCTTTTCCTTTATAAGAAATACAGGGCTGAGTGACATGTGTGAGTTTCCTATTGGGGGGTAACAAATTACCACAACATTAGCAACTTAAAATGACACACATTTAGCATCTCATAATTTCCAAGAGGCAGGAGTCAGTGTGTTATCTTCGTCCTCTGGGCGGGTGGCAGGGGGACTCCCGTGACTGGAATCAAGGCACTGGGTGGGGCAGCCATCTCATGAGGGTGGCATCTTGAGAGGCAAAGTCCTCTTTCAGGCCCCATCTGGTTGTGGGTGGGATTCACTGTGTCGCAAGTTTGGCCACGGTGCCCATTTTTCCTTGCCAGGGCTGGTCTTGAGTGACTCTCAGGTCTCCACTGTGTGGCCTTTCCTCTCAAAACATGGCAGCTTCCTCCATCACAGTTAGCAGGAGAACATCTCTGCTGCTGTACACGGGGCCCAACTCAGTCCCGAACTCACGACCCTGAGATCAAGACCTGAGCTGAGATCAAGAGTCGGACTCTTAGGCAACTGAGCCACCCAGGCACCCCAACAAATACAGTTTCTATTTTGACGGAAAAACCATCCTGACTTGTTTGGATGCAGTTCTAAATTATGTGTATTACAACTGATTCCAAATACAGTTTCTTATTCCAGAAGTTCCATAATTCAATAAGAGCATTGTTTTTATCGTGATGCTGTGCGACATTAAAATTTGTATTTTTATTATATCCAAAACCAGAACTGTTGTCTTCCAGTTTGACATTTTATGCTGAATTTACAACAGTGTTCACAATGATGTCACATATTTCATCTCTGACAGAATGAACTTTCAACAGCTTTGTTTTGATAGATTGGATGGGGAAAATTATTAGAAATAACAAATGATCTTCTGTCTGAAGCATTTAATGACACTGATGTGAAACTGTCATCATTTTACTGTGTGTAAAATTGTTCTATTCTATTGGCGCCAATATGTTACCAAGCATTGCTTTGATTTTTTGGGTGTACGTGTCTGCACAAAAGAATGGGAATTAGATAAATGAGCGAAGTGACCTTTGATGTGAAAGGAAAGTCTTGCTTCACAGAGTGCAATGTAAACACATCCGTGATTTTCAATCGTTACCGCCTGGCACAGTCTCTGAAAACAAGTGTTGATGCATCTTCAGCAGATTTGTGCCTTCTACTTTTCAAGTCCTTGCAGGCATCGCCATGACTCCCACAGTGGGTGATAAATGCTGACAAACATCTTGTGCAAAATACAGGTTCATCATCAACTTTATTGATTAGCATGCACTTCTGTTTTTGTTTGTTTTTGTTATTTTTTCCTTTATTGCTATGGCAAATGCTTATTGCAAAATATAAAAGTGATAGCAAACAATAAAATGTATTGCTGTGGCTTTTTACCATGCAAAAATGGTCTATACCACAGAAATGAAAGCTTTCAGACTACTTTGTATATGCTCTATTGCATCGTCTCTTAGACCCTGTTTTCTGCACACTGTGCATTTATACCTAAGTGCCTGCCAATGGACAACCTGTTGGCTTCACATGCTCTGGCATGGGCCACAGTACAGCTGGGGGGCACACGAGTGGCTGCCAGGGGGGAGGAGTGTTCAGTGTCTCCCTCACCCACCTTAGACCAGAGAAATGACCCAACCTAGATCCTTGTGCCTGAGTGATTTTGTTTTTGTTTTTGTTTTGTTTTGTTTTGTTTAAACATGGGGCACCATGTATGATGACGTTGGACAAGAGATTTCAGGAAAACATAGATGAGAAATGGCTGATTTGTCTTTCAGATTTAAACACACGTCAAAGTGAAAACTCCGTTCACTGTATGCGCGTTCCACACACTACTAGGTCCGAGTGTGGCAGATACAGGAAGTATAGGACGGAAGTCTACTGAACTATTGTCTAAAAATGTGCGATTTCCGAGATAAATGCTACATTGACTAGGATGCCAGGACAACAGGTGTAACAGAGGCTCTCCTGGGAGAAATCTGAAGTTGTGAATGTGCTTTTCTTTCCTTTCCTAATCTCCTTCCCTTTCCTCCTTGCTCCCCCTTTTCTTCCTTCCTTCCTTCCTTCCTTCCTTCCTTCCCTTTCTTTCTGGGACTCTCTCTCTCTTTTTTGTAAAGTTTATTTATTTATTTTGAGAGAGTGCATGTGCACGATGTGAGCAGGGGAGAGTCAGAGAGAGGGAGAGAGAGAATCCCAAGCAGGCTCCACGACGTTGTGGGGCTTGATCCCACAACCCTGGGATCATGACCTGAGCTAAAATCAGCAGTCAGATGCTCAACCCACTGAGCCACCCAGGCGCCCCACCTCTCTTTCTCTTTCTTTTTAAGATTAAAGCCTTTCTTTCCTTCAGGAGAACTGATTGCTAAATATAGGGTTTTTGTGTTTTATGCTAAGAGCACTTTATTGAGAATAATTTAAAACAACAAAATACATTAATCTTATGTGTACAACTCAATAAAATTTGGCAACATATATATGCATATAACCACCACACAGATGAACATGTAGAAGATTTCTATACCCCAGAACCCCGCCCCCCCATCTCTGTCTACACTGTCATTCTTCCCCCACCCTCCGGGGGCAACCACTATTCTGATTTCTATTCCCATAGGTTCATTTTTTCTATTTGCACTTTATATAAATGCGATCGCTTGATCTGACTTCTTTCATTCCACGTATTATTTTTAGGGATTTCTTTGTGTTCTTGTATGTGTCATTAGTTCCTTCCCTTTCAAACTGCAGAGCGTCTGGGCACCTGAGTGGCTTAGTTGGTTTCTGACTCTTGATTTCGGCTGGGGTCATGATCCTGAGTTTGTGGGATTGAGCCCCATGTTGGGCTCTGCACTGAGCCTGGAACCTGCTTGCGATTTTCTCTCTCTCTCCCTCTGACCCTCTCCCAGCATGTGAACTCTCTCACTCTCTCCAATCAATCAATCAATCAATCAATCAATTGCAGAGTGTGAATATACTAAAATTTGTTTATCCATTCCTCTGTCTATGCAGATTTGAGTCATTTCAGTGTTGAGCTATCATGAATAAAGGCTGCTGTGGACATTCCGGTGAAAGCTGTTTTATGTGAACGTGTGCATTCACCTCATGTTCATACTAAGGAGAAGGAATTACTGAGACAGAGGGTAGGTGTCTATTTAACTCCCTAAGAAACCAGCAAATGGTTTTCCAAAGTCATGCAATTTTATACGGACCGTGCCAAGTGCCAAAGAATATGGAGAAACCAGGACTGTTGTACATTGCAGGTGGGAATGTCAAATGGAAAACCATTTTGGAGAGCAGTTCAGCAGTTGTTTAAAACTTTAAACATACACCTACCATAAAACCCAGCCATTCTACTCCCAGGTTTTTGGTCAAAAGACATGAAATAAACATGTCTACACAATGACTTGTGCACAAATGTTTAGGGCAGCTTTATTTGTATTTAATGTAAAAGTTGGAAACAATTTAATGTCCATTTAATGGGAAACAATAAAAAGGAACTAATGATAAATGCAACAGCATGGATGAATCCCAAAATAATTGTGGTGACTGAAGCCAGCTTAGAAAGGGTAAATGCTTTTATTAAAAAAATTATTTTTTTTAATACAGTGTAGTATTGGTTTCAGGAGTAGAACCCAGTGATTCATCTCTTATATATGACACCCCGTGCTCATCCCCAAAAGTGCCCTCCTTCATGCCCATCACCCATTTAGTCCATCCCTCAGCCCACCTCCCCTCCAGCAACCCTCAGTTTGTTCTTTGTATTTGTCTCTTATGGTTTGCCTCCCTTTCTGTTTTTATCTTATTTTTTCTTCCCTCCCCTATGTTCATCTATTTTGTTTCTTTTTTTAACGTTTATTTATTTATTTTTGAGAGAGAAAGAGAGAGGCAGAGAGAGAGAGGGAGACAGAATTCCAAGCAGGCTCCAAGCTGTCAGTGCAGAGCCTGATGTGGGGCTCGAATGCATGAATCATGAGATCACTACCTGAGCTGAAATCAAGAGTCAGACGCTCAACCAACTGAGCTACCCAGGCAGTCCATCTGTTTTGTTTCTTAAATTCCACATATGAATGAAATTATATGATACTTGTCTTTCTCTGACCCCCTTATTTTGCTTAGTATAATACACTCTAGTTCTATCCACGTTATTGTAAACGGCAAGATTTCATTCTTTTTGACCGCTGAGTAGTATTTCATTGTATGTATACCACATCTTTTTTATACATTCATCAGTTGATGGACATTGGGGCTCTTTCCATAATTTGGCTATTGTTGATAGCACTGCTATAAACATTGGGGTGCATGTGCCCCTGTGAATCAGCATTTTTGTATCCCAGGGTAAATGCTCTTAAATCAATTATGTAAAGTTCTAGAAAATGCAAACACATCTATGATGACACTGAGCACGTAAGTGTTTGTGTGGGGATGGAGGGTGAGAGGGATTAATTACAAAGGTGCACGAAGAAACTTTGGGGGGTAATGAATATGCTCTTTATATTGATTGGGGTAATAGTGTGTTTGTATATATATATATATTTGTGTATATATGGAAGAATACTGGTTCTACACATATTCCTCCAGAAAATCTGAGAGAAAGGAACAACTCTAGATTTTTTTAAAACTAGCTTTATTGAGGTTTGATGTAAAATAAACTGCACATATTTAAAGTGGTTTAGAACTCCTGCAACATCACTCAGCTATATTCTGTTGACCAAAGTGGATCAAAGGCCAGCACTGATTCAAGAAGTAGATTCCAACTCTCCCATGGAAGATAATTTGTAGCTATTTATTCCATCACATAGTGGTTGCTCTAAGAATGATAATATACACCTTTAAGTTATTACAATCTTAAAAATTTTTTTTAAGTTTATTTACTTATTTTGAGAGAGGACAACCAAGCAGGGGAGGGCCAGAGAGAGAGAGAGAGGTAGAGAAAGAGAATCCCAAGCAGACTCCATGTTGTCAGCACAGAGCCTGATGTGGGGCTCGAACTCACAAACTATGATATCATGACCTGAGCCAGAACCAAGAGTCAGATGCTTAGCCAACTGAGCCACCCAGGTGCCCCTTAATTTATTACAATCTAGCTTGAGCTAATTTTATACTGTTTCACTTTCAATGTAAAAAGCTTATAATAGTGTAATTCCATTTATTCCCTTCCTTTGACCTTTGTGTTATTACTGGCATCTATTTTGTTTTTGTCTGTGTTATGAACTGTAACATACATTGTTATTTTAAGCAGTCAATAGTTTCTTAAAAAATTTGAAAAAGTGATCCTTTATGTTCACATATATTCACCTTTTATGGTGTTTTTGTTTCCTTCCTATGGACTCAGCCATTCATTTGGCACTATTTCTTTTACATTTTTATCTTAATATTTCTATTTGTTATTTCGTTATGTTCATATTTATATTTTATATCAGGTTTATATAGTTTGGGCCTGCTGCAAACGTTTCCTCTCAGCTTTAATTTATCTGAAAATGTCTATTTAGTTGAATAGTTGTTCACTGTTGAATGCTATTTTCACCGGATATAGAATTCTGGTTTATTATTTATTTATTTATTTATTTATTATTATTATTATTTTTTTTAGCATTTGAAAGATGTCATCCATTCAAACATTTCTTTTGTCACTTTTCTCTGTGCCTTTATATGTTACTCCAATTACATGTATGCTGGACCAATGGCTATTTTCCCAGATGTCTCATTCAGTTTTTGTTTTTCAAATATTTTTTTCGCTGTCTAATTCAGTTTGGACCATTTCTGTTGACTTATATTGGTGTTTATTCTTTATTTTGTTGTATCCAATCTGCTCCATTTCAGATACTGTGTTATTTAGTTCTAGAACTTGTATTCTGTTAAGTTTTTTTGTTTCTCTGCCTTAGTTTCCCATATGCTCATGCTTTAATCTTTTTCTTCTAAATTCTTTAACATATTTATGCAGTTATTACAAAGGCCTTTAATTCCAACATCTGAATCATCATGCATCTATGTGGATTTTTCTTTCAGTTTTGAGCCACAGTCACTGCCTTTTTCGTATCTAGTACCGTTTTTATTGTGTGTTGGACTTTGCAGATGGCATATTGTAGATATTCTGTAAGGCAAATGACAGAAAGAACCATAATTATGTGCTGTTCTTTTCTGCTGGTTCAAAAAGGTCTTGGTCTGATGGCCCTTACCAATGAATTTAGTTCAACTTAAAGCTAAGTTCTTTGATCTTTCATTTAGAAACTTAAAGCGTTGCTGTTATAACTTTATAGAGCCTTTTAAATTATTTCATGTGTAAGAATTCTCTTGGTTTCAATTTGCAGTTGACCTATCTTGGCATACTTGTATCTGACCCTAATAAAACTCCATTAATAGATCTGGAGAGAATGAGGGTTGGTAGCACTGGGGCAGGAAGAGAATCAGCTTTGCATTGCAGGGTAGCAGGGAGCAGCAAGGCTGTGACTAGGTCTTCATTCAAGGCAGGAAGCTCCATTAGACAGAGAAGGAGATGGTGTCTGAGCCAGCAAGGAGGCTCAGTGGGAGGTGAGGTTGGAGGGACTCAGAGCCACCCAGATGTTCCTTTATATTGCCATTCCAGTGGGCTGCTGGGTTTTCCCAGTATCTCTCTTTCTCATTCTTTTTCTTTCTTTAAAATTTTAATGTTTATTTATTTTTGAGAGAGAGACACACACGGAGTGTGACTAGGGGAAGGGTAGAGAGAGAGGGAGACACAGAATCTGAAGCAGGCTCCAGGCTCTGAGCTGTCATCACAGAACCCGACGTGGGGTTTGCACTCACGAACTGCAAGATCATGACCGGAGCCAAAGTCGGATGCTTAACTGACTGAACCACTCAGGCACCCCTCTCATTCCTTTTTAATAAGTGACACAGCTTTAAGCCTAGGTGAATAAGAAACTCAGTTCTGGACAAGGGGCAGTAATTTAAATGACAGTATAATTTGGCATCCCACAGCTTAAATATTAGGCTACTTTTCCATTATCAGCCCTAATGCTGAAAGAGTAAAATATTTTTGAAAGAATAATAATTTATAGCCCCTAATTTTTATTCTGTGTTTTGACCAAGACTTTAGGAAATACCATGCCATTCAATTTCCTTAAACTATCCAGTGTCTTTAGAAGCAACCACCCACCACACAGTCTTGAATTACTCATGCCTCACACATTATGTGACAGAGACCTCATAGTTCTCAAAGCTTTGCCTTTACTAGACATCACATTACAGGATCATAATCTGTTATTGTTTCACTGTTCTGAGCTATGAGAGAAAGGAGTATCAGTCTGCATCCTGTATCATAATACTGGATAGATTCTCACTGTTTCAGTCTGACTCAGGCAAGATAGCCAATCCTGTGATGATTAGTTTTATGTGCCTTCTTGACTGGGCCTGGCATACCCAGATGATTTGGTTAAATGCTATTCTGGGTGTGTCTGTGAGAGTGTTTTTGGATGAGATAACATTTGAATTGGTAGATGAATAAAGCAGATTTTTGTCCTCAATATGGGTAGGTCTCATCCAATCTGTTGAAGACCTGAATAGAACAAAAGACTCAAGAGGGAAGAATTCCCTCTCCCTGCCCAACCGTCATTGAGTTCAGACATAGGTTTCTTCCTGCCTTTGAACTGGGACTCAGACTGGAACTTATACCATCAGCTTTCCTAGGTCTCCAGCTTGCTGACTGCAGATGGTGGGACTTTTCAGCCTCCATAATTACCTGACCCAATTCCATGTATATATGTGTGTGTATATATATACACACACATATATATACACATACATATATAATATGTGTGTGTATATATAGTATAATTTTTTGGCCATAGACTCAACGTAGCTAGGAATACCACTTGATTCCTCAATTTTTCCAATGGTTTCTTGCCTCTAACAAACCTGCTGCTGATTTCTGTATCAATAAAATTTCTTAGTTGCAAGCAACAGACATAGATTGTCTGACTTAATTAGAAAAGGAATTTATTTAAATGATAATGGGTAGTTCATAGAATTAGCAGGAAGGCTGGAGAAGTAAAGTCATTTCAAACCTAGAAGAGAGGCTTACACACTAAAAGTCTACAAAGGTGTTGCCCCAAGCACAGCACCGACACAAGATGTTGGGTACTTTCTCTGGCATACTGGTCACTGATGCCTGCATAAATCTGATAGGAGTTCTTTTTAGGTGAGAACTGTTAGAATTTGGTGATGGGTTGGATATGAGACAATGAGAGGAATAAGAAAATGAGGATAATGATTATAATTATTTTGCCTGGACAACTGGGTGCTACAGGTGGGACCAGAGAAGACTGGCGAGGAGTAAGTTTTGGGGGTGGGGGATCAAGACTCCTATTTGGGTATGTTGTGCTTGAAAAATGTACGAGTCAACTGGGATTTGGGTTCTCTTTCCCTCTCTCATCCTTCCTCCTTCTCTGTCCTCTATCCCTCTAGTTCATGTGGCCGGAGTCATGGCCTTCTACAAAACAGAAGTTACATATCTTTTAGTTTTACTCCGTAGACACTATTTTATATGTATTTTTGGCTTCAGTTAGTAGAGTATTTTAGACCCCTTCTCATTTCACTAATAATATTCCCAAAGTACTCTGATCAACTGAGTTTGGTTGAAAAGCCCATGGGGGTTCTAATGACACTTGGCCAGGTGGCAGATGAAAGAGTGGACCTTTTTCCCTAAATATGGGACAGGTGGTTTGTAGAAAATGATCTGAACAATCAAAAAGTAATCTGATTACTCATGATTTTATAGAATGCTGATAATCGCAACCACAAGGGAAGCAGAGTCAATATTGCTTATCATATATTCCATTTGCACTTTTAATGGCTCCCTTCTAGCGAGGCAGGACTGTGTGACTCCTTCTAACCAGTGGGCTGTGGGACCAGAGGTCCATTCTGATTCTGTAGTAGTCTTTTATCCCCTGTGCAGTTTGTATGCTCAACAGTACAGCTACAAAATGGGGAGGAGGGCTCCTTAAGCCGGAGTCTCTGAGTGACTAAGTGCAGCAGAGCCCCCCCCCCCCCCCCGCCCATTTGCTTGGGAAAAGTATTATGAACAGTTTGGGATTTGATTGTTGCCACAGCAAACCCAGCCTCTTCCGACTAAACCAAACCTCCATATTGATTTTCATCATCTTCCTTCAACATCCTCTCAACAATTCTTTCAAATAGGAAGTATCAATATATTTTTAAAAAATTATTCGATTAGAGGAAACTGATGTTCCAAGAGGGTAAGACATTACCCGATAAGGTAAATCCATTTAAGGCTTTTTGCTGTAAGTCTACCGTTGCTCACTTTGCAGCCCCTGGGAATGAGTGTTTTGAGAGCAGTGACTGTCATGAGTCATGTGCTGTGTTTAGGAGGAGGAGAAACAAAAGAATTAGAGATCCAGAAGGTAGAGAATTGCCACTTTAAAGGTAGATAGTAGAGTCCTGGAGATACTGGGCACCATTCGGGAAGACATAAGTGGGGGAGTAGTCAAAGGGAGCACGCTTTCTTTTACTCTTCTAATCTGTACCAATGGGAAATTCCATTGGGTTCGCAGTACTTTTCATTAATTTTCTCATAATGAGTTTTCAGGTTATCCATACCATAAAAGAAAAGCAAAATTGCCGACTGTCTTTCTGTTAGTATAATTCCCAGTTATAATCTTCCACAGAGAGTTAAAGTCAGTATTAGGGAGCACAGGGATGGCAGGATAAAGAAAGGGCAACTGGGGAACTTTAGTGTGCTTGAGTTGAAGATAATGGCTTGGATGTGGTAGTCGGTTCACGTATGACTGTGTTAACCTTTCGCTCTGTGATATCAGAGAGTAGCCCTAGAACCCTGAGAATTTGGGGGTGGGCTAAAGAGGGAGAAGGCAAGAAAAGAGAGTTAGAGGGAGTCATTCTAAGTAAACTTCATCAACCTTGTGATTTTCCTCAAACTAAATTAAAAAAAAGGGGGTAGTTCTTGCCTACTTCCTGAGTGCTACTGAAAGCTGCCATTCTTGAGGGCAAGCACTTCATGGTGTTGATACTTATCAGAACATGAAGATCTGGGGAGAAAATGGGTCAGGATGAATGACTCTCACCTAAAGCTGCATTCTTTGGGAACTGGATTTTACCAATGAGTTTTCTGAATGCAGCCTTTACATCTTTGTTCCTCAGACTGTAGATCAAGGGGTTCAGCATGGGGATGACCACGGTGTAAAAGACAGACACGATCTTGTCCTCCTCTGGGGATTGGTCTGAGTGACTTCTCTGGTACATGAAGGCAAGTGTTCCAAAGAAGAGGACAACTGTGGTGAGGTGGGAGGTGCAGGTGGAGAAGGTCTTGGCTCGTCCACCAGCAGATTTCACCCTCAGAATGCCTCTGATTATGAGCATATAGGAGACCAGGATGATCACGACATTGGCCAGGAACATGAACTTGGCAAAAAAGAGGATGACAGTTGCACTTTGTGTCATGCTGTTGCAGGCAAGTTTCAGCAGGGGCGGGAGGTCACAGAAGAAGAAGTTGATCTGATTGTGGTCACAGAAGGAGAGGGTGAAGGTGCACGTGGTACGCAGGATGGCCCCTGACACCCCACAGACATAAGCTGCAGCCAACAGTCCCCTGCAGGTGCCTGGAGTCATAGCAAGGTTATATCGCAACGGGTTGCTAATGGCAACTAAGTGGTCATAGGCCATCACTGCCAGCAGGAAACACTCTGTGCCTGCACAGAGGGTGAAGAAAAAGAACTGGGTAGCACATTGGCCATAGGAAATGACCGTCTTGCCTGTGGCCAGTGTGGCCAAGATCTGAGGAGTGATGACTGAGGCATAGCAGGCATCCAGCAGGGCGAGATGGCTCAGGAAGAAGTACATGGGTGTGTGGAGTTGGACATCCACTTGGATCAGAACGATCATCCCCAGATTCCCCAGAAGGGTGATGATATAGAAAATGAGAAACATCAGGAAGAGGGGAACCACCAGTTTAGGGTGATCTGTGAAGCCCACAAGGATGAACTCTGTCACAGCAGTGAGATTTTTGGGGGCCATAGCCTCGATGTAAGTGGGTGGCCTGAAGAGGAGAATGGAATCAGAGATTCCAGAACTGAAGGCCTTTGCTTTCTTCAGTGTCAGATGTTAGGTGAATATCTCAGATATTCTCTGCTCAGAGAGAGAAGAAAATGTTTACCACCTTAAGAATCCACATCTAGCACTTACTATGAAAGTAACCTATTTCTGCAGCCTTCCTGAAATCGGACCTTGGATAAGTATTTCTTCAAGTTTTCTTGCTTATTATCTTTAAGACCAGAGAACCTTAGACTATCAAGACTGGAAGGGACCATTGTAGAGTCTCTCTATTCTAGAACATTCCCAAAAAATTGTTATGTAGCCCTGGTGTACACCAGGTCTCCAAGGGTCTTTTAGGCTGTGCCCTCCTGAGTTGTCAGATGCAGGGCCTTATGCTAACCCCTTTTGTGGTGGGGACTTCTGGGGGCCCCCTCTCTTTGGAAAAGTCTTCCTGTTGGGAATGTCACATGGTTTTTTCTATATTTTCTACACCTTGCTATATTCTACCATTGATATTATGTGGAGTAAATTCCCTTTCTCCCAAGGCAGACAGTGTTAATGATCACTTTTATCTGATCTTATCTCCAAGTCAAATATTTCCAGTTAATTCCTTGTGAGTGCTTTCATAATCTACCTCTGCTCTTCTGTGAACCAGGTCACCATCTGTCTTGGGTTTCTTTTTCAAGGGTCCAAGAAAGAAAGTGATTCTGTGGAGAACATTAGATTTATGGAGCCCTTGTTTGTGTGGGACATTTCCTTTCCACATTAACTTAGCAATTCCTCTCAATAATCCTGGAATAACCATTATAGGTTTCACTCTTGAAATGTGTTAGCCAAGGCTCAGAAAGTTAAAGTGGCTTGTCAAAGAACAAATTGCAAGGGGAAAAGCCAGCATTTAAACCATGGTGTTGTAACTCCAGGGTAATTCTTGTTTTAGTGTCCTACACTGGTCCTTCTTAACCTTCTACTTTAATTTGTAGTTTCTGTAGTCCAGAGTTATGGGGTTTATAGTGTTTGGTAGAACCAGTTTTCTACAGAAATCAGGCTGATTCTTCACTTTCTGTCAGTGGCATGAGTTCTTTTGTCAGCTACTGATTGCTCCGGGCTTCACCCTCTTGGGGGTAGGGATGGAGACTACTCCATCAGGGATTCCTAGACTCACTGGGAGGCTGGTTGGAGTCAAGGTTAAAGAAGACTTGTTTGTGAACTATGGGGTTCTCATTAGCCATAGAATTTCCACAGAACATTTTGGGGTGGTCTGTCAATTTTGATCCCTGGAATCCTGTGCATTCAAAAAGCAAAAACTTAGTCCCAGTGTTTCAGACACAAAGTATCAGGGACACCAAATTTCTAATAACATCTTCAATATAAGGTGTGGAAATCAATGCATAACAAATCTATTTCTTGGTGGTAGCCTGAGTGTGGGGAATAAGTTTAGGAATTCCCTGAGCTTGGACCCATGGGTTAACAATGCATAAAGAAATAGAGAGCCACAGGATGTATGCATCCAAGATTAGTAAACAAGATCAGGTAAATAGGGCAAATGATTCTAGTATAAGGTATAGGCATAGGAAGTCTCAGGATGAAAACATCCAAGATTAGGTAAATAAGATTAGGTATTCAGGGCAGAAGCACCTCCCCCCCCAACTTAGTACAATAGCAGAAAACTGCTTTCACAGGAAAGGACCAAAATAGGTAAATAGGTAAACAGGGCTATAGACCACAGCAGGGTGAAGTTGCCCGAATTGGAGCTAATTAGCAAAAGAAAAGTGCTTTGTTGACCCTGAGGTAGAATGCTCTGTCTTTCTTGTCCCCTAGGCCAGATTAGGTAAACAGAGGTGGTGCCTCATGTCTGCTGTACAACCTTCTGCCCAGCGCCAGGATTTTGTTTTGTATTGACCCAACCCCCTAACACTGCAAATCTTCAAAATCTCCTCTTCCTCATACCCATGAGTTAATATTCATAGTTTCATTGTCTCTTTGTGCACATCCATCATGCTTGTAAGCTCTCTGATCCTAATAAAAACAGAGCAAGGACCCTTACTCAGGGGTCTTGTCTCCTCCTAGACATTAGCCTCTCTCACATTTCAATCCTGTGTCTGCTCTTGTCCTGGACAAGAGAGAACTCAAGACCCAGAGTCTATGACACATGAGCATGGATTGCCCTAGTTCCTCCTATTGCTTTCATCCTTTTTGACCTGTGCCCTCTAACCGAGGTCTAGTGGACACTGAAGATGGAAATCCTAGATTACTGAGCTGAAGGGAATTCTCAGGACTTTAAAAATTGGAGTCTAAGCATCTTTCCTCCAGAACACTGTTATTACTGGGATTTTTCCCCCTGTGCTCCACCCATCTGTGTCTTTCTGTCCCTTTCTCAAATGAGTTTCCCATCATTGTTATCTTCCCTGCTTCCTTTAACTCTGACTTGTACGTCATGGTGGCTTATCACTCCTTAGAGGTCCATCACCTTTAGCAACATTGAGAAACTGAAAAGTTATTTCAGGATTTCCTGGTTCAAATATTTAAAAAAAGAGAGTTTTATAATGAATAGACCCTTTTCCAAAGAAGACATCCAGATGGCTAACAGACACCTGAAAAGATGCTCAACATCACTCATCATCAGGGAAATACAAATCAAAGCTATAATGAGATGCTGCCTCACACCCGTCAGAATGGCTAAAATTAACAACTCATGCCACAACAGATGTTGGAGAGGCTGTGGAGAAAAAGGAACCATTTTGCACTGTTCATGAGAATGCAAACTGGTGCAGCCATTATGGAGAAGAGTATGGAAGTTCCTCAAATTTAAATTTAGAACGACCCTCCAACTTAGCAATTGCACTATTAGGTATTTATCTAGAGGATACAAAAATGCTGATTTGAAGAAGCATATGCACCCGAATGTTTATAACAGTGCTAACAACAATAGACAAATTATGGTGTGGTAGGGTCCCCTCCCTAAAGAATGGAAAAATGGAAAAAATCCCCCAAAACCTCAAGGCAACCTGGCTACACGTGTACATGACATCCCTCAAAACCTTGTAACATGAGACCACCTAACTAGATTGTATGTTTGTGTGTTACCATATATGGGAGACAAAGAAGTAGAAAATGTATTAAAAAACTATGCCATGTGGTATTCAGGGCTTAGTTCTTTGGGTTCTAACCCAACTGAGCCATGCCGGCATGAATAAATTTGCTTCCTAGAAAGAAAAGCCTCAGTGTCACGACTCTTCTGCGTGAAAATCCTGCTACAATGGAAAGAGCCCAAATGTCCATTGACTGATGAATGGATAAAGAAGATGATATATATGGAAAACTACTCGGTGATCAAAAAGAATGAAATCTTGCCATTTGCAACAATGTGGTTAGAACTAGAGTGTATTATGCTAAGTGAAATAAGTCAGAGAAAGACAAGTATATGATTTCACTCATACGTGGATTTTAAGAAACACAACAGATGCATATAGGGGAAGAGAAGGAAAAATAAGATAAAAGCTAGGAGACTCTTAAACAGAGAACAAACTGAGGATTGTTGGAAGGGAGGTTGGTGGGGGGATGGGCTAAAAGGCTGATGGGCATTAAGGAGGGCACTTTTGGGGATGAGCACGGGGTGTCATATATAAGAGATGAATCACTGGGTTCTACTCCGAAGCCAAGACTACACTGTATGATAACTAACTTGAATTTAAATTAAAAAAATAAAATGATATATCCATAAAAGAAATAAAAAGAGAGTTTTATTTATCCAGTTGCCTTTTTTTCCCCAGGGAGTAACAGTCTAAAAGTTACAAAGTTGAAAGTATGTAGCCAGCCCACATAGTAACTGTGTGCCTGATCCAAAGCGACCAAACAGCTGCCCTACTTTCAGTGGGGCTGTGAATGGAGCTGGTATTGCTTTTTTCAAAAAACCAATCTGTTAATCAATGATTTTATTATTAGTATTAATCACTTAATTATTAATAATTATTTTTCAAAAATTTAATTAAATATTTTTAAAAGTTTTATTTAAATTCTATTTAGCTAACATACAGTGCTATATTGATTTTGGGAGTAGAATCTAGTAATTCATCACTTTCATACAACACCCAGTGGAATGGAGTTGGTGTGGTGACACTTCTTTGAGACCTGCCCTGTTTTTAAAACTCAGTTTGGAACTTTTTAGTATAGACATCCTCAATTTGCCCCCAACTCTATTATTTTGTTCTATGACTCAGTGACACCTTCTTTCATGGCAGCATTTTCCATCCTTTGTTAGCCATAAAGTTTTTCTTTGTCCTTCTTTCCACAGACATGGAGATTTAGAGATAAGGAGCCTGTGTCTTAGGTATGATATGCTTAACTAGAACGTCTTCCGAGGACTCTTTTTTTTGATATGCCTGTCTCTGAATCATAAGATTACGAGGCTGTTAATATACTACTCTCAAAAAGGGCACCCGGGTGGCTCAGTTGGTTAAGCATCCGACTTCGGCTCAGGTCATTATCTCACGGTCCGGTGAGTTTGAGCCTCGCGTCGGGCTCTGTGCTTACAACACAGATTCTGTGTGTCCCTCTCTCTCTCTGCCCCGCCCCCACTTGCACTCTGTCCCTCTCTCTCTCATAAACATTAAAAAAATGAAAAATATATATTACTCCCAAAGCCTCAATAATTTGAACTAAATAACCAGTGAATTCATATTTCTAAACAATCATATGCTTTATAGACTTATGGCGGTATCCCACTGCTAAGTAGGATTTGGGTTATCATGGTTGGCCAATCGCAGCACTGTTTTTTCCAGAATGGTCATAACTTTTCTGTCCAGCCCTTGGAGATGCCCCACAACACTTAACACAACAGTTCACACAACCTGGGACAGATGCCATCATGCCCTACTAGACTTTTTTTTTTTTTTTTTTTTTTTTTTTTTTTTACCTTGAGGGACACATTCATCTCGCTGCTCTCTCCTGGACAGTGGTAGCTCCCACCTACATCTATTCAATATACCCTCAATGGGAAAACCTCACAATGAGAACGTTCCTTGAAACTTTGAGCTGTTAGCTGTTGTCTCCTGATTGCTGTGTCCATGTTTGTCCAATGCCCGCCATTTGAATGTGGCATTGTGTCAGGTGAGCATCTGGGTGACTGGTTTCTCTTTCTCTCCAGTGTTTGGGGGTCACTGTGCATATGGTCCTTAGGATAAGCTCCGTGAGCTTGAGACACTGAAAATGGCGGCTCACATGCTCCCCTTCACACTTGTTGAAAGCACCCATGACTCTCCCCAGAGACCTCGGACCTTACAGACACACAGAACCCAGAGTTGGAAAGGACCTTGGTGTTGTGGTTCTGTGATTTTCCAGCTCTGTCCCTCAGAGGCCCCAGCCTTCCCAGAGCTGCCAACTCAGCCCCAGCTTCAACCGAAGCAGCAATTCCTTAAACTCGTATAAACGACCAGGTGCTTCTTTTATTTTGTTTGGAAAGGGGGTTCCAATGTTAAAAAGGGATTTGAATACACTGGGTTTATGTGTTCTCCTCATTTGGCAGAGGGGAAAATTGAAGCCCAGAGAAGAAGTAACTTTTCCTCAGCACGTCAGAAAGCATTCCCTTCCCAATTTATCCCGGTGGGGGGTGCTCAACACTGGTGTCCTATTTGGAGCCTCAGGAAAGGCCACGGAGTCATAAAGAACAAACCAGAACTGGCAAGCCCAGGATGGGGCCACAGGGATGGGAGGATTGCTGGGACTCCCAAAGGCCAAGTATAGGGGCTTTTGACTCATCACCTCCCTCCTTCAGCTTCCCTCCTGTGACATCCATTTCCATATCATCTTCTCGAAAGCTGCTCATTACGAGTGCTTTCTGACCTCACCAGTTGACACAGTCTCCTCAGAGGGGTCCAGGCCCATCTTCCGTTCATGCTCTGAATACTTGTTACTCAACAGTGTGGGTGGCAGGGGAGTAATAATATCTGAATGCTACCTCTTGCTCCCTGCACTTGATGTATTTGTTACCAATTACTGCAACCATCAGCTAGGTATGTAACCCTGGGCCTGTTTTAGAGAAGACAGAGTTGACGCTTTGGGAAGGTACCTTGTCCAGAAGGTCACACAGAAAAAATTTAAGTTATGTTCAAAATAGTAGTCTCTGGAATAAATGTGATCTCCTTACGGGGATGTACATTACCGCATAGGAAAAGAGCTGGTCCTTTGGGTCCTGTGAAAGACTTCCACAAAGCACTGTTGGTATTTTCTGTTTTCTTTGCAGGGCCAAGGAGATTGATGCTGTGGTGATCTGAAAATTATAGAAAATACAATTATCTCATCGTCCTTAGCTGGCTCTACGCATATGTTGAAACCCACCTTTGAATGTTTCCAGCCGCTAGCAGCGTCAGACCGCGAGCTCAGTTTATCTCGTGTCGTTGGGTGGAATTCAGAGCCTGCAACCGACAGGTCCTCCAGGCAGCTAACTGTTTTTGCTTTCATGCCCAAACAACCCAATTAAGATCATCTTGTGTCTGAATCATTGAGTTTTCTGATCCAGCTGAATCCTCGGGTGGTTTTAACATCTATTTATAGATGTCACCTAGTGTATGAAGATGATCATGATAAATGGAAGGCAGACTCTTTCTCTACATGATTCGCTGTGATGACTTCCCTTACAGTGGGAGCTGTGTGAACCCGGATTTGCCTGCAAGTTACAAAATGAGTGGGGAGGGCCTCACATTTCTGGGAGAAGACAGCCCCTTCCAGTCAGAGCTGACTCGGGGGTATTATATCCCTTCTCTCTCCGTCTAGGGAAGAAAACAACGGGTCTGGGGATTAAAAGGCTCAGGAGGATAAGTGGAAGACCTGAAATGACATCATTTCCCATGTTCTTTGGGGAATGAATGTTGTCACCTTCATGTCACTTCCAGGGTTGGGGAAAAAAAAAAACAACAACAGAGAGAAAGCAGACTTATGTTGACACATCACAGATGAAGAAACAGACCCAGAAGGGCTGTGTATCTCTCCTGAGGCCATGAAGTTTCTTGGCTGACAGCTGGACATCGTGTGGTGTGATGAGAAGTGATGGGGGAGGGTAGCCTTGGTGGGGAGGAGGAGACGGAGACCATGGAACTATGGTGCATTCCATCAGGTTGGCTTCCCTGTTAGTCCGGTTTGTTGCCCACGGATGATGCTTCCTGTTGGACCCAGTTCAAGCCTCACCCCTTCTGGAAAGCCTGACTGGATCCCATACACAAGTTCCTCAGCCCTCAGCGGGCCACACATTGCATACCTTTCAATTTTATATCGTGGCAGGGTCTTGAGCTCCCAACCTTCTTCAGTGTAAACATCTGTCTTCCAGAATATTCTGTGGGGTAATGTGCAGTTGCACAATGTATGCAACTTTGAAACAAAAGAAGACAACCTTACTGGTGGAAAATTGGTAGTGATAACAGAGGAGGGTGCAGGGGGAGGCATTTCATCCATCCATGCATCACTAACAATATGGATAGTCCAAATATAAACTAAACAAAGCCATATTGTTGTGTGTGTGTGTGTTATGTGTTATGTGTGTGTGTGTATGGATATATGTACACATATATAGCTTTCTAGTTGTTTCCTTTAATAAGATAAATGTTTATTTCTATCCCATATAAAAGGAGCCTGGAGATAGGCGGCCCATGGCTGGTTTGTTGGATAAAAAAATGCTATCAGGGGCTTAGGCTTCTCCGTCTTTCTGCTCCGTTGCTTTCTGAGCATGGCTTCCAGCTTCAAGGTTAGCTCGAGGTCCGTAATGGCTATCAGGCACCAGCCATCACATCCACACTCTGGATCAGAAGAACAAAACACTAAAGGCAAGTTTTTTGAGTTTTGTGCTATTATAATGCTTTATGAACATTTTTGTACCTGAGCACTGGCAGGAGTCTCTCCATGGTGCATACCTAGGTCCCTGGAATATCTGGGTGAGCAGTTATGTGTGTCTTTGATTTTTAAAGGTTAATGCCAAAATATTTTACAAAATTTTATACTACGATTAAGCTGACTTATACTACTTGTTTTGTAATTTGTCAACAGAGTGGTGTCACACTTTAAAATTTTTGCTAATCTAGTGAGCATATTGTGTTTTTAATAAGCATTTTCCTGATTACTAATGAGAATAAGCATCTCTTCATAACTATGTTTGTGAATTGTCTGTTTGTGTTCCCTTTTCTTACTCACTTTTAAGTATATGCATACACACACAAGATTGAAGTTGTGATTGCATACTTTAAAAATATCTTCTCCCATGTTGTGTCTTGATTTTTCATCTTCTTTGTTTTCAAAGAAGCTGAAGTTTCACTGTATATTTTTTAAATTTTAATGTTTATTTATTTTTTAGAGAAACATTGGGGGAGGGGCAGAGAGAGAAGGAGACACAGAATCTGAAGCAGGCTCTGGGCTCTGAGCTGTCAGCCCAGAACCCGACATGAGGCTTGAACCCATGAACCGTGAGATCATGACCTGAGTAGAAGTCAGATGCTCAACCTACTGAGCCACCCAGGTGCCCCTCTTTTAGATTTTTAAAGTAGGTTTCACTCCCAATGTAGGGCTTAGACTAACAACCCCGAGATCAAGAGTTGCATGCTCAACTGAGCCAGCCAGGCGCCCCAAGTTTTCATCTTCTTAATCATGTTTTTGATCAACAGAATCTCTTTAATGAATACTGACACATTTAGAAATATTTAAATTTATGATTAATGCCTTTTGTTTTATATATAAGAAATTCTTCCATATAATGAGGTCATGACAGAATATTTTCCTCTATTATTTTATAAAGTGTTTGTTAATTTGCCTTTAAAAATTTTTTTTGATGTTTACTTATGTTTGAGCGAGAGAGAGAGAAAGACAGAGTGCAGGTGGGGGAGGGACAGAGAGTGAAGGACACAGAATCTGAAGCAGGCTCCAGGCTCTGAGCTGTCAGCACAGAGCCTGATACGGGCACGAACTCATGGATCATGAGATCATGACCTGAGCCGAAGTTGGTCTCTCAACCAACTGAGCCACCCAGGCGCCCCTGTTAATTTGCCTTTTATATTTAGTTCTTGATTCTACTTTGACTTTATTTGGTGAGAGGTACAGGACTTGCCTCAGTCAGGGTCCCTACAGGTAACAGCTGTTACGTTAAAATTGGGTAATTTGAGGAGAGTTTAGTAAAACCACTATTTAAAAAGGTATGGTCAGGATTTAAGAAAACCAGGATGAGATAAGGCAGTGCCTCACAGTTAGTGACAGAGTGGGGGCCGTTACCCGTCCTCCAAGTAGAGGTTCCTATCACGCCTCTGTGACCTCCAACATGTGGCTTACAAGGTCACTCTGTTCAGTTGCTTCAAGCTAGCAAAATGAGAAGGAGCATGGCTGGGAAATGCTCCACACCAATTATTCAAGTATTGTACTGGCTAAAACCTCAGCTATATGTCCATATTTAGCTGCCAAGGAGGCTGGGAAAAGTAGTTTGGCTGTATCGCCAGTCCTAGCTGAATAATATGAATCATTTGGGGGGGGGGATGTCACTACTGAGGTCAGGTTTCAAAAGGACTGTGGTGTGTGTCTTGAGCGCCTGCTCTGATGAGAGTCATGTTGTAAGTTTCCTTATGGAAAGGACCACATAGCAAGGAATGGGCATATTTGGCCAACAGTGGGGAGGACCCATGTCTTGTCAACATGACTGGAGCCCTGGTCAACCTCTTAATTAGTTTTGTGAGAGACCCTGAGATGAGACTAACTAATCTGACTAACCTGTGCCTGGATTCCTCACCCACAGAAACTGTGTGATAGTAAATGTTTGCTGCTTCAAGCTGCCAATTATTTATTTATTTATTTATTTATATTTTTTTAAGTAGACTCCACACCCACCATGGGGCTTGAATTCATGAACCTGAGATCAAGAATTGCATGCTCTACTGAGCCAGCCAGGCACCGCAAAGCTCCCAATAACAGTAATAGACAACTAATATATCCTCACAGGGAGATGTTCTTCATGGCAAACATCATTTCAATATTCTGCTTACTTTTTCAGGTTCTTATTTCCCTTGAATGTTTAGCCTTTGATTTCTTAGTGCCTTTTCACCTTTTTATTTATTTATTTTTCATGTTTTTCATAGGTGAGGTTGGTCAGAAAAACCCTAGTCCACCATATTGCCAGAAATGGAAATCTTACTCATTTCTATCTTCTTAGTGCTTTTCATTGGATATTTACTGAGCATCTACTGTGAGTCAGAAAGTGCACTAAAAATAGCAGACAGTCTTTACATCCATAGGGGCAGTGATAAAAAAAAAACATTCTGCTGGGGGTAGGAATAAAAACAAACAGATATCAAGTATTGTTAAGCGTCTTGAAGAATGAAATAGCAGAGTAGGGGGATGGAAAGTGATAGGCAGTAGGGAAGCTCTCGTTTTAGATAGGGTGGTCAGAAAAGGTTTCTCCCAAATGAAGCACCACTTCAGCGGAGACCTGAATGAGGTAAAGAATAAGTCCTGGAGATCTATAATGGGGGAAGAATAATTTGTACAGTTTCTCTTTTGTAGGTTTGCAGAAGACGCTGGGAAGGAGACATGCGTCTCTCCTGACCTCATTCCTTTTATTCAGAGAAGTTGAATGTAGAGAACTTGGACGAACCACTTGGTTGGTAGATATGAGAATCATTGTTGCTCTCGTTCTCTCAAGTGAACTTGGACTTACTGCCTGGTTGGTAGATCTGAGAATCCGTGTTACTCCCATTCTCTCAAGCATCAACGGAGCTGCCTTGTCTGGGACAAGCCTTATGGCTGATGCTGACCTAAGTGCTCTGGTCACATCTTAACTGTCACAGAGAATAGGGTCTCTTCAGCCTATCTCAGTGTAGGTTCTGAATGAATCTTCATGGAGTGACCTTTACATGGAATCTCTTCCAGCTTTCGTTTGACAGCTTAGCTAAGAACCTGCAGGTGGATAGGCATTTGTGAAAAGTAAGGCCCTCTTTTTTTGTTAAATTGGTATTTTATTTCATCTTGTGGAGACCTCTCCACTGATCTTTGAATATTTCTTTACAGGACTCCCAGTTCCGAAGAGGAAAACCATTTTTTTCCTGGTTCTTGGAGAAAGAGCCTAATGAGTAAGGCTACTTTCCCTTAAGTGATTCTATACCAAAGAAGGGACAGTTGTGTATAAAATGGCATCCAAAGGTGATATAAGATCATAGATAAGAGTGGAGTTGCTGGAGCCAGATTTCCTGAGCTCAAATCATGGCCTTCTGTGGCTTATGTGGCTTCTGTAACTTAGGGAAACTTGTTTTAACTTCTCTGTGTTGTAATTTACTCATCTCTATGTGGAGATGATAATTGTGTCTACATCATAGGGTTTCTAAGGCCTCATAGGGTTGTTAAATACATATAAAAGTTCTTAGAATAGTGTCTGGCATATAATAGGTGCTCTGTAAGACTTAGCTATCATTATTATTTTGTTATTAGGACCCAGGGAGGGAAATAAGTTGTTAGGCCCTTTAGATTGAAACAAAGACTCACTCAGATGATATAGTGGAAAGTGAGTCTATGGCTAAGACTCTTATGCTTCAAAAGGAGACAGGGATTTCTTGGGGACCCATGGAGAGCCCTAGAACTCAGCCTGGATCATAATTACATAATTCAAGACCTGAAAGATCTAATGCAGCACTAGGGACCAGGTTTATTGCTGCCTCCTCAGCATCTGACATTTGCTCATTTTCTCTTTGGTCTTCCAATTAACGTGAATCAGCCATTTTCTTCATATCTAATTATAATTTGTGAGTCTCATTTCTCAAATGACTTAGTCTTTCCCCATATTTTTCAGTTTAGATCCTCAAGAGGGAGATAACTTTATTGGTCCTGTTTAATAATCATTGTACTACAACTGTAGGGCACCTCATGACTCTCTACTTTGTTCATGCATTGATGAAATGTGGGTCAGGGGCTTATTCTAGTCTGATCGGATCACCTGAAGGGCAAGATCAAGTGCCAAACAGTGGTTACCTAAGTAAAAGGCTCTGGATGGGTAAGTTTCTCCTATAAAGGGAGTATGATGGAAGTATAAAGGGTCCTGAGACCCAGTCCTTTCTTTATTTGAAGGGTGGAGAGGTAACCAGTGTCCATGAGTGTGGACCTGCTATAATATGCTGAAGAACTCCTCTCCATTAGAGTTCTTTAAGTATGGAATCCTTTGAACCTGATGACTAAGCTTGAACTAGTCCCCAAGGGGGAATTTGTTGTTGGATTCTAGTGTGTCTTAAGGAAGCAAGAAAATTACTGTGGCTGCATTGGGAAGCCCAGAATGGAACCTGTCAGGACTCTTTCTTAGTCTGTTATTGCTGATTCTCTTTGAATAACTGCTTCATGTTTGTATCTCTCTTGACTTCTCCACCTTGGTCTATCTGGTCTCTTATTCTGAGTCTCTTTTACATGTTCAACTTCATAATGCCCAGGAAAATTTTTTTTATTAAACCTACACTGGGTCAGATGCTTATTTCTGAACCAATCTAACTCTAGGCAGGGTGGTGGGCTATTTTAATACAATGTTTATTCCCATATGGAGCGCCATAGAGGACCAACTTCTCATAAAATCAGGGTTCAGTAGAGGGGTTCATTGGGCACACAGTCTATCCAATAAAAAGATATCTTTTGGTTATCCGTGACCATGTGGGATGCAGATAAATCCACCCCACCCCAACCAAACACCCATGTTCGTTTTATTTCTTGGGTGAAAAAGATTGAATTGTTCATCTTCCTCAGTTCACTGTCTTTCACTACTACTTGTTCATGATCTGTTTCATTTTTGCTAATGGCCACGGAATTATGGGAAGGCCCAGGGTGAAAGTGAGGGGAAGGGAAGGGAAGGGAAGAATATATATTGAGCAATGGATTTATGCTAGGAGATTTCTTATTCATCACCTCATTTATTTATTTATTTTAAGATTTTATCTTTTTTAAACATTTAAGTTTATTTATCTTTTTTAGTAAGCTCTGTACCCAACGTGGGGTTCAAACTTATAACCCCAAGATCAAGAATGGCATGCTCTTCTGACTGAACCAGGCAGGCGCCCCTTACGTTATTTAGTTTTTACAATATGCTCTTGAATTAGGAGTTGTTATATTTATTTTAGACCTGAGGAAAATTAGGATCTGAGAAGTGACGTCATTTACAGTAGATCTTAGAGCAAATTAGTGGGAGAATCAGGAGTCAGATATAAGCCTGAGTCTGCAAGCCATGCCTTGTCTCCTGCTATATATGCTGAACAAAGGGACTTTAAGCAAGGGTCCAAAGGGACTATGAGAAAGCATTTTCTTAACTGCAAAATAGGAATCTTCTATTCAGCCGTACAGCCTTCTTATTTGCCTTACAGAATTTCCACGAGGCTCAAATGAGACCATGCATGTGCCATAAAAATCTGTTCCAAAGCAATTATTGGGAGCTCATTTGGTCCAGACTCTGGATTTGGGGTAAGTTCCCTAAGGAGCAAAGCAGAATCTTCCCTGAAGGGGTTTATGGCCCCTTTAACTAAATAGAGGATTTGGTTATTTCTCCCTCTTACTAAACCTTTTGCCAGAGAAGATAATGTGTGGTTCAATGTTTTCCTTACACCTGTCTTTGTTCTCTAACTTGCTGTTCCTGGAGATGGGATGCTTGCTACCGGGCAGGCGATGGAAATGGGGAGGAGAAGCAGTGCATCATGTCCTGCAAGTACTAGCGAGTTGGCCTTTGAGGAGCCAAAGGTAAGGTAGCCTTAGTTCCTCTTGGAGATGTCAGCGTAGCCTTACACAACAGGAACAGCAAAGCCAGTGGGACGCAATCAAGTGGGAAGGCAGCTTGCAGATTCCATTGTTATGGCATGAGCAAGAAGGAAAGCCCCCCAAGGGGGTGACCCCAGACTAGAATGGTGAGGAGGAAGGCCTGTTTCTCAAATACTCCCTTCTCTTGGCCATTTAGAGACTGAGGTTTGTCTCATAGAGCACTCCCTGCTTACTGAGGTAATCAGTCACTCATCTACTAAAAGAAGACAAAAGACTATTTAGCATTGATCGCTGGAATCCCCAGATAGAATCTTTGAGACAGAAAAAGGCAGTATTAATGGGAGAGAAAAAAAAAGAGAAGGCAAGAATGGAAAACCCAAGCACAGCTGCAAAGACTTGGGGTGAGATGAGAACAACTCAAGGCCCCCTGGGCCCCTGACATTCTGTAAGTGAAGATATCAGGCAGTATCATAAGACTGTTGTATGCTAAGGAATGGGCTGCAGGTGTGAGAGGGGGAGAAGAAGAAAGCACCATGGGATTTCTGGAAACGAATTTTACCATATTTGCAGTTTTTCTTGTGTGCCTGCTGACATCCATCTACTTTAATCTCTATTTGTGGGACTAAGTTGCATATAGTGCTGGTGCCTATTAGGATATATTGATATGGAAAGAAAATGGACCAGGAGGAGAGGTCCTGTCACTCATATCTACACACTCTGGGACACCTGGAGTCTACCAATGACCTTTATGAAGGCTGCTTTCACATCCTTGTTTCTTAGGCTGTAGATCAGAGGGTTTAGCATGGGGATGACCACAGTGTAGAAGACAGACACGACCTTGTCTTCCTCCAGGAACTTGCTCGAGCCATTCCGAAGATACATGAAGATGAGGGTCCCAAAGAAAAGGGCCACAGCAGTGAAATGCGAGGCACATGTGGAGAAAGTCTTGGCCTTGCCACCTGGAGACTTCACCTTCAGAATGGCCTTGATGATGAGCAGATAGGATATCAGAATGACCAATGCATTGGTCAAGATCACAAAGTTGCCAAGGAAGACAATGACAATCTGAGTGTTTGTTGTGTCATTGCAGGCAAGCTTTAGCAGGGGTGGAAGGTCACAGAAGAAGAAGTTGATCTGATTGTGGTCACAGAAGGAGAAGGTGAAGGTGCATGTGGTACGCACAATGGACCCTGACATCCCACAGACATAGGCTCCTGCCACCAAACTCCAGCAAATTCTGGGATTCATGGCTACAGTGTAGAACAGTGGATTGCTAACAGCGAAATAGCGGTCATAGGCCATCACTGCCAGCAGGAAACACTCTGTGCCTGCACAGAGAGTGAAGAAAAAGAACTGGGTAGCACATTGGCCATAGGAGATGGCTGCCTTGCCTGTGGCCAGTGTGGCCAGGATCTGAGGAGTGATGACAGAGGCATAGCAGGCATCCAGCAGGGCGAGATGGCTCAGGAAGAAGTACATGGGTGTGTGGAGTTGGACATCCACTTGGATCAGAACGATCATCCCCACATTCCCCAGAAGAGTGACAATATAGAAAATGAGAAACATCAGGAAGAGGGGAACCTCCAACATGTGGTAGTCAGTAAAGCCCATGAGAATGAACTCTGTTACTATGGTAAGATTATTCTCGCCCATGGATTCAATATAGACTATTGATCTGAGGATGAGAATCAACAACAACAACAACAACAGCAACAACAACAACAACAACAACAACAACAAAATCCCAGACTTGAAGGACAAATTCTTTCTCTCTATGGTAGAAGATAGCTTTATATTTCTGGGCCAATGTATAGAGCTTGTTTTTGGGAAATTCTGTATGTGGCTGAGTCTCCTTGGGCGTCTAGGTTCTTCCACATTTTTTGGAGTGGAGCCCTGAGCTGGTGTTTCTGAGTCAAATTAGTTTTGGTTTGTATTCGGAAACTTCTGTGAAGACAAGAAACATGTAGACTCAAATTTGGAAAGAACCTGGTCAGTATGTATCCTAACCCCATGGGATGCTGAAGTGTCCGGCACTGCATACCGTCTGCTTGATCATCTAGTTACTGTATGAACCTTCATCTGTGATAGTTCTACCTGTTGATTCTCATTTTGGATCTGTTTTCTCTCTCTCTTTCTCTTCCACCCATTGGCTTTAGTTTTACCCCTTCCAGACACACGCAACAAATTTAATTCCTTCTTTTCACAAAAGGCTTTCAGAAGTTGGAGGATGAGGAGTCTGCTCTTTATGTTGAGTATTCCCTCATATTATTCACCGATGTGCTTTCTTTTCTTACTATATAATTATTCAGTATGTGGTCAAAAACTGCTTAGTCAGATGGTACTAAAAGATGTAGTTTAAGGGTATAAACTTGGAACCGGCAGATATGCGTTCTGGAGATCTAATGCATAGCACAGTGTCTGTAGTCAACAACATTGTATTCTAACCATTGTATTGTAGTCAACAACATTGTGTTACAAACTTCAAAGTTGCTAAGAGACTAGTTCTTACTTGTTCTCACCACAAAAGAACACTTGATCATTACGGGAGGTGACAGAGTGTTAGCTAACACTACAGTGGTGATTATATTGTAATTTATAAATGTATCAAACCAACACATTGTACACCTTAAACTTACACAATGTTATATGTCAATTATATCTCAGTAATAATAAAAAAACAAAAGTCTTCCTCTTTAATCTTTATCATTTAATTAAATTAATTTATTATTATTATTTTTAAGTTTACCTTATTTTTATTTTAAGCAATCTTTACACCCAAAGTGGGGCTTGAACTCACAACCCTGAGATCAAGAGTCTCATGCTTTTCTGACTAAGCCAGCCAGATGTCCCTTGTCTGTACCATTTTAATCTTGGGAGCCTCCTCCAACTTGAATCAGAGGTCATTAGTGAAAGAGAGACACTGACATGTATAAAACATGGCCTCCTGAAGCTGTTCCCCACACCTGACTCCAGCAGCTAGGTCTGGAGTGCGTTAGCTTCTCTGGAAGGCTCTCTTGTATGGTCAGTTTCCACGGTTGTTCATCTCTAGAACAGACATTAACTGGCTGAGTAACCTTTAAAATTCACTGTCCCTCCTTGGACTTTACTTTCTATTTTGCAAAATGGTAGGGTTAGGTTATATGATCACTAAAGATTTTACGTCTCTCACAAATCATGATGTGTATATCGAGGTATATGGGTTAAATGAGTTTTTGGAAGGATTTTCCTAATATCTGTAACGTGCATACTCCTTAGCCACAAATTACTGAGTAAATAAAACACGCAGGCACTATTTCAAGTGATTTGTAGTTACTTACAGGATCTTAGGTCTGAAACTGAGTTAATCATACTTGCCAGTTCCTGATAAATCATCATTATTGATCAAGGCAAGGCTTTTTTTCGCTTTATTATTTTTCCCTCCTCCTCTCTCCATCCTCAGTCCTTCCCCTAGATAGGTGCCCAGTCTAGTGTATGCAAAATATATATCCTCCTACATTTAGTCCTTTCATATTGATTTAAAAATATGTGTATCTTTAAAAAATATAGTAAGTTTGGTGTGGTTTAAATTTTGATACATGATCCTGTGCTATAAATCCTATTTTGGTTTTTTCCCATATACACTATGTTTTTGTGATTTGTCCATGTCATGTAGGTAAGCCTAGTTTGTTATTTCTGATTTTGCTGTGGTCTCTTTGGTATGCTTACACCACATTTTCTTATCCATTCCACTAAAGATAGTGAGGCTTTACAAAAATTATCTTATCGTATCCTGGAAATAGCCCTTTGAAGGCTGTTATCTTACTTAATTTTTATTTTTTTTTTTTTTACCAGTGAGGAATTTGAACTTCTGGGAGATTAATTTGTTTAAGGTGACCTATGGAAGAGCCAGGTTCTGAATGATAATGGTTTGATGGCAAATTCTGTGCTTTTTGCTATGAATTTGTTTTGCTGCCTTCCCATATTTAACTGAATCTTTATGATTGATGAAATCAAAGGAATCCCCCTACAGTTCTTTGCATAATCGGATCCTTCCTGCTTTCAAATCATGAGAAAGCTCAGCTAATTTCAACATCTTTCTCAATCTCTAATTCTGAAATTGTCATACACCATCTTCTGTCCATCTCGTGGTGAGGTCCTGGGGTTCCCTCTGCATCAAAGACAAGACTATTCAATGCACGTGACCAGAAAGTAGGTGGCCCAGGTCACTGGGGTACAGATGCAGCCACTCTGGGTTTGTGCCACATGCATGTTAGGCCCATCTCATACTTTGACTCTAATCCTTCCATCAGCCCTGAAAGTTGGGTACAGCCTTGGCTATTTTGTGGATGAGCAAGGTGAGGCTCAGAGATGGTGAGGTTACCCAGACATCTAGGAAGAGATAGAAGCAACATTTGAATCTGGGACTCTCTAACTCCAAATTCTGTGGTCTTTGCTTCATTCTTGCTGTCCTTTTAGGGGTGCAAATTACTTTTTCTGCAGACCCAAATCTCAACTTTTAAAATCATAGCATATCTGCAACTATTAGGCAAATACTCAGCTTCCATGGGGAAAGAGGACTAAGTTTGACTTTGGAGTTTTTTGTTGGTTCATATCTTTTCTTCTTCCTTCTTTCTGAGTAAAGGCAGACTTAGTTGGACCCTATCCCTCTTTTGGTGTGTTCTTGAAGAAACTGCTTAACCAATTAGAATCCCAATTTGCTCTATAATAAAATCACAATATAATAATGGGTTTTTGAAAAGTTAGAATGGGGGCGCCTGGGTGGCTGAGTTGGTTGAGAGGCCAACTTCAGCCCAGGTCACGATCTCACGGCTTGTGAGTTCAAGCCCCATTTCGGGCTCTGTGCTGACAGCTCAGAGCCTGGAGCCTGCTTCAGATCCTGAAGAAGGGGGTTGGGGCACCTGCAGCTTGGATTGGGCCCAGAGTAGAGGGTAGCTACAGACTCCCTGAGCCCAGACAGCTTCCAGGAGGGAAAGACAAGGTTTATGGCCAGCAGACATTTTAGGAAGGCTTAGGGACACTTATGGTTTGACATTATTACTTGTAATATATTTTGATTATAATATGTAACATAGATGAATATGAGATCTCTGCAGGGGTTGGGGAAAGAGACAGGGTCTCACCCAGGAGGAAACCTTCAGAGAGGACATGGCTCTTAAAATCTTGTGCTTACTCACTTGGAACTTTCTCCCGAATGTTTCTTTTTCTTGCAAAGGTTGTGTCCACTGGGGACAGGGAAGGAGCTCCACAAAGTTAAATTTCCTCACCTTGTTGGGACTGGTCTAAAGATATTATTGTCAATATTTACTGAGCTCTTTCTCTGAGTCTGGTAGCACGCTAAGCACCGTGAAGGGTTTACTGATGGCATTAGAAGAGAAAATATTTGTCTTTATTTTACAGTAGAGGAAACTGAGGTTTACAGACATTAAATATTTTGCCTGAGATTTCACAGCTAGAAAAAGAAGATGTTTAGATCTTAACCCTGGTCTCCCCGAGCCTGGATTTGGGGTGCTGCTCCATTATAGTGCGCGGCTCTTCCTACTTGGTTGCTGTTTATTGAGCAACTTCTCTGTGCTGATCAGGATGTTAAACATCCTGTATACATTATCTCATATAATCCTCGCAATGACCCATGAGAGAGGCAGTATTTTGTCCTGGAGGAAATTAAATTTGAAGAGGTAAGTAACTTGTCAAGGTCACTCGACTAGTCAGTGAAAAAGCCCAGATTCTTCTTCTTCTTCTTCTTCTTCTTCTTCTTCTTCTTCTTCTTCTTCTTCTTCTTCTTCTTCTTCTTCTTATCAAAGTAATCTCTACACAACATGGGGCTTGAACTCACAACCCCAAGGTCAAGAGTCACATGCTTTACCAACTTTTCCAGCCAGGCCCCCCCCAAACCGACAAAAGCCCAGATTCTAACCCAGGTCTGTCTTATTCCAAAGCCAAAGCTCTAGTATATATGATAAATCCCACCACCAGTATAATCACAGGGAAGTACAGTGATTTATAGTGAAGTCTTGGGTCTAAACTCTGTAGTCTAGTACCTTACCCCTGCTCCATGAAACTGTTTATATATATTTTATATACTCCATACTTCCATACAACACCTGGTGCTCCTCACAAGTGCACTCCTTAATCTCCATCACCTATTTCACCCATCCCCCCACCCTCTTCCCCTCTGGTAACCATCAGTCTGTTCTCTATAGTTGAGTGTCTGTTTCTTGGTTTGCCCCTCTCTTTTCTTTCCCTATGATAAATAAGATGTGGTATATATATATCATATATATATATATGGTGTGTATATATATATATACACATATATGTGGCATATATATTCATGATACATGAATATTACTCAGCCATGAAAAAGAATGAAATCTTGCCATTTTCAATGACATGGATGGAGCTAGAGAGTATTATGCTAAGTGAAATAAGTCAGTCAGAGAAAGACAAATACCATATAATTTCACTCATAGGTGGAATATATTTTCTAAAATTTACCTAGTGAGGGTTGCCTGGGTGGTTCAGTAGGTTAAGTGTCTGACTCTTATTTTTTTTAATGTTTATTTTTGAGAGAGAGACTGAGCACGAGTGGGGGAGGAGCAGAGAGAGAGGGAGACACAGAATCTGAAGCAGGCTCCAGGCTCTGAGCTGACAGCTCAGAGCCCGAGGGGCTCAGACTTATGAAATTTGAGATCATGCCCTGAGCCAAAGTCAGAAGTTCAACCAACTGAGCCACCCAGGTGCCCTAGTTTAGTGTCCAACTCTTGATTTCAGCTCAGGTCATGATCTTGTGGTTTGTGAGTTCAAGCTCCACATTGGGCTCTGTGCTGACAGCACAAAGCTGCTTGGGATTCTCTCTCTCCTCCCTCTCTCTCTGCCCCTCCCCTGCTTGTGAAAAAAAATTAAAAAAAAATAAAATTTACCTAGTGACACACAAACCCAAAGAGATTACAGTTATGGCTTCCTTAAAAAAAAGATCCTTAAAAAAAAAGACTCAATCTTACTTGTGTCTTTCATATCAGATCTGAAATCCCAGTCTGGACATGGTCCCATTAGAGGGCAGGTTTGGGTGATAATGGCCAGATTCTCTGACCACTTTCACCTTCTCTAGCTTGTGTGCACCTTACTTCTACTCCAGTGACCTCGCAACATCATCAAGGTCACAATTATTATATCTTAATTACCTGGTGTGATAACCCAGTTGGATTTATCTGAGGTTTGGAACCAAACTAATCTGGTTCCTTTAAGCATTTTGTAGACAGCAGCTGGGATTGCTCAAACAGATGAATGTAGCTGACAGATTCTAGGCGTCTTCTTACTAAGCAAACCAGCGAGATATTTAAAATGCTTGGGGGGATGGTTTTGTGGGAGGGATGCAGAGTGCACAGAGGTTGTCCCCGAATCACGTGTCAGTAACTGGGACAGCCTCGGGGCTCCCAGGCACAGCCAGCCCTGTGAGGGAGAGCACACTTCGGCAGGGGCTCATTATCTCGTCTTCTCCACACAGCGCAGGGGATAAAGACAAATCTTGTGGGATTTCATGGCAACTCCTGACTCCTGTTAGTCTCAAAGCTCATTTGCACTTCCTGTAGGGAATGAAGCTGGTTCCTCTTTGCCACTGGCCCCAGGTGTCCTGCGGTTGCAGTCAGCCAGTGGCAGCACCAGGACTGGAACTCTGAGGAGTCCTGGCAAAGTTCTCTTTACACCGCACCCGCCCTCAGACCTCATGTCAAGTCCATCTCAGAGGGTGGGAATTGACTGTGTTGCCTGCTCAGAATTTCGTTAGGGAGGTTGGGTTCTTGTTCAGGAAGCAATGAGGTGAGTGTGGTCTAAACATGCTGCCCTTGAATGTATACCACGAGTAGCTTGTTAGTGCATCTTCCTTAAATATCCATTTCCAGAGTTTCTGTGGGCAGCTTTCTCTGGCTATTCCAGCTCTCCCCTCCTCCCTGTTTTCTGAAGCCCACTCTCCGTGTGTGAGAACCACACACTCGCAGTAAATTTTGGCTCTTTCTTGGTGGTTAGTCTTATTGGCCAGCTAGATTGTAGGTTCCCGGAGAACCCATCTTCCTTTCTGCAATGAACGTGTGCTCTACTTCCGCAGAATCACTCCCATGCCCTACATGCTTTCATCTACTCATTACTGTAGGATCAGAACTCCTTCAGCAGGGTCTCAGAGGCCATGTGCTGCATTCACTCTGAAATAACATGGCAGGGATAAAACCTCTTGATAATTAGCAAGTATTCAGCCTAGCCAGGGTGGTTCTTGCCATTGTGGATGACGAATGGAGCAAGAATATAGACAGAGAAGGAAAGTGGCCACAGATCAGGACTTTTGGCAGCACAAGGAATGCTATCTTCTGATGCATTTTTGGACAGTATTTATTATCATTTCCTGTAATTAAATACCTATTGAAATAACTATGTGTTAGGAGTATGTGTACTGTATTTTCTGTAGAAGATAGAGTGGTCATGGGGACAAGATAGAGAAAAAGGAGGGAGAATATGCCAGCAATGATAATATTCCATTAAACATCCCCTGGGGATGTTGGGGAGGTGGGTGATTATATAGTATTTATTACCTTCTTCCCTTGGCAACAGGTTGGAAAGATCTGGAGTGCTTTGATGTATTACACAATTATTATTGTTGTTCTTCTTGTTAATATCAAGCTTAGGACTTTTGTTTCAACTTTTGGAAAAAGATACGTCTTAGGTTGGGTTCCTTAAAAAAAAAAGATGAGAGGGGTGCCTGGGTGGCTCAGTCGGTTAAGCCTCTGACTTCAGCTCAGGTCATGATCTCATGGTTCATGGGTTTGAGCCCTGTGTCAACCTCTGTGCTGACAGCTTGGAGCCTGGAGCCTATTTGGGATTCTATGTCTCCCTTTCTCTCTGCCCCTCCCCAGCTCTCTCTCTGTCTGTCTGTCTCTCTCTCACATACACACACACACAAATAAATAAACATTAAAAATTTTTTAAAAAGATGAGAGACAGGGATTTAGGGGCCAGTGTTTGTTTCACTGATTGAGGGAGCAATCACAGAAGGAACCTGTAAAGGAGTCAAGGAAGCAGAAACTAGCTGAGCAAAGATATAGCTTCAGTTCGAGTCTAGTCTGATCCTTAGGGCAGCTCTGGAGTATGAATTACTCACTGGACTCAGTTCTGCTTCCAGACAAGTGATGTGGCCTTCTGCAGCCCATAGCAATCCTTCATGGACCATGGGATGCCCCACAGAGGAGGAGGTGTGACCCCCTTTGGGGAGGTAGATTCAAAGACTCTGGAGAAGGCTGTAGCTATGAGCTGTTAGCAGCCAACATTCACAGCAGCTGCAGGCGGCTGTGCTAATCTGGAAACTGGGATACTTACAGATGCTCTTTCTTCTCGATAGATTTTTGAGTACCTTTCCTCCAGGGCTTCTGATGCTAGCTTGTGGAGTAGAGACAGCCCAGAGGAGCAATAAGAAAGATTCTTCAGTGAAATCCCTGTCACAATTCCAGTGGTATTTATTTTCACAGAAAGAGAATAAGCAACCTTAAAATTCATATGGAACCACAAAGACCCTGAAGAGCTAAAACACTCCCGAGAAAGAACAAAGATGGAAACATTACACTTCCTGGTTACAAACGTACTACAAAGCTATAGTAATCAAAACAATATGGTGCTGGCATAAAAATAGTTACATAGACCAATGGACTCGACCTGACCAGACAGTAGGCTTATTTATTTTTATTTATTTATTTTCATTATAGTTGACACACAATGTTACATTAGTTTGGCGTGCAACATAGTGATTCATATAGCAGTATTCCAAAACCATTTACTGTATTTCCTATGCTATACAAGTAAATCTTCTTAAGATTCCACTTGTAAGTAATATCATGCAGTATTTGTCTTTCTCTGCTTTATCTCACTTAGCATAATACCCTCAGTGTCCATCCATGTGGTTGCAAACAGCAGGGTTTGCCAAATCATATTCCATGGTGTGTATCCTTTTTTTTTGCCTCCCTATTATCCACATTCCACATAAAATTTGGAGAAAGTGTTTAATATCTACATCAGGTTCTAAAATTTCCCTATTAAAGCCCACCATTGATTTCCCATTGCATTTAGGAAAAAACCTAATTTCTTACTTTGGTCTGGGAGATCGTTATAGGATCTGCCCTCTGTGTACCTCCTCTCTTCATCTCCTCCTGCTCTCTGCCTATGACTTGAGAGCCCAGTTTATCCCTGCCTCAGGGCATTTGTTCTTGCTGCTCTCTTTGTCTGAAATACTCTTTAAACCAGAAGATATTCTTGGGTGTTTTTTTTTTTTTTTTTATGCAGGTCCTAGTATAAATGCCATGTCAGAGACCATTTCTGACTTCAAGAGTCTGCTTTCTCTGCCACTACCGCAGGCAGTTCCTATCACATCATCTTACTGTGTTTGTTTATAACACTATTTCCTGCTATTTCCCTATTAGAATGTAAGCTCCATGAAGCCAGGGATTTAATCTGTTTTGTTCACTGCTGTATGGCCAGTATCTAGAAGAGTTCCTGACATATATTAGGTGCTCAAATATTTGTCAAACTAATGAAAGGAGAGATCCTCAACGTTTCTGTCATTCAGTTAGAAAAGTCAAACACCTCATTACAAAAATGGGCAAGGGGCGCCTGGGTGGCTCATTCGGTTAAGTGGCTGACTCTTGATTTCAGCTCAGGTCATGACCTCATGGTTTGTGAGATTGAGTCCCATTGCGGGCTCTGTGCTGACAGTGTGGGACTGCTTGGGACTCTCTCTCTTTGCTCCCCTCCCCTCAAAATAAATAAATAAATAAATAAACATTTAAACTAAGAAAAGAAAAATGGGCAGAGTGTATAAGCACTAAATTTTCAAAAGAAGAAATAACTATCTAAACATATGAAAAATGTTTAACATCATAATAAATTTAAAAATTATAATTTATGTGGCTCTGAGCTATCTTTTGTTTTCATAATCACAAAATGTTTAAAAGAAGATCATGATACCTATATTAGTGAGGCACTGGGAAACAGGGTCCCTCATACACTGTGGAGTTCTGGGAAGCACCTTACACTCAGTTTCATTAATTTGTATAAAGACCCTTACAAATGAAAATGCCTTTCTCCCCATAATTCTGCTTTTAGGAAGTTACCCCACAGAAACAATCATTACTATCTACAAAAATCTGTGGCCATGCTACTGTTGTTTTATAATAAAAAATTGAAAATATCAAAGTGATTAAAAGCATTTAGGTGCGTAGGATATTTTGGATGTGAGAACTCAAGGTTCAAAAGCAAGCATCTTGCAATTCTCACTTTTGCTTGAAAGGGTTCCATGGGGTGGAGTTGAGAAGGGCCCCTGATCTACACTGCCAGCCAAGGAATTTCCCCAATTCAGATCCCCACAGAGGCTCGGGGATGTAAAATGTCCTCTGCTGGCCTGGGTTGGGGGCGCGCCTGTGTGGAACTTGCCCCAAAGGAATAAAGAGTCTTCCTGGGGGGCAGGGCCGCATCACTGGTGGTGGGTGTTGGCTTTGGACATACAAAGCAGCAGAGGAGGGGAGGGCATAGCCATCCAGCTATGTTGGTGGATGAGGGTGGAAGGTGGGAGTGATTTGGGGCAGAAGCCGATTCACTGCGGTGCTGCCACATGTAGTGTGGCCAGGCTGGGTGTGCAAAGGGCACTAGGGCATCTCTGAGGAATGGGTGGGGGTTCTAGAAAAGATTGAGATGGGGGGAGTATGCATCAAATGTGACCCATATGACCACTAGGGTAGAAAATGCTCAGGATATCATGCCAAGTGGACAGCAGTGCTGGGGATACAAATTTTCTCCACAATAAGGATAAGAAATACCATATAGCTTTTAAAAAACATACGCACAGGGGCGCCTGGGTGACTCAGTTGGTTAAGCTTCCGACTTTGGCTCAGGTCATGATCTTACAGTTCATGGGTCTGGGCCCCATGACGGGCTCTGTGCTGACAGCTTGGAGCCTGGAACCTGCTTCAGATTCTATGTCTCCTTCTCTCTGCACCTGCCCCACTCACGCTCTGTGTCTCTCTCAAAAATAAATAAACATTAAATTTTTTTTTTAAATGTATGCACAGAAAATTTTATTTCTATCAAAAGTCCAAAATAACAAACCAACAACTATTAGAGTTTGGCAAGGTTGCCAAGTAGAAGGATCTGCATAAATGGTTATCAACAGCCTTCTCTACATGAGCAGTGATCAATAAAGCAATGCAAGGGGACCCTAGGAAGGGGAACCAAGGAAAGAATGGAATGAATGGAAGGGAGATGTCATGTCTCATGGGTGGCATGACCTTAGCGTTGGAAGTACATGTGTCCTGTGTAGAGCGACGAGGAATACCACAGTCTTTATTATTGTTTCTAACTTGCATCATGTGTTTCGACTCCCTTTCTGTCAAGATTTAGGCTGTTAAAATGTTTTATGAAAATATATAATATATCTCCATCCCCGTGGGGTCTCTCCTCTACCTAAGGGTTTTGAAGATTTCCACATAGAAGAAAATTTGGGGATGTCTTCTGTCTTCAGGTTATCATGACTACCCTTGAGACTGTTCAAGTGCACGTGGTTACATCAGACAAGGGTAATCTCACCACCTTTGTGGGACGTTTTTCTCTTGCTGTGGCTGCCTAGACTTTTTGGGTATAGAGCCTCGGGACCTAGGGTTCAATGGCCCCAACACCATGAGCCACCCAATAACAGACCTCACCACTTTCCACAGTGTTGTTGCGGACCACAGGTCCCTCCTACCTGAGTAACTTTATAACAGTTAGATTTTCTCTGGTTAAGTCACCTCAGTGAAACAGTATAGAAATAGTGTGTCCGCCGAAATCCTGATTCTTAAAAATATGCATAAATTTTTATGGAAAAAAATCTGGAAGGATATTAATAATACCAGACCCTGTTCTGTGTGTTTTATATGTATCACCTGGAACCCGGATGTCCATCCCAGGAGGTGGGTTTAGAGAAGTGACATAACTCACTTAAATTCCCAACCCAGAGGAGGACTTGAACCTACACAGTCTATTCCAGAGCTTATGTGCTAAATAAATACATTCTAGTATTTTTCCCTCTGTTAACAATCCCCATTGGAATGGTATGATTATATGGATTCCGTTTCTTCACTTATACTTTTTTGACATTGCCCAATTTTTCTGTCCTAGATCATGGTACATCAGGGAGTACAGGATACTGGTTAAGAGCAAGGTGTGTGCAGCCAGCTGCCCCTGGCTCTGGTCCCAGCTTGCTGCTTACTACCTGTGTGACTGCGGGTGGCCGCTTCACCTCTCTGAGCCTCCGCTTCCTCACCGGTAGAGTAGAACAATAGTGGTGTCTACCTCAGTGGGTCGTCATGGGGAGTAGATGAGTTACCCTAGATAAAGCTAGTGTGGTGTGCTGGGCACACCTCCAAGTCCTCTGTGTATAGGTGATTAATGTTGATTAAATGAGTCTGCAGGCTGCTGGCCCATCACACAATCCCTTATTTCATCTGAGCCCCCAATATGAGATTGGTCCGAAAGGGTCATTCTGAGGACAACTCCTCAGAGAACAGAATGTAGCTGTATCTCCTGTCTTGCCCCCAAATGAGAATAAATTATGGTGGGGACTTCGGGGAGGACAAAGTTTGAATGAGGAAGAATTGAGAAACCTGACTTTGCAAGAGCCCTTTTCTGAAGGCTTCTCCCCTCTGGGGATCAGAGAAGACTAATCAGCAGCTTAGGGCCTGTTTAGAGAACCCCTGTGAGTGACACGCTCCCCTGCCCTGGTCTAATTGCCTTCCTGGAATGCCCAGAATAAGGCGGAGATGCAGGCACTTATTAATTGGTACAACTGTGGGTGCTGGGGCTTGAAAGCTGTAGGTGCTGAAGATGTCTATTCCCTGGATCCCTGAAAACCCCACTTAGACACCACACTCTACTCCTGCCCAGCCCAGTCTTCTGGATCCAGCCTGCTGGAGGTGAGTGTGGCAATAGCAGAACAGAGAGAAAATGAACTTTATAACAGTTATTTCTATACTGTTATAACTCACTGAGGTGAGTTAACTAGAGAAAATTTAACTGTTCTAAAGTTACTCAGTCCAGATTCCAAGTGTACTTGACAACTTGTATCTTAGTTTCCTCTCATGTCAAATGGGTTTATCTCTTTTTTTCTTTAGAGAGTAGAGCCAAAGCAGGTACTTGTTGGGGAGCCCAATGTACTGGGAGTTATTAGGTTCGCTTCCCCCTTGCAGTGACGTAAGACACTTAGCCTTTGAAGCCTCAGTTTCCTCATCCATAACACGGGATGGACAATGCCTCTCATGCCTGCTTCAGGTGTTGTTTTCAGAATGAGAAGGGACAGGGTAGGTGGGACCATGTGAAAAATTAAGCTGGCTATTAAAAAAAATTTTTTTAAAATATTTATTCATTTTTGAGAGGGGGGTAGGGGCAGAGAGAGAGAGGGAGACACAGAATATGCACCAGGTTTCAGGCTCTGAGCTGTCAGCACAGAGCCTAATGCAGGATTCAAACCCATGAACCGTGAGATCATGACCAGAGCCAAAGTGGGTCACTAAACTGACTGAGCCATCCAGGCACCCCAAGGTGGCTATTTAAATTTAAAGTTTTCTATTAAGAAAAGGGGAAGAGAAAATACCTACCTTGTTGAATCTCTAAGAAACTTGTAACTCTGGAAGGTACTTGAAATGCCATGGTACTGGCATTTCAGAAAGATCTGGAAGCAATAAAATAGATGGGTCTCCTTTGTGGGACAGTAATTTCCCCATCACTGTGATTTGTCAGGAAGGGTCACCATTAGCACCAAGACCAGTCATCAGCGATGCTCCAGAGAGGGTTTCTGTTGTGGGTGAAAGGGAAATTAAAATTAGATTCCTGCAGCTAGAGTCCATGGCGCTACTTTCTGTGGGTTCTGGGCTGAGCTGCCGCTAAGGCAAGAGAACTGAGGTCACTCATTTAGGACTTTGGGAGAGGCTCTAAGGAGGTTAGGGGGTGAAAGAGCCCCATCCAGAGCTAAAGAGACCTGATGCTTATGCTCATAATTGCAAGGCTGGCTCTGTCTAGTTGTCCCTATCATCAAAATCTTTCTCCCACCCCACTCAATTTCCCCTTTAGAGGAAGGCTGTCCGTCTGATGTCACGACTCTCCCAGACATGGAGAATTTGAGTAGTTCTAGGCGTCAGGAGAGCAGTACTATCTACCCTCTGAAAAGGACCAGCAATCCTGGCAGTAGAAAGAGTCTTGTCAGTCTGCAAATCTAGGCTCTACTCACTCCTAACCTCTTCCATTGGGAGTTAGCTTCTAGGCAAGACCCATCTCTCGGTGCCTCTTTCCTCATCTCTGCTTACCCCGCCTGAAGGCAGAAGGGCAAAACCATGACCTTTCAGTTCCAAGATGCTTCTGCACACTCAGTCCAGGAAGCATATGGGTCAGAGCAGGCACTGGTGAAGGCGAAGTGTGAGAGCCCCTTTGAGGTCAGTATTTGGATAGATTTGATATGCCATTCTAGATGTTTATTTGCCAGATCACAATGTGAGGAAGGACCTCAAGATTTCCACTTTTCAGATCTTTCTCCCCACACCTCCCATCTGAATCACCATGACCACCATGGTGAAGGGTTCGGTGGTGTGGTGGAAAGGGTTCTGGGTCCCAGGTCTGGCTTTTCTTTCTAGCTATGTGACTTTTGGACAAGTCGGTTGACCTCTCTGAGTCCCACTTTCCGCATCTGAACATGGGTTGTGTGAGGATCAGATGAGATAAGGGGTGCACAATGTTCTAAAATGAGGGATCATGAAAGCCATTTGTAATTTGGGGGAGGAGGGAATCCACACCTTCCAGGGTATGCAACAGAATCAATCTCTGTTGAACACACAATCTGCCATCTCATTTCATCCTACAACACTCCTGTGACTTACGTAGTTTCATGTACATCTTCCAGACAAAAGAGCTGAGCCCCAGAGAATTTAGGCACCTGGCTGGTGCTTGACCCCGCAGTACTAGGACCTCAAAGCATCCCATGCCAGCATTCCGGTTCTGCCTTCCTGCTATTCTCAGTGAGGCTTGCCGGAGAATTTTTCCTATGTATTTATGGGTTTAAATCCAACTGGAAAAAGACCGACTAAAGTTTGTTTTTCAAATGAGTTCCTGAGGACTCTATTTTCACCTCTAGGTTGAGCCGTTTCGTTACCTGAACACAGACAGAGTGTGGGTGGAAGAACCTCTGTGTTTTTCACCATTTAAGCATTCTGAAGACCCAAGTCCACCCTGACACTTTGAGTAGCAGTCAAAGCACCTTGTACCTCATTCCTTTATTCCTTTTTCCTCTTCAAGTCATCACAAGCAGATGATACCAGGTCTATTATAGTGGCAGAGGTAGGATACTGTCATCTATGTCTGTTTAGTTCTATATATTCATCACTACATCCCCAGTGTCCAGACTGCTGCCTGCACAGAGTATAAAAGCAGATCTTTTCAAAATCTTTGTTGCATACTTCCAGCTGAGAGCAATGGCTATATAACTTGAGGCACACCATACCACCTTTGTATCTCACCATTTTTAAATAACTTTAAACCTGCCTTGGAAGATCTAAGTGGGTTAGTTGTGCTGAGCTATATAAATACGCCTCAGATCCATGGCGGTATACTTTCCACATCATGTGCTATTATGAAGATGGTGTCTGGGCCCTTATAACAGTCCTGTCCAAGGGTGAACTTTTTACTTTTAAAATCATCTACCAATACATTTTCTTGTAGGATCCATAGTGGCCTCTTGGTTCCTAGGGGCCAGAGTTTCTCTGCTCTAAAATGATATCCTTAAGTCTGCTGGGCTTTCTCTCTTCTGAAACCCTTGTTAGTTTTCTGAGGCTCAGAGGAGGTTTGGGGGAGCATTAATCATCTCAAAGAGCAGGCGATCTTGAGGACTTTGTCCGTAGCTGTGGAATGTGGGAGAATTCCATGTCTTAGGTGTGTTTACCAGGAGCTGCAGGTCTTGAGCAGATGTGACTAATATGGAGGAAATATAGCATGGACTTCCGGAGGTCACCAAAGGAAGCCTGTACGGGAGCAGACAATGTGTTGGATCAATGATTAGATAACAGATCACTGAGAGTGTGAAATCCCAATTTTGCTCAATACCATGGAGCATGGTGGGTTCTTGATGGCATTCAGGACTTACTTTCTTCCTGTGCATCCTTGAAAGCCAGTAATGTCAACTATTTTATGGCTTCAGAAACAGGAAACTGCTGCTTCAGTGATCTATTCATATTTCCCTAGCAATTTAGTTTATCTAGATTGACTGGGACCAAATATTTCCCTCTGAGGCCACACTGAGGCCCCCTGTAGGTCTTCTCCCTTCCCGAAAATTTTGTGGAGCTGCTATTTGTTTTCCCTAAACTTAATCATTAGGAAGCTAACTGGCTCTTCTATCTAGAAGATCATTTTGAATCGGTTCAGGAATTTAGACAATGTATCCCAAGGCAAGGTGGACCTGTGCTTGGAGAGACCAGGCTTTCAAGCTCCCCTGCTGATCAACAGACACTCAGCCAACTTTGGTTTTCTTTAAAATTGTCCCCTGCCCTTTGCAACATGGGCCTACTTGATACTCAGAAGAATCACATTCGAGTGTGTTTTGAGTTCAGGGAATTCCCATGCTCCTCACCGTCTCAAAATGGAGGGCCCGGTCATCTTGGGATCTGGATTTATGAAGATTTCAGGAGCTGGCTACAGTACCCAGACCTTCCTAAACTTTCCATTTTCTCCCTTGAGCATCTGCTTTTCTTTGTCATCCATAGATCAGTCTGATTTCGGTTGAACCACTGTTTGTGCACTGTCTTTCCAGAACCCACTTGGCAAAGTCTTCTAGTGTTCTTACCGGTCCAGTGATGATAGGGCTACTTATTCTGATGGTGCTGGCATCTGGCAAACAAGCAATTTTATTTTGTGTTTATTTATTTATCAATACTTCTTTCCAAAAGAGACTTGTAGTCGCTCATAAAAATGCATGGCACGCAGTAAGATACAATAAATTAAAAATGAGGAATGAGACTTGGGCAAAGTGCATGTCGGTAGATGATAATGAGGACCCAGGAGCAAGGTTGGTTCACATGACTTTTGTCTTTCAACTTCAAGCTGTGCTAAAGGTGATGGTACCTTGGTGGCCACACAGACCTCATTAGAGTTTGATTCTGCTGGTCACCCCGTGCGTCCTTCTGCCCTCCCAACCCTGCAGACAAGACATAACCAGTAAAGGTGATACTATAGAAGGGGGGGACATGTGGAGTGTTGTCAACTCAGAACTGGAGCGATTTTCCAAAACCTTATCTAACTTATGTTATTTTCCTCCCTGTCCAGGTGTAGTAGGTAATTTATGTAAAGCTGCTAAAAAATTCTGGGCATAAAAATGGTGTCCCTTACATGATGTCTACATTCATGAGCAAATGGGTAGTGGCTGGGGACATGCCTGGGAGACAGACAGACGTGGTTCAAATCTCAGTGCAGTGTTTTACCTCAACCACATTAGGCCTCTGTTGTCCAGTCCATAAATAGGGACAATGATGATACGTCCTAGGGTGGGGTGTTGTGGGAAGTAAATGAAGCAGTTTATATAAAGCACCTAGAACAGTATCTAGCGCACAGTGGGGGCTGGGCTGTCTTGCTGCCATTCTTCCTTATTATTATCAATATGTGCTCTTTCCATCTCTCACTGGACATGTAAGAGGAGTGAGACCATCACGTTACAGAGCAGGGCACAGCACTAAGGTCCTTCCGTGCAGCCTTCTCATGTGAGGACACAGATCCAGAGACAGGAAGATAGTGGCTTAGGTTTACACAGTGCATCTGTGGCAGAAACTGGACTTGAATTCAGGCCCTAGATGCAGTTTCCAGCCTTCCTGCTATATATACTCTCTCAGGCTTACCCTACTCAACTGCCTCTCCCCAACCATGACTCTTCTCCCTCCAAGGAAAATCCAGGGGAGATCCAAAAGTGTCTGTTAGGGTGGTGACCGAATGAAGTGGGTCTCCTGACCTCTGCTTCCCCAGCCCCAGTCCTGAAACTGGACTACAGGGTCCCAGTGATGAGCCCTGGTGTAGGTTAGCAGAAGCACAATGAACTTGGAATCAGAAGTCCTGGTACCATTCGTTAACTGTGCGGCCTTGGGAAAGTCGGTTTAGTCACCTTGTGCCTCATTTTACTCAACAATAAAAAGGGGGAATAAATGGCATTTCTGAAAGGCAAAACAACCCAGTGGTTGAAAAATCATTTTTGTAGCAGTATTAAGTATTTACTCTGTACTAGGAACAATGCATGTGTTTCCATGAATTATCTTTTACCACTCAGAACACAGCAGTGCTGTTACTGTTATTGCATAGATGTTGAGAATGAGTTTCTAGAGATCAAGTACCTTGCTCAAAGTCTCCCAAATAGAAATGACCAAGTCTGAGTTGGGAATGAGCACTGTCTGTCTTTAGGGCCCATTTTCTTAGCCACTATGCTATGTGACTGGGATTCCAGCCTTATTTGTTTTTAAGTTTTATTTATTTATTTTGAGAGAGACAGAGACAGCACGAGTGGGGGAGGTGCAGAGAGAGAGGGAGAGGCATAATTCTAAGCAGGCTCCATACTGTCAGCACGGAGCCCAACGTGGGGCTGGAACTCATGAAACTGTGAGATCATGACCTAAGTGGAAACCAAGAGTCAGATGCTTAATCCACTAAGCTACCCAGGCGCCCCTCCAGTCTTATCTTTTAAATAGATTTTTGTTTATTTTTTTTTATTGAAGTATAATTAACATACAGTGTTATATTAGTTTAAGATGTACAATATAGTGATTCAGCAATTCTATACATAACTCAGAGTTCATCACATTAAGTGTTGTTACTCCATTTCTCCCATTCCCCCTATGCCTCCCTTCTGGTAACAACCAGTTTGTTCTCTGTATTTGAGAGTCTGGGTTTTTTTTTTTGTCTCTTTTTTTCTTTCTTTGTTCATTTGTTTTATGTTTTAAATTCCAAATTCAGAATTCAAGAGTAAAGTCACATGGTATTTGTGAAATCATATGGTGTTTGTCTTCCTCTGTCTAACTTATTTTACTTAGCACAATACACTCTAGGTCCATCTATGTTGTTGCAAAGGGCAAGACCTTATTTAAAAAAATGTAAATGTTATTTGTTTTTGAGAGAAAGAACAGAGCACAAGTGGGGGTTGAGCAGAGAGAAAGGGAAACACAGAATACGAAGCAGGCTCCAGGCTCTGAGCGGTCAGCACAGAGCCCAGCGTGGGGCTCAAACTCACAAACCGTGAGATCATGACTTGAGCCAAAGTCTGACACTTGACCAGCTGAGTCACCCAGTGGACTAAGATCTTATTTTTAAAATAAATTTAATTCTGTGTGTGTGTGTATGTTTTGCGTATATATACCATATCTTCTTTATCTATTCATTTATGGATGGGCACCTGGGTCGCTTCCATATCTTGGCTATTGTAAATAATGTTGCCAGAAACATAGGGGTGTGTGTATCTTTTCGAATTAGTGTTTTCCTTTTTTGGGGGGTAAATACCCAGTAGTGGAATTAGTGGGTCATATGGTAATTCCATTTTTAATTTTTTGAGGACCCTCCATACTGTTTCTTTACCCAGTGATCATAGGTTGATCATCGAGACTCTGATACCTCAGGGGCTTCTCTCTCTATTAGGAAGTAGCCACTTCTGAACAAAGCTGCCTTGAGAATGTTTCACAGGAACCTGAAAAACTCCGTATATTTTGTACTGGGAGTGGGGTGGTCCCATGGTGATGATTTGTGTCTCCATTTTCTACTCTTTGTGGGTGAAAGTATGCACGTAAGTGTGAATAGTTAACTGATCCCCATAGCGTTTCTACTAAAATGCCACCTTTTCAATGAAACTTCTTTTTTTATTAAAAATTTTTAATGTTTATTTTATTTTTGTATGAAAGAGAGACAGAGCACAAGTGGGGGAGGAGCAGAGAGGGAGGGAGACACAAAATTCAAAACAGAGCAAATTCAGCCTGCTCTGAGCTGTTAGCACAGAGCCTGACACGGGGCTCAAACTCACGAACTGTGAGACCATGACCTGAGCTGAAGTTGGACGCCCAACTGACTGAGCCCAGGCACCCCGTGAAACTTCTTTTTTAAAATGTTTATTTATTTTGAGAGAGAGAGAGAGAGAGAGAGAGAAAGAGAATCCCAAGTAGGTTCCATGCTCAAATTAGAGCCCAACATGGGGCTCCACCTCACAAACTGAGATCATGACCTGAGCCAAAATCAAAAGTCAGATGTTTAACCAACTGAGCCACCCAGGCGCCCCTTCCATGAACCTTCTCATGGTCCTGTTTAATACTCTCTTCTTTACTTTGACTCTCCCAATTCCCCACAACATGGGTGGTGTGTGTGTGTGTGTGTGTGTGTGTGTGTGTGTGTGTAACAGCACTTGTCGTCATCTATCATGGTAGAAAATATACTTCTTCTTTTTTAAAAAAAATATATTGCATATGACTGGCCCTCGGCTAGAATGACTGCTCTAGAAGGCAGACATCTTTGTCTGTGGTATTCTGAGCAACCAGAAGAATGCTTGCCACATGGTAAGTTCTTAGTAGATTCTTACTGAATAAATAAATGAATATAGTCTCTCTCTCTCTCTCTCTCTCTCTCTTTGTTTTCCCCCTTGGTCAGGACTATTTGGGTGAATTCCTTTTAGAACACAGCAAATCATTGTTTTGGCCGAAGGTCAAGATTAGATTGGGCTCCAAGGGAAAAGAAAAACCCTCCTAAATATCCACATTGTCAGGAATTCAGCGGGGGAAAAACACCAGATGCTGACCTTTATTTCATCCATAGATCAGCTTTTATCAAACACTGATCAAAGTTTCATTTTCTTATTTATCTGAAATCCTATGAGATCTCTCTCAAATTCAGTTTTTATTTCAAGGATGGAAGGAGGACAAAAATACCCACCTTTGAAGTCTGCATTCAGTATTCCCATTACCCCAGATCATCTGCATCTAAAGGTACAGAGACAAGATTGTCCAAATACTTGGCAAGAACTCTAACTGTATTAGAATTCTAAACCCAGTGTGATGCCTTTGTCTCTTAATGAGCTGGGCAGGCTAATTCTGGAATGGCTCGATTCAAGTAGCTCATTGATTGATAATGATCTGGCATTTAAAAAAAATGGGACAGGTCCTTTGGAATAAGAGAATTTGGAAACCAGGCCATGCTGTTTGGCAGGAACAGAGAGGAAGAAGTGACTTGGCGGGCAACAGGTGGTAGAGGTTCTAACAGAAATTGTTCTTCACGGTTCCCTGTCTTGCATCCAGCTCCATTGTGTTCACATGCACATCAAAAACAACCAGTAAGAGAGATGGATTTGACACTGGGACTCCAGGGGGCTGTGGATTGGGAGATAAGAAGATGCCACAATGTCCATGAACCTAGGAGTGTCTTACTCTGTTAGTGCAGAATTTAGAAAAAATGATGCTAAGTGTGTGAGCCAGACCATGTGCTAGGAATGGTACATCTGTTATGTTCTTCACAGTAGTAACTTTGGCGTTGAAATGCCTATTACACCAACAAGGAGACTGAGATTCAGATACATGCATGAACTTGTCTGAGGTCTCAAGGAATTTGAACTTAGGTCTGATTTCAAAGCCCATGTATTTAATACTATACCACTAGGCTTTCTCCAACAAAGTGGTGCTTTCTAGCTCTGTTGTGAAGCTGATGAGGGTTTCCAGTTGGGAACCTGTCAGAGGTTTGGAAACGTCTAAGGAACTGAGTTCTAGCTTCAGCTATGAAATAATGAACTAGTCACTTCATCTCTTTGACCCTCATATTCTTCTCTCAAAAATGGGAAGAACAATATATGCTTCGAAGGATTTCCAAAATGTCAAATGAAGTAAAGTTTGTAAAAAAAAATGCAAAGTGCTTTACAAATCTAAAAACTCATTACCATTGCTGAGAACAATCAATCACCTTAATTTGTCTTTAATGAGATTTTATTTTTTATTCCAGTGGATGACCTAGGATTTATGGCGGAGAATGACACTGCTGTGACAGAATTCATTCTGATAGCATTCCAGCTGTCGCCAGAGCTGCAGATGGGTCTCTTCTTTGTGTTTCTGGTCCTATATTTCATCACCATGGGGGGTAACCTGGGCATGATAGTGTTGATTCAGAGAGAACTTCGTCTCCAAACTCCCATGTACTTCTTCCTCCGCCACCTTTCCTTCCTGGACATTTGCTACTCTTCAGTCATTGTCCCTCAGTTTCTTGAGACCTTGGGTACCCATAAGATGGCCATCACCTACAAGCGCTGTGCCACCCAGTTCTTCTTCTTTACACTCTGTGCGAGCACTGAATGTTTCCTTTTGGCTGTGATGGCTTATGACCGCTACATGGCTGTGTGTAACCCCCTCTTCTATGCCACTGCCATGACACCACAGACCTGCCTGGGGCTGGTGGCTGGGGCATATGCTGGGGCCATGGTCAATGCTGTGATCCGCACTGGGTGTACCTTTTCAATCTCCTTCTGTAAGTCCAACCACATGGACTTCTTTTTTTGTGACCTCCCGCCCCTGCTGAAGCTTGCGTGTAGTGAAACCAAACCACAGGAACGGGTCATCTACCTCTTAGCTTTCTTGGTCATTACAACCAGCATTTCAGTGATTCTTATATCCTACTTTTTTATCATTCATGCTATTCTGAAGATTCGTACAGCAGGTGGCAAAGCCAAGACTTTCTCCACCTGTGCTTCTCACATGACTGCAGTGGCTCTTTTCTTTGGGACACTCATATTCATCTACCTGAAAGGTAACATGGGTAAATCCCTTGGGGAGGATAAGATTGTGTCAGTATTTTACACCGTGGTCATCCCTATGCTGAACCCAATGATCTACAGCCTGAGAAACAAGGAAGTGAAGGAGGCTCTGAAGAAAGCTCTCAACAAGATAAAGGTTTCCCAAGTAGAGTAAGACATGAGCCCCATAAATTCAGAAGCTCCTGCAAATCATCCTTTGGGCTTTGGGCTTCTCTCCTTAACACATGAACTAGATTTCACAATGACAAAGACATATGGAGGCAAAAAAAAAAATGTAACTTTGGGTACCAGCAATTTCTTTATTAGCTCTATGACCTTCACTCAGAAATTCTCTGCCCCAGTTTTCACATCAGTAAAAATTCCTGCCTTGCTATGATTAAAGCCAGGATGAAGAGAGATGGAATGCCAAAGGGCTTTATAAATAATAACACGCTGTAAAATTGAAAATTGACTTTCTTACCTGTCCCGGGTATTGCTGAGCATTTTCTCAGCTACTTGAATTCAAAAGAATTCAAGCTACCAAGCTAACTTTTGCACTTGAATAATTACAAAACTATGGCTTCCTGTTTACATGGTGGGGGTAGTTACATTCTTTGGTTGTGGGTAGTGGGGTGGAAATCAGCCTTGACCAAAGAAACCTTTTCCCAACATTCAATCATATCCAATTTAGGTGTTTGGCATAAAAAATACAAGTAGCTAGAGAGGAAGAAAAAATAGAGGGCAAAGGAGATGTAAACTGGGAAATGTTCACCTAGAATATGTTCACCTACTTCCCAAGATAGCACGGAGGACCAAGACACTGTAGAATAAAAGAAAGAAGTAATTTTTGCATTAATTATTGGAAGTAATTTGGTCTGATGTAGAGCTGAACTGGGTCCCACATATAACTTCTGAAATATTTCTTGATCACCAAAGGTCAGAAGCTCTGTTTTATTTCTGAAGGATTGTTCAAAGACCATCTCAAGCTATTTTCTAGTTTCCATTAATGAAAACCACTCTCTACCTCCATCATGTGTAGGTCTTTTACTTTATTGTCAGAAGACAGATAACTATGAATCCGACTGCCGCCTTTTAATAATCTCCACATTGGCTAGAAACATTACTTGGCAAACGTCTCCATAGCGTTTCCACAACCGTATTCATCAACGCAGCAAATATTTATGGACTATTCACTATGTATCAGACATAATACTAGGTTCAGGAATATAGAAATAAATAAGATAGACTTGGTTCCTCCTTCATGGGGATTAGAACCTGCAGCATAGACATATATAAACCATTACAGTTGATTTATTTTTTTCATATGGTTTTGAAAAGTGGGAAAAAAGCAACACAGGATACTGTTACACTGCACGGTAGGGTTCTGACCTAGTTTCGTGTGGTCGGAAAAGCCCTCCCTGAGGAACTGACATTTATGCTGAGGCTTAGTGGGAAGCAGGTCATAGTCATGGGCTGAGGAGCTGTGGGGAGTCAGAGCGGCTGCAGCATAAGGACAGGGGCTGAGTGTGACATGCAGCTGGAGAATTCAGGGGTAACTGGGTTACAGAGAGCCTTGCAGGCTCACTTAGGGACTTGTGGACTTTACTCCAAGAGCAAGGCTTGAAACGATCATATCTGAATTTTAAAGAGATCTCTTTGGCTGCAGTGTGATGGAATGGAAGCGGGGGTGCTGTGGCCTGTGGTGGTGCAGATGGAAGAAAGCATACCCATTTCGTCTAAGAGGCAACAAACGGTGCATTCTGGGATATGGGGTTTGATTTCCACACAGCACTGTGTGCTTCGTTCTAAAATATGTACAAGGGCAGGGCTCCTGGGTGGCTCAGTTGGTTGAGCGTCCGACTTGATTTCGGCTCAGCTCATGATTCCAGGGTCATAGGATTGAGCCTTGCATCAGTGCTTGTGTATGCTCTCTCTCTGAAATAAAATAAAATAAAATAAAATAAAATAAAATAAAATAAAATAAAATACATTTAAGAAGCAAGAAAGCCCACAAGTGCATGGCCATGATGTTGGTATAGCACTGATTCTTAGAAAATGGTGACATTTGGGAAATACAATTTTGGAGGCATCTACTTTTTCATTGGTACACCTTTCCTTCCTGCATGCAGCCTTCCTTAGGTATACATCAAAATGGCCATCAACTTCTCCCTTTCAAGAGGGCAACCTATTTTCATTAACTCCTACTGTGTGCCAGGCTGTTTCAGTAGGCTGAAGAAATCACTCCTTGCAGGGTTTCTTACATGCTTAAAGTCAGGAAAAGCCTTTAACTTAAAAAAAATATATAAATGCAGCGCACCTGGGTGGCTCAGTTGGTTACACGTCTGCCTGGCTCAGGGCATGATCTCACAGTTCGTGAGTTCAAGCCCCGCATCGGGCTCTCTGCTGTCAGCACAGAGGCCGCTTCGGATCCTCTTTGTCCCTCTCTCTCTGCCCTTCCCGCCTCGTGCTCTCTCTCTCTCTCTCAAAAATAAATAAACATTAAAAAATATATATATAACTGGGGAAAATGCTAGACAGTGAGCGTGCTATTTTGGTGGTGGTGGCGCCTTCCAAGTTTCCTCCCACCTTCTACTTGGTGAGTGGCCACAAACTGCCTATAAAGAAATGACCTTTAAAAAAAAAAAGAGGGGGCACCTGGGTGGCTCAGTCGGTTAAGTGGCCGACTTCAGCTCAGGTCATGATCTCCCGGTTCGTGGGTTTGAGCCCCGAATCGGGCTCTGTGCTGACAGCTCAGAGCCTGGAGCCTGTCTTCGGAGTCTGTGTCTCTCTCTCTCTGTCCCTCCCCCACTCATGCTCTGTTTCTCTCTGGCTCAATAATAAATAAAAACATTAAAAAATTTAAAAAAAAGAAAAAAGAAATGACCTTTCATGCAGGTGTGGTATTTGATGTATATACAACTATTTCCGGGATGCACCAAGTGGATAAAAATAAAATTTTTATTTTTAGTGTGTTTTAGGGGATTGCTTTCCGATTAATGTGCGAAGGCACTGAAAGAAATGGCATTTATGGTGAATTTCCACTTGCATAATTTAATAAACGAGTGAAAATGTCTATAAATTACCTAATGTGTGTTGAACTCTGTGCCAAGAGTTTTTACTTATCTCATTGACAGCTCTCCTTCTTTTTATTTTTTATTTTTATTTTTGAAGCGTAGTTGACATACAGTGTTTTATTAGTTTCAGGTGTATAACACAGTGATTCGACAGTTCTATACTTCACTCAGTACTCACCACATTAAGTGTGTGTGTGTGTATGGAGTCTTTAGGTTTTTCTTTCTATATTTCTCTGTTTGCAAGTGACAGTATCATGTCATTTGCAAATAGTGCCAGTTTTACTTCTTTTTTACCAGTCTGGATGCCTTGCATTTCTGTTTACTTGCCTGGGCTAGGACTTCCAATACTATATTCAATAAAAGTGGCAAGGGTGGACATCTTGGTCTTGGTCTTGATAGCTTTCATTTTGAAAATAGACTTTACAATAATCTTTTCGAAAATAGAATCCTCTGATTGATTTTATGTGTTGGTTTTGACTGAGTCACAGGGTGCTCAGATATTTGGAGAAACACTATTTCTGGGGTATCTGTAAAGATGCTTCCAGATGGTATTTGCATTTGAATCAGTGGACCCAGTGAAGCAAGCCACCCTCCCCCTGTAGAGGTGGGCATGATCCAATCGACTGAAGGCGTGAGTAGAACAACAGGCAGAGGAAGGGAGACCTCATTCCTCCTGCTCTGCCTGACTGCCTGGGGTGTACTTGGAGTGAGAGTCACACCATTGGCTCCCTTGGTTTTCAGGCTTCAGACTGAACTACTCCACTGTTTTCCTGAGTCTCCTGGATGGTTTCAGCTTCCGTACAAGAATCTGCATGAGCCAGTTCTTTATAATGTCCTATGCAGGGCTCCTCGGTGGCTCAGTCGGTTAAGCATCTGACGTCAGCTCAGGTCATGATCTCACGGTTTGTGGGTTCGAGCCCCAAATTGGGCTCTGTGCTGACAGCTCAGAGCCTAGAGCCTGCTTCCGAGTCTGTGTCTCCCTCTCTCTCTGTCCCTTCCCTTTTTGTACCCTCTCTCTCTCTCTCAAAAGTAAATTAAAAAAATAAATGTCCTATGCCATAAACAGATCCATCTTCTCCAAAAGTTTCCTACCTCCCTCTTTATTTATTATTATTGTTTTGTGATAAAAGTACTTAACATAAGATCAACTCTTTTAACAAATTTTTAATATAGTATTTTTAGTATACATTGTGGTGATATTTTCACTACCACAAACTGTCCTGAAGTGGCCAAAAAAATCTCCATAAAGGGGCTCCTGGATGGTTCTGGCGGTTAAACATCTGACTCCTGATTTTGGCTCAGGTCATGATCATGATGTCCTGGTCATGAGATCAAGCCCCCTATGAGGCTTGGCATGGAGTGCAGAGCCTGCTTGGGATTCTCTCTCTCCATACCTGTTCCCCACTCATGCTCACTGTCTCTCTCTCTCTCTCTCTCTCTCTCTCTCAAAAGAAATAAATAAAACTTAAAAAAAATAAAAATCTCCATATATATGTCCTGCTGGTTCTGTATCTCTAGAGAACCCTGAATAATAAAATCTAGTTGGTAATATGGAAGTCTTTTTTTTAAAATCCCCTTCAGCTTCTAAGTGTATTTTTTTTTAAAGCACTGGGTTTTGGAATAAGTTTCTGCTGTAGTACTTTGGCCTCAATCTACCAAAAATGATATAGAAAAGCTGAAGAAAGCAGACCATCAGACTTTGAATGGTTCCATTTAACTCAATACATCAAGAGACCGAAGTGTTATATTCTTATCACTTAGATTATCAAAAAGTGATGTCACCAAGATGGGATTTTAGGAGACTCCACAGAGATCAATAATTAGTTAACTATAAACAAAACATCCCTGGGATAGCTCATGAATCCACTTGAAAGACTTCAGCAACCCAGGAGCAAAAAACCCAAAATGAAACAAAACAGAACAAAAAACAAAAACAAAAACAAACTAATCCCCAAAAACCTCTGAGAATAATCCCACAGATAGGGAAGGAAAAACAGCTTCATTTTGCCTATATCGTTCCATCCCCCAGCCTGGCACAGGTCAGTGTCAAGAGGGAATTTCCCACCAAGAAATGGGAGATTGAGATGAATGACCAGTGTCCTTCTCAGGGCAATGCACAAAGGACCCACTCAGAGTTACGCGTCCCAGAGACAGCTATGAACCAGGAAGAGGAGGAGGGGCTACCAGTTCAGCTACAGAGTGAAAGTGACCATGGTTCCCAGTGACCTGCTCTGCAAAGGAACCCAGAAGCTTTTGCCACTGAAGAAACAAATGGCCATCACAGTCGTGGGTCCCATGCAGATTTCACTGGTTTTCACCCCACGGGTTTTTGTGTGTGCAGATGCTAGCCACCGGAGTCCCTCCCACTTCTTTACCCCTGCCCCCTCTGCACCACAGGCCAGCCCAAGTCTCCGTGGCTGTGTGAGTGCAACACTCCGGCTTAGACCCCCACAGCTGGCCCTCACTGTCATGTGTATGCTCAAGGCTAGCCCATCGATCTGTGCACTTACACGCTTATAGCCTGACTCTTGTCACCAGCCCTCACTGCTGTGCCCAAGCCCATGGAGAGACTCTGTAGCCACAAGAGTGCATGATGACAGCCAGGGCTTTTTGACACCAGAAGCAAAGGCAACAGGTAAAATCAACAAGTGAGCCTCCAAACTGAAAAGCTTCTGCACAGTAAATGAAATGATCAACAAAATGAAAAGTCAACCTATGAACGTGAGAAAATATTTGCAAACCATGTGTCTGATAAGAGTTTAGTATCCAAAATACATAAGGAACTCATACAACCCAAAAGCAATAAAACAAACAATTCAATTAAAAATGGGTAGAGGGCCTGAATAGATATTTTCCTGTAGAGAACATGCAGATGGACAATAGGTACACAATAGTGATCAGTGTCACTAACCAGAAGGGAAATGCAAATCAAAACCACAGTGAGATACTGCCTCACACTTGCTCGAATGGCTGCTATCGAGAAAGCAAGAGATAACAAATGTTGGTCAGGATATGGAGAAAAGGGAATCTTTGTGCACTGTTGGTGGGAATGTAAACTGGTACAATCACAATGGAAAACAGTAGGGACAGTCCTCAAAAAATTAAAAATAGAACTACCATGTGACCCAACGATCCCACTTCTGGGTGGTTTATCCAAAGAGAATGAAATCAGGATATATAACAGGTATCTGCATTCCCATATTGATTGCAGCTTTATTCACAAAAGCCAAAACATGGAAACAACTTAAGCTTCTATGGGCAGATGGATGGATAAGGAAAACACGGCATGTGCATGCAGGAATATTATTCAGCCATAAAAAAGAAAAATCCCGCTTTTTCTAACAACATGGATAGACCTAGAGGGTATTATTATGCTAAGTGAAATAGGTCAGACAGAGAAAGACAAATACCATATGATCTCGCTTCTGTGTGGAATCTTAACAGTCAAACTCACAGAAACAGAGAGTAGATTGACTGTTACCAGGGGCTGGGAGGTGGGTAAATAGGGAGGATGTTGGTCAAAGAGTACAAACTTTCCAATGTAAGGTGAGAAAGTTCTGGATCTGATGAACAGCATGGTGACTGTACATGAAGGTTGCCATGAGATAAATCTCATGTGTTCACACCATAAAAACAATAACAAAATGGTAATTATGTGAGGTGAAGGCTGTGTTAACTAACCTCATTGTGGTAAACATTTCACAGCATATATGTGCATGAGATCATCACATTGTGTACCTTAAACTCCCACAGTGTTATATACGTCCATTATATCTCAATAAAACCGGGGGTAGAGACAACACCAATACTTTATTGTGATTTCCTTTTTTTCAGATTTATTAATCTGAATGGAGGAATGTAGATGTGAGGCCAAATGAATTAGATTATCACATAAGAGCATGTGTGTATAGTAGAATTAGGGAATATAACCCACATAGCCCATAATCTTGGGTCTTTGGTTAGAGTGTATATTTATATGTTTACTTTTGTGTATATCGGTGTGGATGTCATTTGAAAGAGTCATAACCCTTCAGATAAGATCAACAAAAATCACAAAAAAATTCTTTTTTTTGGGTATGAAGATCAATAGAAGGCAGATAAAATACTTCTCACATTTCTTTCTCTGTTCCCCTTGCTCACATCCTATTGGTCTAGCCTACAAGGAAGGGAAAATACCTCCATCACAGCCATTGTACAAACAACCTCAAGAACAGAGCGGCTCAAGCCCCAACCTGATCTTCCATATCTTTTTGGCAGCAATAGGGGTAGAGGCCAAAAAGAGGCTGAAGGATTTTGGCTAAAAGGTTTTATTGGTAATGGAGTTCAAAGAAGGTAAGACAACTCTGGGCTCTAAATCTCATTTTTCCCGGTGCTGAATTCAAACCTCAAACAGTATTTTCTCCTGAATCTTAGTTGGATATAGAATGAGGAGGATATATCACCCGAGAAATTGGGGAAAGTTGATAGAAGTTGAAAGGAAAGCAGCCTCCCTGCCTCCCTGTGGTGCAGCTGCCCGATTTTTCATGGAGACCAAGATGCTTCACAGACATGTATGATTCATCCTTTTAATCCTGTTGGGAAAGACGGTCTTAGCTGTTTTCACTCATCTCTTCTTCAAAAACCATGAACTATTCTGAAAATTGTTGAAAAGAACATTGTGTCTTTTTTTTTCTCAACATAACTTTATCTTTATTTAAGGCACAATAGTGGAAAGTCAAAGTTTAAAAAATGATAGCAACCGCAGTAACAAAGTGCATTTTTTTTCTTGTAATGGAATGAATATCTGAACACTTTCTAACTCAAGGCTTAGGAAGTTTGCTTCTTCGGGTTTTAAAAGCCCTCAGAAGGGTATTGGAAAAATAACCTGTCTATACCTGTTGCTTTATATTTTCACTACAGACGTAGTCTAAAATGGTTTATTCATTAATTCAAGAAACTGTTTATTGGGGGCTACTGTATGCTGGGCACTGCTCTAGCAGTTTGGAAGCTTTATCCAGGAAGGAAATAAGCAAAAAGTCTCTGCTTTTGTGGAATTTATACCCTAATGGAGGAGATAGACAACAAGCCTCGAATATAATGAATAAGGAAATAGTAAAATAACTAAAATAGTGTGTTAAAATGTATCAAGTGCTATGGAAAACACTGGAAATATGGATTTTATAACGTGAGTAATTCCCTATGTCAGAGATACTGGATGGAAAGCTAGGAGGTAGTTATTTCTTTCCAGGATGAATATAATTTCAAATACACCCACCAAATAACAACTCCTCACTGCTCCTATCTCCCAGTCTCTGGAAACCACCATTGTAGTCTCTGTTTCTCTGTTAGATAAGTCACATTCATGGAATTATACAGTATTTGTCCCTTCCATGGATGGCTTATTTCATTTAGCATAATGTCCTATAGGTTTACCCATGTTGTTGCAAATGACAGGACTTCCTTCTTTTTTAAGGCTGAGAAATATTCTATTGTATGTAGATACCACATTTTCTTCTAGTCATCTGTTGATGGACATTTAGGTTGTTTCCGTATCTTGGCTGTTGTGAACAATGCTGTTATGAATATTGATGTACAAAATATTTGTTCATGTCCTTGTTTTCAATTCTTTTGGGTGAATACCTAGGAATTGCTGGATCATATGGTGAATCTATGTTTAACCTTTTGAGGAATCACTTGTTGCTTTTCACACAGGCTGCACTGTATTACCTTCCCACTAGCAACGCACAAGGGTTCCAATTTTTCCACATCCTCACCAACACTTGTTATTTTCTATTTTGTTTTTTGAGAGCCATCCTAACGGGTGTGAAGCGGTATCCTATTGTGGTTTTGGTTTGCATTACTCTAATGATGAGTGATGTTGAACATCTTTTTGGCCATTTGCACATCTTATTTGGAGAAATGTCCATTCTAGTCCTTTGCTCATTTTAAAGCTTGTTGTTGAGTCGTACATGTTCTTTATATATTATGGATACTAATCAGTTATCAGATATATGATTTGCAAACATTTTTGCCCATTCTGAGGGTTGCATTTTCCCTCTTGACAGTGTCCTTTGATAGGTGAAAGTTTTTTTTAATTTGATAAGGTCCAATTTATCTGTTTTTTCCTTCTGTCATTTGTGTTCTTGGTGTCACATCCCAAGAAATCATTGCCAAATCCAATGTTGCAAAGCTTCCCCCTAAGTTTTCTTCTTATATTTTGTACTTTTAGCTCTTATGTTTAGATTTATGATTCATCTTGAGTTAATTTTTTTGTCTGGTGTGAAGTAAGGGTCTCACTTCTTTCTTTTGCATGTGGATGTCCAGTCTCACCAGCACTATTTACTAAAAAGAGGCATTCACCTATCATTTGCTGAAATCCTTAATATAATGAGAGAAGATATGGTATAAAAATTCAGAGGATTGACAGGAAAGGACTCTCGATTCATCTTCAGGTCCACCTTTCTGCCTTCTCATATATCGTCATCTCCTTTTTATCAGTGGGGTGAATTAAGCCGGGGATGGTTAACTGATCCCAGGGATTGTGGCTAAATAGCAACCATGTTTTAAAGTCATCTTTGAGAGGGTAGTATTGTATTATTGACCTTCATGGTTTCTCTGGGGGAGGAGGTGCTCCAAACTTGCAGGATAGTGAAAGAAAATTTGAAAAACTGGTTTCAGCATGAATATTGATTTCTTCCTTTCTTTCTCTTTTTTAGTTTATTAATTTATTTTGAGAGAGAGAGAGTGCATGCATGTGCGCTGCCATGCAAGAAAGGCAGGGTCAGAGAGAGAGGTAGGGAGAGACTCCCAAGCAGGCTCCATGCTGTCAGCACAGAACCCAATGTGGGGCTCATTCCCATCAACTGTGAGATCACAACCTGAGCCCAAACCAAGAGTTGGACGCTTAACCAACTGAGCCACCTAGGTGCCCTGACTATTGCTTCCATAATACAAATGACATAAAGTAAATTTTTCCTGTTTATGGCTTATGGGGCAGCACAGACAGTAGACAGCAAGCATTGAATAAAGGGTGTGAGTCAACCATGTGTGGGGGGGTATCATCTCATGAAAACCATGTGGATATAACCAGTCTCTGTCGAGAACAGATGCAACTAGATGATGCAGTCAGTGAATTAATGTCTAGTTTCTGTTCTTTTACATCGTGTGGAACTACCCCAGGCATCAACACAGCTGTCCTGGTTCTGATGCTACGCACTTTCACCCGGATCTCGAGGTATTTATGTTCCTTTTCCAGTTGGAATCATCATCTACTGTCGGTAAGGGATTTGAAGGCAAAAACACACTCCTGGGCAGTTCAGATTTCCGCTTTGTCAGCAACTGCTGGGGAATGGGACATTCCTGCCTGACCTCTGTTCTCAGAACGCTGGGAATATGGGACTTGATGAAGTCCCAGGAGGACGTGCAGGACGGTGCCTTCCTGGTCACCAGCCAATTGCATCAAGGACCATGACGCCGGAGATATACCCATGCACAGTTGCAGGATGTTCCTAATCTGTCCTTTCTTTATCTGAACTGTTGTTCTGATTAAAACATTTACTGTAAAATTTACTGTGATCTCCATGCTTGCAAGGAGGGTATAAAATAAGATGCTGTTTCTAATAAAGTTTGCCATTAGTCATCAGCTCTTGGTCCTTCTCCATTAGCCATCAGCTTTTGGGAATGTCTGCCGTTGTGTCGATCATCATCTCCCCAGGACCCCTGCTCACAAAGGAGACCTACCACAAGCAACCTTGGCAGGGACGCTACAGAGTTAGCCAGGCCATTGTCACATTTCCTAGTAGAGCTAAGGAGATGGAGGTGGGCTGTGGGAAAACCCTCTAGGCCAGGAGAACAGTGGTCCTGACTCCCCCAAATTATAGATGAAGTAGAATCAATGGAGTTGGTTTGGGGATCTGAGAAAGTGCAGGTGTGAGCTAGTTCTGGAAGCCATGATGCAATGGCGGGTGGGTTGGGTGAAAGAATAAAGAATAGGAACAATTAAAACAACAGAATCAGAACATTTAAAATGAGCTAATCTCTGAGTTTCTTGCAGAAGGGCCAGCTTCTCTACACGTTGACAGCTCCAGGGAGTATCACTCCTAAAATATCATGGCCAATATTTACTTAGAAAATATCTCATTATTTTAATTTGTATTTCTTTCATTATTCATGAGGTTCAGAATTGTCTCATTTGTTTGAATCATTTATATTTCTTTTGTAAATTTTTTATGTGCTTTCTCAATTGATTTGTAAGGGTACTTTGCATGTTGGGGAAATCAGTTCTTTGGCTGTCGTTTGTGTTGCAGATATTTTCCCAAGTTCGTCTTTTGAGTATGTTTATGATGCTTTTTGGCCTGCAAAAATGTTAAAATTTGATGTAGTTAGATTTATCCATTTTTTCCTTTGTAGCCTTGAGGCTTCCTGTTGCGATTAGAATGGCCTCTTTCAGATAATCACATTCTTCACCCACGTTTTCCTCTAGATTTGTTAAAATTTCATTTTCTTTTTATGTCTCAATTCTTGGAATCATCTGGAATTTCTTTTGTTTCCATCACAGTGTAGTTTTACGTTTCTTTGGGAGATTGCAGAGTAACACTGTCTCCCCACTGGAGTGTGAGCTTCAGGAAGGCAGGCACTGAGCTTTTACTGCTCACCAGTGTGATGCCAGGGCCTGGCATAGTGCCTGGCACCTGTTAAGTGCTTAGTAAACACTCCTTTAATTAGGGCATGAGTGGAATTCTGGAAGATAAAGGGTTGAGCTGAATCTATCAAGAGGAAAATCTTCATCTGTGGGTTTTACCCTTTCAAGGGAATATAAACAGAGTGGGATCATGGCCAGAAAATAAACACCAAGTTAGTGAAGGAACCAAGTTAGACCAGGAACCGAAGGTACTTACTTTGGAGAAAAGTTAGTGGGGGACTCTTCCTTTGTCTAGTTTTGAGGAGATGGACTAGGGCCAGCGGTGGGTGCTTTGGCTTCCAGAGTTTAAGGAAGAGCTCTAGAGGGGCACGTGGGTGGCTCAGTTGGTTGAGCATCTGACTTTGGCTCAGGTCATGATCTTGAAGTTCCAGTCCCACATAGGGCTCCCTGCTGTTAGCCTGTCAGCTCAGAGCCCACTTGAGATCCACTGTCCCCCCTCTCTACCCCTCCCCCACTTGTGCTCACCCAAAAATAAAAAAGAAATATTTAAGGAGAAGCTCTGGAATGAACTGCTCAAAGAAGGAGTGGGTTGGGTTTGCAGGTGGTGGGCTCCTTTTCCCTAGGGGTACTCAAGCATACACTTGTGGGGTTCTTGGGGGATTGTTGTAGAAGATACAAACATCAAGAGCTAAGCAACTGAGCACTGTGGGCTGAAGTGAATTGGGGTGGGGACTTGTGGATGGCAGGGGCCCTGTCCTGCCAAAGGAGCGACCCTCTCTCCCCTCTGAGCAAGTGCAACTGGGTGTTGCAACAGGATTTTTTTTTCCCATGACATTTGCAATTGAATAGTTTAAATGGGAAGTTCTTTGATTTTTAAAATCCTGCATGTAGCAAAAAAGATATATCTGTTGGCTGGATTCCTCTTGTGGCCCACCAGTTCGCAAAATGGGAATTATATATATAGTTAGAAGCACAGCTTCTGGACTACAAGACCTTTCGAAACTTTTCTAACCTTGGCTCTCTGACTTCCTGAGCTATAAAAATGTGAAGGATTATTAATAGCATCACTATATCACTAGACTATGACTCAGCATCTGAGAAGAGCAGAGAGGATGGAGGCAGGATTAGGATTTGATGGAAAGAAGAGGGTCTCTGGAATTAGTCTGTTATGTATGACTGCTCATCATTTCATGGCAATAAATATTAATTGCTGATAATAACAGAGGGTGAGGAGGTTACATAAGCAAGGCTGAAGAGGTTAGAAAGAGCCAGGAAATATTGGAAGTGGCAAGACGGTGGAGAGAGAGACAGAGACAGAGAGAGACAGAGACAGAGAAGATGGAGGATGGAAAGCAACTTGGGACTGAAACTCTTAGAAGCAAAAAGGTAAGAGCTGAAGCCTCCACAGTCAGCCCAATGGTCTGGACATCCAGGACCTCCTGCATCATTCATTAATAGGCAGAGTGTTTTGGCTTAGCAGTAAAAATCAATGCTATAGATTTTTTTTTGTTCTGTGATGAAGTTAAGGGAGTCTAAAAAGAATGGGAATGGTTAGTATCTCCCAACCCAACACGATTACAATGCACCTTTTTTTTTTTTTAAGATTTGAAATTCTTATTTATTTTTTTAAAGAAAAATTCAATGCTAAATAAAGCTGACAATTTATTGCAGGGGCATCAAATGAAAAAAAGAGAACAATTAGTTAAGAAGAATCAAAATAGTTTCTCCCACACACATACATCCCCAAATTTTACAAAGAAATTTAAAACCCTCAACATTAGGTACCAGAGATACCTGGCTGGCTCAGTCGGTAGAGCATGCACCTTTTTATCCATTATTGCAATATTAGCTGAATGCACAGCCAAGGAGAGATGGTCGCCTGAAGGAGGATCCTCACTGGAGCTCCCGACGGTCCTTTCTGGAGAATGTTAGAAAAGAATTCTGACCGAGAAGTCAGACCCTCCACCAATCCTCCATCTAGTGCGAGGTCTGACCCCTCTTGGCGTGATCTGTGGTTGTGTGTAGCCACATGGTAGATGCTGTCACACCCCCTCAGCTCTGACGGCCCCAGTCACACCACCTGTAAGATTTCTAATGTAAATGCTGGCCAGGGAGTGAAGGGCCAAGGAGCAGTCTTCAATGAAGGAGTGACAGGACTACTTGTAGGTAAATTCCCAGACCTCATCATTCCTGGGATGGGCCAACTCGAGGTCTGCTCTGTGCTACCTCCTAGAGGTGCCGGCAGGTGTAAGCCTCAGGGAATGTCAGGAAGCTGCTCACAGACATGGCTTGCTCTGGCTTCTCCCCGTCCCTGGCTCTCTACCCCACTCCTCTACCTGAACTTCCTGAAAACACCTCCCACATGAGCCACTGGCTTGAGAACCTCTGTCTCAGGGTCTGATGTGAGGGAAACACCATCTACCACAGGCAATGAGGAACTTGTCTAGGTGAATCCAATGGCATTAAAATTCCTGTGTTAATGATTGAATTCTGTTCCCTGCCAAATTCGTATGCTGAAGTCCACACCCCCAGGACCTCAGAGTGTGACTTTATTTGAAGACGTAGTCTTGACAGAGGAAATCAAGTTAAAATGAGGTCATTAGAGGGAGCTCTGACCCAATATGACTGGTGTCCTTATAAAAAGGTGGAAATTTGGGGCACCTGGGTGGCTCAGTTGGTTAAGTGTCCAACGTCGGCTCTGGTCATGATCTCATGGTTTGTGAGTTTGAGCCCTGCGTCGGGCTCTGTGTTGACAACTTGGAGCCTGGAGCCTGCTTCTGATTCTGTGTCTCCTTCTGTCTGCCTCTCCCCCGCTCACACTGTCTCTCTCTTTCTCTCTCAAAATAATAAATAACATTAAAAAAAGAGAATCCATTATAGGGCTTCTTGAAAAAAAATAGAAAGGGGAAATTTGGACACAGACATAAAGCGAAGATGATGGGTAGAGAGACAGAGAGAAGATGGCCATCCACAAGCTTGGGACAGACCCTTCCTCCCAGCACTCAGAAGGAACCAATCCGGGCGACACCTGGGTTTCAGACTTCTGGCCTCTAGAGTTGGGAGGCAATAAATTTCTGTTGTTTAAGCCATTCAGTTTGGGGTACGGTGTTACAGCAACCTTAGCAAACTGAGACATACCGACTTCTGTTGAGACTTACTATTGGCCCAAGCGTTATTGGGATCATCTTCCATGCATTCTCCCATGCAATCTTCACAGCAGCCCTTTGGGGTACATACTGGTCTTAGTTCCCATTTACAGATGAGGAGGTGGTGGCACAGGGAAGTTAAGAAGGTGCCCAAACGCACACAGATGGCCAGCAGCAAAGCTCGAGTTGAGCATTGACAGTCTGTCTTCAGAGCCACACTTGTATTCGTTATGAGGCTCACTTCCCACCGACTGGGCTCTTCTGTTGGGTGAGCTGTTATGTGCCTGTTTTCAGTTGCTTAGATGATGGTGATTTTAAGATCCAGTATTAATCAGGGATCTCTGAAGAAACACAAGCAATAGAATCTCTCTCTCTCTCTCTTTCTGTCTCTCATCTACCCAATTTTTTTTTTTTAAGGAATTGGCTCACATGATTGTGGGGGAGTGAGTCTGAAATCTGTGAAGCAGGCCAGCAGGCTGGAGACCCAGGGAAGAACCGATGTCACAGCCTTCGGTCTGAAGGTAGTCTGGAGGCAGAGCTCCTTTTTGGAGGAACCTATTTTTTCTCTTAAGGCCTTCCACTGGTTGGATGAAGCCCTCCCACGTTATGGGTGTCATCTGCTTTTCTCAAAGTCCAACTGATAAAAGTGTTAATTTAATCACATCTCAAAAATACCTTCATGGCAATATTTAGACTGGTGTTTGACTAAGCAACTAGTACCACAGGCTAGCCAGGAGATTGTGTGGCATAAGTGATGACTCGTAACCAGGTACTCATTCTCAGGGTTCTGCAAGTGCAGAGTGAGTACCTGAACCCAAGAATTAAAGCGCCTCCTTAAATTTTGTGCTCTAGGCACCTCACCTGCCTCACCTGTCCTGGCCCCGCTGTCCACGAAGGAGCCAAGATTGTGTCTCTAACCTGGGCTTTTTTTGATAGTATGGTCCAGGAGTCAGATAGACCAGGATTAGAATCTTGCTTTCGTCATTCCCATGAGATCTCAGACAAGTGGCACAACCATTTGGAGCCTCAGTTTCCTCAACTGTAGAATGGGGATAACAACACCGCCTGCTCTCCAGGTAACACAATATCAGCTCAAGACCCAAGGAGGGAGAAGAGTACAATTCGTCATGTCAAATTTTTTTTTATTAGAAGAGAGGAATTAATTCTTTAAGCATTTGTTGTAATTTGACGATAGGAAATGGACAAATTTTACCTTTATTTTTGCATCCCGTGAAGCCTAATTTTGAGGGGCCAACCCCAGACATTGTCCCCTCTGTGGCCTTTCCCCCTTTCCTGCTGTCTGTGAGCTCTGGCTGATGTTAATCTTCGCTACTAGACCAACTTTAGTTCCAGTACAGACTCCTTAGTTTCTCTTCTCTTTTCCTTATTGTGCTTATAGCCCTCCAACTGTATTGATTTTAAAAAAGAGTTTCTCAAAGTGCTTGCAATTATTTTAAATTTCTCTGCTATTTATGTGCAGTTAAGAGACCCAGAAGTTCTCTCCTTGCATTTGATTTATGCAAAATCCTAAATGGAGCCAGGGTACCGCGATGTGTGAGGAGCAGGACAGTTGTACTGTCTCCAAATATTTGTCCCGGTTGTTATGTCTCGGTGCCTGGAATTCTCACGGAACTACTTGCTCCTTTGAGTCCAGCCGCAAGGACCTTGGCTGACATTCACTTGTTTTCAAAAGAGAATAAAGCTCTGAGCCAATGATGTCTTTACGGGCAAGAATAATACCTTCACATAGTCCCTAAGGAGAACAGAAAGCCTTTATCGAACCAAACAGAGGACAGCAAGGTTTTGATAAAGGTGGGGATGACAGCTGAGGAACATCAGGAATTATGTGGATCTCAAGATAATTCCAGGAGGGAAAGACCAGTGATTGTTGAGGCAGGATGGGGCAGTGCTGTGGGAAATTGCTAGATACTTTGGGGACGTCATCTGTGGGTCTTCAGACTTGGCAAGTAGGAGACAGCAGAAAGGCACTGAAGTCTATCTTCTGGGTCCCAAAGCAACCACACTTTCATACACTCTAGGGTCTTGTCCAAGCTGGTGTCAGTCTGACAAGGTCATTACTTTGGCTTTTCTGTTCAGTGCACTCCCCTTATCAATCAATGTTTAGCTCATCTGTCACTTGCTGTAGGGAACCTCTTCTGGCACATTCTTTCTCAGCCCAGTATCCACCACTGCCATTTCCTTTCCTCCAACTCAAGAAATTCCCATCAGTCAGCCCAGTGCATGGGCTCCATGCCCTTCCCTCCTAGATCCTCCCACCTCCAGCCCCCCTTCACTGGACTCTGCACTAAAGCTGAGCAGGACCACTTCCTTCCTTCTTTCCCCGTGTCTCCTTGGATCTTCCTTCAATCCGCCATCTTGGCCCATATCACATTAAATAGTATTTTTTAAAGTTTATTTATGTTGAGAAAGAGAGAGAGAAATTGCAGGAGAGGCAGAGAGAGAGAGAGAGAGAGAGAGAGAGAGAGAAAGAATCCCAACATGGGACTTGAACCCACATGGTGCTTGAATCCACTTGGAGCTTTAACCCACAAACTGTGAGACCATGACCCGAGCTGAAATCGACAGACACTTAACAGACTGAGCCACCCAGGCACCCCTATTACGCAGTATTTTAAATATGAGCCTGTCTCCTTGGCTGTGTTTTTCTCTTAACACAACCTCTGCATGTAGTAAGTACCTTATTAACATATTTATTAATTAAATGATGTTAACTTTGCTATTTCCACACTTTTGGGGGAACTTCCACCAGACTCTGTGTGCTGTGACATCCTGGCCTGTTTCCTGAGGGTATTTCATGATCAGCCATTCATGACGCTTGTGATTCAATTGAATCAACATTTATTGAGGGTCTACTGGATGCCAGATGTTGTGGTCAGTTAGGAATGAAAGCTGAGGCCCGTCTTTAGACATTTAGGTGATAGTTTCTTGAGGGAGAGGTTTTTGTTCTCAATATATAATACTCATCTGTAATCCCCAGTGGGTCTTCATTTTAGAAAGGTTTCCTGAACCAAGACTTTGTTAAGTTGATGATAACGATGGGCTATTTCAGGAAAACAAACACATGCTTATACAGATAAAATTGTGCAATCGAGAACATAAATGAAGGTGGAGATGATGTTTATTCAGGGGGAAAAATGTTCTCTAAGAGTTCACTTCAAGCTTCTTAATTTCAAGCTGAGCTAAGGGTAAGTCCCTTCAAATCCTCTGGGTTATTCAAATTTTACCATGTTACAATTTCAGTTTTTCTGTGTAGATAAGGTTGACTATGGGTATTGAATACTGCAATGAACTGAATTTTATCGCCCTCTCCATTTGTATGTTAAAGCTATAATTCCCAATGTGGTATTTGGAGTAAGGAAGGAATTAAGGATGGGGCCCTAATTCGATTGGATCAGTGCCCTTATAAGAAGAGACAGCGGAGAGCTTGCTGTCTCCACCATGTAAGGACACAGCAAGAAGGTGGCCAGCTACGAGTCGGAAGAGAGCTCTCCTCAGAATCTGACCATGCTGACGCTCTGATCTTGCGCTTCCAGCCTCTACAATGGTTAGAAAATAAATCCTTATTATTTAAGCCACCCAGTCTATGGTATTTTGTTATGGCGGTCCTAGCAGGCTGATAAAGATACAGAGTCCGAGGCACAGAGAATGTCTGAGTATCAGCAAAAATGGTTCACATATGACCTCTGTAAATAGATCCCGAATTCTTTACTGGAAAAGCAGAGTGAGTGATCTTAAAGTTAAATTTCATTTTGATGGGGCACCTGGGTGGCTCAGTCAGTTGAGCGTCTGGCTTGGGCTCAGGTCATGATCTCATGGCTCGTGGGTTCGAGCCCCGTGTTGTGCTGACAGCTAGCGCAGAGCCTGGAGCCTGTCTTCAGACTCTGTGTCTCCCTCTCTCTCTGACCCTCCCCTACTCGCGCTCTCTCTGTCTCTCAAAAAAATAAATAAATAAAAAACATTAAAATTTTTTTTAAAAAAAATTCATTTTGATGCTACTGGCGTCTCTGCATAAAGCAGAGGTCTCTACTGGGCATGCTCAGGTTCGGCAGAGTGAAGTTCTGCCGGAAGTACCGCAGGATGCCCTTTCATTGAGACTGGCTGTTTCAGATCAATGTTGCACGTGCTAAGGAAAGAAAAGGCAGGGGCTTTATAAAGGGCTGCTAGTTAATAGCCTCATCAAGAAGGTATGTTTAAGAGAGGCCTCTGATTAGTTTTTGGTGCCTTAGGCTGTTTTATTTTTCTTTCTTTATTTTTTTTGTTAAAGTTTATTTATTTATTTTGAGACAGAGAAAGACAGAGAGAGAGACCGAGAGAGAGAGAGAGAGAGAGAGAGAGAGAGAGAGAGAGAGAGAGAATGCGTGCGGGGAGGGTCAGAGAGGGAGAGAGTGAATCCCTCACTGACAGCAAGGGGCCTGTCATGGGGCTCGATCTCACAAACCATGAGATCATGACCTGAGCTGAAATCAAGAGTTGGGTCCCTGAACCTACTGAGCCACCCAGTCGCTCCTAGCCTCTGTTCTTTGTAATCGCTGTGATCATTGAAAAAGATTCCAATTTATTCTTTAAAAACCATTTATTGTGATCCTATTTTGCATTCGCTACTGGAGTAAATCTATTTTGAAAAAGTCAAGGAATAGTCACAATCATGTCACATCCTGTACAGAGGGGAGAAGACCGATGGACCTGAAGTGGTGTCTGGAGACCCTGTGTGATCAGCATTCTCAGGTTCATTCATTAAAACATTCTTCAGAATGACTTTGTTAGCAATTAGTGCAAATAGAAAGCTGTAATGCAGTCTTTTCTTTAATTCAGATTGGTCTTCTTGGTTGGTGATATCTTGTGAGAGTAACAAACAATACATCTAATGCCTCTGCTATATTAAAGGTTTTTTACTCACGGCCCTGTGGCCTAACCATGTATTTTGTTTTAAACAATAAATAGTGTACTTAACAAATGGAACAATATTGTAATAGATATTTTGGAGACCAGGAAAATCTGAGCTTCCCACTGTGTCAATACATAGTCCCTCTGTCTGCCTCTCTCTCTTTTTAAAAAATTTAAAAAACTTTTTATTTATATTTGAGAAAGAGAGAGAGAGTGAGCATGAGCAGGAGAGGGGCAGAGAGATGAAGACAGAATCTGAGGCTGCTTCCAGGCTCTGAGCTGTCAGCATAGAGCCCAGTGCGGGGCTCGACCTCACGGACTGTGAGATCGTGACCTGAGCTGAAGTCAGACGCTTAACCGACTGAGCCACCCAGGCGCCCCTGCCTTTCTTTTTGAATGTCTGTCTTTTTCTCTGTCTTTTTCTGTCTCTCTCTTTCTATCTCTCTTACTATGTATATATGTATGTATATGTGTGTAGATATGTGTATATAGAAAGATACAAAGTGTATATATAATGTTTATTAAGTACATACATGTATCTGCATCTATAAAGTGCATAAGTATTATATATTATATATATATTTGATAATTTTTGCTTAATTTTCTGGATAACAGAGCAGTCTATAGATGTAGAGTTAATGCCTTGTAGTTGCTGGTGCAGAATAGCCTACTAAACTATCAGCACATGAGAAATAGGGGAAGGCTGTGGATGATGGACAGCAGGAAAGGTCGAATCCCCTACAGGATAGAGGCATTTCCCTCCAGTAACCTGTGAGGCAGCCCGATGCGTCGGAGCGTACAGCTTCAGTTGTTCTCAGGATGAAGACCAACCCCTGAACATGGCTTGCAAGATCCGACATAATCCAGCCTTAACCAACTCCTCTGTGATCACCTTGTACAACGCTCCTCTTAGCTGAGCCCAGGTCATGCTGGCTCTTTCTAGTCTCTCAAACACATGACCTTGGCCAATTCCAGTCCAGGCCCTGCCCAGGTCATCCACTGTGCTTCCTCTATGCACTTCTTACCAGGATCATTCCTACTGACTTTCAGATCTCAGCTCACTTCTGCAGGAAGCCTCTCAGGGCCTCCCTGATGAGATGGTAGGAACCTCTTGCCGTCTTTCACAGTTGCTTATTTCTCTCCTTTTGTACGTGTGATTTTACATTTTGGAGTGGTTATTTAATATTTCATTACTGTCTAGTTCCCCAGCTGGCTTATAAATGCCACCTGGGCAGGGGCTGTGTCTCTTTTGCCCATCATCAGATCCTTACCCTCCAGTAACAAAAATAATGGTTGAGACGAAGGAAGGAAGGGAGGGAGGGAGAGAAGGATGGAGGGAGGAAGGAAGGGAGAGAGGAAGGGAGGGAGGGAGGAAAGAAGAAAGGGAGGAAGGGAGGGAGGGAGAGAGGGAGGGAGGAAGGAAAAAATGGAGGGAGGGAGGAGGAAAGAAAGAAGGAAATTGATTATGAATTGGTTGCAAGAGCACCTGCTTCATGCCACATTCCAGGCTTGAAGGTTCTGCTGGATGATGGTCTGTCAGCCAGGTGCGGATAGCCCAGCTCGCCCGGGAAGAACTGTGCATTGCTATTTCAGTGTCTGGTAACCTCTCACCGGCAGGTCCTGATGAGGCTTGGAAAACAGGTTGGAGGGGTTTAAAGAACCATGAGAACTTGCTTTTCTGAAAAGGAAGCTGCAGACATGAGTAGGTAGGTATATGAATTGTTTCTCTTTGGAGTTCTTCAGCTAACTGGCTAAGAGATGTGCTCCCCCTTTGGGCCTCACTCCCCATCTAACACCCTCTCAGGCTCTCTTAGTCAGGGATTGTTGGTTGTGGCAAATGGAATCCTACTCATGGTAGCTTAGTAGAAGTGGGAGATTTTCTTGTAAAGATGAAATAGGCTCTTTCATGGACACAGGAGCCAAATTGCAGCCAGACCTCATGGGAAGTAGACTCCAGAAGCCACCGGGAACCAAAACTGTGTTCTCACGTCTCAAGGGTGCATGGTCTGATTTACCTCTGCTTCGCTTAACCCTAAATTATATTAAAAAACACATATAGTGTAGTGTGGATTTCAGGAATAGAATTAATGATTCATCACTTACATGTAACACCCAGCTCATCCCAACAAATGCCCCCCTGGAAAAGGTGGTTTTCACGTTTCTCTTTATGCCTAACCATATCAGTGTTCTTTTTGTTGTTTTGTTTTGTTTTTACCATAAGCTGATCCTATTATAATTTAAAAAAAGGTTGTGACTTGTCAAATCACTATGTGTATTCACTTGAACTAATGTATCATTGTGTGTCAACTATACTTCAATAAAACTTAAAAAAAATTAACAAGGACAACAAATCACTGCCTGGGTTCCCAGTCGCTCTTCAGGAGATGTGCTCCCTAAGTCTGGCTACATGGTTGCCTGTAGGTTCTGTGAGAATCCCTTATGTCCTTACTTACAATAAATCCTTTCTTAGAAATCTGCAATTTATTTGAATTGGTTTCTGATACTTGCATCCAAATGTCTCAACCAGTACAAAAATCAGGAGTATCAGAAGTAACGTGCAAAAACAGACTTTGAGAAAATATGTGGCATGATGTGTGACATAGCGGGGACCTCCCCATCCTCGAAGGAGAAACGGACATTTCCTGGTATGTGCTGGCAAAGGAAATGGCGGATTATCACCTGTTATCACCTGGGACTCAGACCACAGGCCCACAGAAGTGGGGATGCCAGGGGTCTCATGGGCCAAATACCAGGACACTTGAGTACTCTAGAGAGCAGGAGAGTAGAAGCAAATTCTCACCCGGACGTTCCCCAGGAAAATATATAGAATCCTCATAGCTGATATTCCAGAGTCCAGATCAAAAAGTTAATCATTAGATCGGTGATAGCTTGGAGGAATTGAAGAATCTTTAACAGATCTCACTCCCTCCACCTAAACCTGTGACAAATCTTACTGTAGGCAGCGGACAGGAGGCAATTCACGAAGAGCCTCATGGACTTGGGGTTCCTGCATGGAACGCTTTGATTTAAATCCTGGAGAAACATGAAAATGAAGGAGTCCTTCAGGAACGTTCCTGACAATTATTTTAACCCCCCACTTTGTAACTGGGTAACATACTAACGCCGTTAGTGTCATCAGTTACCAGTGATGGAAAGTCATAATAAGCAAAACTGTCCCAACTTCTTGGAGAAGATAACTTTTCAGCTTTTAGAAATATTATATTTTGTTTAAATGTTCTTCTTTAAAAAAATTTTTTTTAACATTTATTCATTTTTGAGAGACAGATCGAGTGCGAGTGGGGGAGGGACAGAGAGAGAGGGAGACGCAGAATCTGGAGCAGGCTCCAGGCTCTGAGCTGTCAGCACAGAGCCCATCATGGGGCCCAGACCCATGAACTGTAAGATCATGACCTGAGCCGAAGCTGGACACTTAACCGACTGAGCCACCCAGGCGTCCTGTTTAAATGTTTTTCACAAGGATACATAGAATATCACCATCACAGTGGGTTGTCAGGGTGGTAAAACTCACACTCTCTACCCTGCAACTGTACTGGGGACGTGTTTCGTGAATACATGCTATTAAAACTGTTTTGGCAGCAAGGAATAGGCGGGAGACTTGCATTAGCGGAAACTATCTGTGTCACCCTCTGGTCTTTGGAAAAACACCTTCCTGGGTCCTTGTGAAACAAGGCGCTAGAGTGGAGGGTAATTATTGCCTGGCACTGTAAGGAGACAGGAAAGGCAAAGGAGTCAGAAAAATATTCACAGTGCCAGTTGATAGTACTAAGAAAGTAGTTTAATACTTTTTTTTCCTGAAAAATATGGTATAAGAAAAATGAAATCATGACTTCTGTAGTTTGAGTGTCTTCTACCAGTAGAGATTCTAATGTTACCTCTATAAGGCTGGTGGACGTTAGGTGAGTGACCTTAAGCAGCCTTCCAACCTCTCCCCTGACCCTCCGCCTATGTTATTGCTTAAGCAGAATGGGGAGAGTCACATGACCTCTGTTCTTCCCAGAGCTCTCTGGAGGATAACATGATTGACATTGCTCTGAAAGGTCAAAGGTACTTTGCAAAAGGAAAGAGCTCATCAACTTTTATTTCTTTGCATTTTTCTCTGCTAGGAGGGATGCCGGGGAAGAAAGTGAAGGAGCAGCCTTGGTCAGAGGGGTGAGGCTGAGAGGCAAGAACTGTAATAACTAAATGACCTGTTATTTCAGAAAGGTGATCATTCCTGTAGAGAATATAAGGGAAGGCAAAGAGAATAGGGAGTTTGCAATTTTGTGTTAAGTTTCAGCTCAAATGCCACTTCCTTAGAAATCATTTCTCTTGGGTTTCTATCCTGGTTTGGAAATGATTGATTACATGCATGATCCACCTCTCCTGGAAGCTTATACAATCCTTGAAGGCAGGAAATAGGTGTGTGTATTGTGAAAATCAATAAAAGGCAACCTCACGAAGGCGGCCTCAGGATGCTAGGAGGGAAGGCTGTAGGAGAAGCCTTACCACTCAGTGTCAATTATGGAAACAATATCAATCACAGACTCCCTAAGGCAAGAATCTCAACAGGAAAGAATAATCAATTACAGACCCCAGCAGGGAAAGAGGTATGTTGCATCTCCTATAAGAAATCAACTAGTCCTGTAACTCAGCCAATCAAAGGAAGGGTCATCACCCTCTACTCTTGCCTCACCTCTTGACGCTTGTGTTCAAAACAACCCTCCGAACTCCCTCCCTCCGACGTGCCCCTAAAATAACCTTCCTCTACTTGGTTTGTTGTTGGACTTGCCTAGGGTTTTGCTGTAGCTTGAAATTCTCTGCTATTCCCAAATAAACCCATTGCTTGCCGGTAAAATAACTGGAAGTTCTATTTTTAAGGTTGACAGTATCTATCTATGTGTCTGTGTGCGTGTACATGTGTCTGCCTGACTGTGGAAGTTTCCATCCAGGGTTCTGGAGCACCTGCCGCAAGTGAAAAATGACCCCCTGGCCGGATGTGCAGGTAGTTTCCATCTCACCCTCCCTGGTACCATCTTCATCAAAGGAGTTTCTCCCTGACCACGTCCTGTTCTTTGTCTCGCCTGGACCATTTTGAGACTCGTAAAAATGCGTGTGCATCGGATGCTAAGAATAATTGCCACTTTTCTCAGCCGAAGAGAGCTGGCAAAGGTCACGCCAACCTGCAGTCTGCCAATCGCTCCTCCTGGCAATGCACTCGTCCTACTTATTCCCCCCGCCCCCCAAGGTTTCTCTTGCTTTAAAGATTAAAGGGAGAAACTCGATGAAGCACCTGACCCCAGGGGGCAGACTGGTGGCTACAATGCACCCTGTCTTTCCCTAGGTGAATAGGTTCCCATTACCTCTGGGCAAAGTGTGGGGCGAGCCCTGTCTTTACAAAGTGGCTTTCTCCCAGGTCACAGCTGGTGACGGTGACAGAGCTTATGATGCATGACATTATTCCGACAGAGGAAACCGGAGTCTGGAAGACTGGTGACTCCTCATGGGACAAGTCAGAACTAGAACGGAGGCTCTGTGGCACAAGAGGGCAAAGGCTTTTCGCGATGGGAATAGAAGAGAAACCTTGCACGCAAGGAACCCCAATATCAGCAATGACCTGTCCTTGGGATCTTAGGTCAACCGTTGACTGGAAACAATACTAGCAGAGTGTTGTGGGGGGCCGGAAGCCCAAAGATGGAGGGTATCCCCCCAACTTACCTGTGCTTGGGTGGGGGATGGGGACATACGGTAACCACACATAAGAATTTATGGAAAGGGACAAAGGAAGAAAAGGCAATGATGAAATTAGAATTTGTCCAGCTTTTTGTCTTCAGGTGGGGAGTATAAAAAAACAGATGGGGGCACCTGGGTGCCTCAGTCAGGTAAGCGTCCGACTTTGGTTTAGGTCATGATCTCATGGTTTGTGGGTTCAAGCCCCACATCGGGCTCTGTGCTGACAGCTCAAAGCCTGGAGCCTGCTTCTGTGTGTTTCTCTCTTTCTGCCCCTCTCCTGCTGGTGCCCTATCTCTCTCTCTCTCTCTCTCTCTCTCTCTCTCTCTCTCAAAAATAAAACATAGAAAAACTTTTTTTAATTTAAAAAATAAAAAGCAGGGTATTATTGGGCTGCCTAGGTGGCTCAGTCAGTTAAGCATTTGACTTCAGCTCAGGTCATGATCTCACGGTTTGTGGGTTGGAGCCCCACGTTGGGCTTTGTGCTGACAGCTCAGAGCCTGGAACCTGCTTCGGATTCTGTGTCTCCCTCTCTCTCTCTGCCCCTCCCCTGCTCACACTCTGTCTCTCTCGCTCTCTTTCTCAAAAATGAATAAATATTTTTTAAAAAGTTAAATAAAAACAGGTGGGCAGTGGAAACAGAGAGATGGAGGGATTCTTACCCAGGATCACACAGCTACTCAGAGATGGTGGGGGCGGGGCGGGGGAGGGGATGGGGATGAAGACCCAGGTGTCCCGCTGCCCCACACAGCACTGTTTTCTTCACCCTCAGTCTGAGATTACAATCAGCGGGAAAGCAGGTCATGAGCAAAGACAGAACAATGAACAAGGGTGGAAAAATACTGTTCAGGGGAAGGTGAAGGGGGTCGCAGGTGGGGAGACTGCTCATGTTCGCACAGACTGCATCCATCCCAATGCTGCCAAATCAGTTTTTTTTTTTTTTTCAGTCCAACTTTGACCTTGCTGCCCAGGGCCCAGCACCAGAATTCTGCCATGGCTTCCCTTCACTAATTAGCAAAACTACCTGGCATCATCACTTGTCATGATAAATTATAAAATAGTTCCTTTTTGTATACACTTGGTAGACAGTAGATGAATATTGGTTGACTGAGGGTATTGTTAGCACTGCCAGGGAGAGCGTAAATATATTCTTTGACCTCCATATACTGTTTCATCTACCAGACTCTGAACTCCTTATGGACCCTTGAGTACACCAGGGGTGATCTCACCTCAGGACCTTTGCACTTGCTGTTCCCCCTACTGGAATGCTTCTTCCAGATAGCTGTATAACTTGCTCCCTTGAATCCTTAAAATCATTGCTCAAATATCACCTTCCGATGAGGCCTCTGATCACCCTATTTTAAATTGCAAACAACCTCCTTAACATCCTTTTCTGCTGTATTTTCCTGCATAGCACTTACCCCATCTGACATAGTGTTATGTTTTCCTTTTGTGTCTTGTTTTCTGTCGTCTCACAATTATGTAAGTTCATAAGGTCAGGGTTCTCTGCTGGGTCTCAGTGGCTAAAACAGCCCCTGGCATTTTGTAAGTACCCAGTAAATATCCGTGGAACAAATAGTGAGTGAAAGAATGTATTCCTTCAGCCTGGATTCATTTTTCACAGTTCCAGCTCTTAACACACGCTCTGTCTATGGAATGAAAAAAGATAAACTTTGTTTCTTCCAAGGGTTCTGTTTAAAACTATCTTGATCCCTTTCTGTTACCACCTGTGGCTTCGTGACTCCGTGATCGTGATCGCTTTTGTGAAGGGACTCTTTTGACAATAGGTATCTCTTACATTCAGGGCCTTCAAATAAGTTTTGCAACATTATTGAGCTCTTCCCTGATTCCCCGAAGACACCAAGTTTGCTGGTTGTTTGCTCCTGTGGCACCTTCTTGGCTTGCTTTTGAAATTCACTAAGCGCTTATTTATCTCAGTTTTTTCCCAATAGATCTTGGGCAGGGCACAGGTGAGCCTTGCTCACTCGCTGATGTTCCTGCATTTCCAGAACCTGCTTGATACTGGGTGGACGGTAGATGACCATTTGTTGACGGAGGGGGGTAGGCATTGTCAGTTGTGCCAGGGAGAGTAAATGAGATCCTTGACCTCAGGCACTCCGCTGGTACTGCTTTAGGGAAATCTCCCCTCACATGCCTCAGTGCATACATCTTTGGGGAAATTCCTTCATTTGAAGGTTCAACATTTACAAAATTATGCACCTCCTGGGGTTTCAGGGTTGAACATGGGGATTCTGCTGTTTATTCAGTGCAGGAAGATTACAAAATACTACCCAGACTTCTCTTTATCGAAAGATTGCTTCTCTTACATGTTTCAACTTTCAGGAAAAAGGCAGAGATAGTGGGTCGCCAAAAGGCCTCCTTGAGCTAACCAGATGATAACAACAACAACAACAACAACAACAACAATAGTTCTAAGAGCCTAGGATTCTCAAATAGTGTTGTTAGCATTTTATTGATTCCCGTGATTTATGATTATTAGGTATTTGGTCTCTTCTTTCTTTTTTTTTTTAAATTCAGTCTCTCTTTTAAAGACTTTATTTGGTTTCTTAAAACAAAATACATTTTTAGTTATAATAGAAGTAAAGGATAAATATACCTATATATGTGGTAAAAAAGGGAGACTGGCTCTCCTTCCCTCTCCTTCCAATCTCATCACCCAGAGATAACCACGGTGACTTTTATATCAATCTTTTTGTTCTAATCGAACTTTTGTTAACTTACTTTTAAACAAAAATGGTATCATTTTTTGTATCATTTTCTGCACTTGACTATTTTACTTCACTGTGGATATCCTTGTAACTGGTCAATTGCAGGTTTGGTTTCTTCTTATTAAAAGGCTGTATAGAGTTTCACTGTGTGGAGATATTCTTATCCCTTTATTCCCCTAACTCCTTCCAGTGACAAACAACATTGGAATAAACATCTTTGAGAGCGTAGTTATGCACTCATGCTAAGCGTTATGACCGGTGGTTAGAAAGAGAATTGTTGGTGGGTTTGTCCTGTGTCAGTTAGACAGGGGGAGCCCCATTTCCTTGTTTCAGCGTGGGCCACAAGAGACATTTTGCAGGAAGTGAATGAAGTAGAAGCCACATCTCTTTTAGCTGTGAAGACAGGTGCAGAGCACCAGGGTGTTGGAGGGTGGGAGACTGTTACAGCTTACACGCCTTGTCACTTGCCTGCTGGTTCACCTGGCTGCCACGCCACCACGCCCAGGCTCCTGCCACATCAGAGCTCCTTCCAGGTCTCCCCTAAAGTTTCTCCAACACCTGGGCCAAGTACATTGTTTTATTTCACAATAAAGGACGCCAGCTTCCCTGCTGTGCTTCTCTACCCAAAGTTTATAAAACTATTCTCTCAGAGTGCCCAGGTGACTCAGTTGGTTAAGACTCTGACTCTTTTTTTTAAAATATATATTTATTTTTGAGAGACACAGAGACACAGGGCACAAACGGGAGAGGGACAGAGAGGGAGACACAGATGTGAAGCAGGTTCCAGGCTCTGAGCTGTTAGCACAGAGCTTGACGCAGGGCTTGAATTTATAAGCTGTGAGATCATGACCTGAGCCAAGTTGGACACTTAACTGACTGAGCCACTCAGGAGCCCCAAGCATCTGACTCTTGATCTCAGCTCAGGTCTTTATCTCAAGGTGGTGAGTTCAAGCCCCATATTGGGCTCCATGCTGGGCATGAAGCCTACTTAAAAAAGAAACAAACAAACAAACAAACAAACAAAAACCTCTCATACTTTTGCAAATACACAAAATAAGTCATTTTGATTAATAAAAATTTTGTCTTTTGATATGCCATGCCATTTGTCTGGATACTATTTATTGGTTTCCTTCATCAGTAATTTGACACACTTCATTTTCTTTGTATTCTTTTGTTTTTGTTACTGACATGAATTGTTTATTATCAATTTTTAAAAAGAATATTAAGTCAAAAAGACTACTGGACTTACAGTTTGCTTCCTAAAACACTTGGATGAGTAACACATATTTGCAGAATGCAGAGTATCTGCATAGCACATTCATACATGTGTGGTTGCACGTTTATAGAAATCATTTATTACTCGTAGGTAATGTTTGCTCGTACACATTGATTCATGGACCTGACACGACAGCGTATAAATCTGAGTTTACTTTATAGAAGACTGAATTCACCAGATATAACGTGAAAATGTTCAATAAATATGAAATCGTGTAAGAATGAGAGTGAAGAATAAAAGGGAAAAAGAAGAGGGGGAGAAATAGGTGAATCTACACTTCATTTTCGCGTCATATTCCACACATACTTGAGTTTGTTTTCAGTACTTACTGCCCACTCCCCCAGCCCCAGATACATTTTAACCCTAGAGCAGTATTTGACTTAGTTTCTTTAATTTCTGAGGGTTTGGGATTTATTTTGCTATCTGCTAGGGCAAAATAGCTCAGGCTTTTTCAGAAATTGCTTTGCTCTTGTTACACATCCAAGGTTCTAGGTAAACTTTAACATCAACTTGCCCTCTTTTACCAATGTGTTATAATAACTCATTGACTAAAGACACTAAGCTTTTGTTTGTTTATTTATTTATTTTGAGAGAGAGGGAGAGGGAGAGAAAGAATCCCAAGCAGACTCCATGCTATCAGTGCAGAGGCCAAAGTGGGCTCGAATCCACGACCCTTGGGATCATGACCTGATCTGAAATCAAGAGTCAGAGGCTTACCCGACTGAGTCACCCAGTTGCCCCAAGACAATAAGCTTTTACTATTGCTTGTGAGTCTAAAGGTTGGCTAGCTAGTGTTTCTGATTTTAGCTGGGGAAGGTCATGATGCATCTGTGGTCAGCTCGGGATTGGATCACAGCCTGGCTAGTTGTCTCACATCGTTGGGGGTTAGCTGGCTGTAAGCCGTCTTCGGCTGGGACCCCTGGGCTCTCCTTCTCTTCCAACAGGCAAGTTCAAACTTGTGCACATGGCAGTGATGGGGTCTAAGAATCAGAGCAGACGTGTGCAAGGTCCGTTAAGGCTGAGCCTCAGAACTTAGATGGCCATCACTTCAGCTGCATTCTCCCGAATAAAGTGATAAAACAGGCAAATATTCAAAGGGTGGGGAAATTGAATCAATCTCTCAAAGGGGGGAGCTTCAATCACACTGAAAAGGGCATGTGAAAGGGTCACCCTTGATTGGGGTCATCAATACAATCATCGTAAACAATCAACAGCATGAGCAAAAAGCTCACTGGATTGGATTTGCATTAAAATAATAGATTTAATTCTGTGAGAACTGACATTCTTACATTATTGAGTCTTCCGTTCTAACAACATGGTAATCTTTTCCTACCCATGCATACATGTCTTCTGGTTTTATAATTTTATAAAATAATGTCCTTCTGCAGATTTTGTAATTTTCTTTATATAGGGTGGTGCACAGTTTATTAGATTGGTTCCTAAGTAGTAATCATCGTTTGTGTTATTGGTATGAATTAAATCTCTCTTTCATTGCATTGTCTAATCCAATGTTGTTCAATAGAAATATAATACGAACCACAAATATAGTCAAAATTTTCTTACAGTCACATTAAAAATTAATAGATGAAATTAATTTTTCATAGCATATTTTATTTGACACAGTGTATCTAAAATACTATCAATTCAACATGCAACTTATAAAAACTATTATGGGATATTTTCCCTTTATTTTTCCATATTAAATCCTTAAAGTCCAGGGTTTATATTAGAATACATCTTAATTCTGACTAGTCTCATATCAAGTGCTTACTAGTCAAATACGGCTGCTGCTACCATAATGAAATGCATGGTTTTAGTCAGTTACAGCCATTAATTTTTTAAAATGTTTTTCTTGCAGGGTCGCCTGGGTGGCTTAGTTGGTTGAGCGTCAGACTCTCGATTTTGGCTCTGGTCATGATCTCTTGGTTGTGGGATCAAGTGTCAGGCTGTGTGTTGAGCGTGGAGCCTGCTTGGGATTCTCTCTCTCCTGCTCTCTCTCTGTCCCTCTTCTTCCTGGGAAGAAATCCGAGGTGTAGTTTTTTAAACCAATAGACTGACTCAGTTGGCTAACTTTTTATTCCAAAGTTTTGCAATTGAATAAATAAGTGAGATTTTTGTTTGCTTTTATTTGGGTGTGTGTATATGCTCTTGATTCTGATTTTGTAATTAGTGTTGCTGTATCTAATGTGTCCTCAGTGTTTAAATATCAGAGGAACTACCTCTTTTCTGCAGGTTCCAAAGTATATTAGCATAAAGACTATCATATTCTGATGCCTTTGATGCGGGCAGGTTTGATTACTTTTCAACTTTGATGGCGTACTTAACTTTTTCTTTCTTCTGTGCTAATTTAACACTTTTCTTTTCTTAAGTGAATAAAGGATGACATTTAGATGTTTTAAATGTAATGTTAAAAAATTAGGTAGGGTATTCTAATTTTTATTGTGTAATAGTTTACTTATCCAGAAAAACATAGAGAATATTCTGATGAACATATGTTCCACCATCCAGGTTTGCCAAATATTAACATTTTACTGTGTTTGTCTAATATTTTAAAAGATAAAGTAGTAAAGATATTTTTGGAAACTTTATGTACCCATCTCTGATCTCATTTCCCTGACTTCCTCTAGACAGGCCACCGCTATCTTAAATTTGATGTTAACAACCCTTTCCATGCTTTTAACTTTTTTTTTTTAATGTTTATTTATTTTTGAGAGACAAAGAGAGACAGAGCATGCACAGGGGAGGGACAGAGAGGGAGAGAGACAATCTGACGCAGGCTCCAGGCTCTGAGCCATCAGCACAGCGCAGGTCTTGAACCCACAGACCGTGAGATCATGACCTGAGCCAAGGTCTGACGCTTAACCAACTGAGCCTCCCAGATGCCCCTCCCGATATGCTTTCAGATTCTTACTACACTGTGACCAGAGAATACTTGGGAGTTAAATTTTAGATTCAAAATCACTTTCTGTGATCTTTATAGACATTTTTCTTTCCTTCGATTTCTGGCATTCAGTATTGTAGATAAAAATTTGATTGCCATCTATTTTCTTATTTCCTTACAGATCACTTATTTTTTTTCTTCTACAGAAATGTATAGTATATTCATTCTACTCTTTAAAAATATTTTTTTATTAAGTAAACACCACCTCCAGTATGGACCTTGAGCTCATTCATGACCCTGAGATCAAGAGTCACATCTTCTACTGACTGAGCCACCAGGAGTCCCTATTTGTCCTATTCTTGAGTCTAGAAGTATGTCTTACTTTCAGTGTTCGTATCAGCGTGTTGGTGAGCTCTTTGGATCTGAAGACTTAAGTTTTTTTTTTTTTAAAGCTCAAGGAAATTTCCTTCTATTGTTTTTTTTAAATTTCATTATTCTCTTTGTATATTCTCCTGGAACTTTTGTTTTATATACATATATATATGTATATATATTAAATCTTTATTTATTTAGTTTTGAGAGAGACAGAGAGAGACAGAGAGAGAGTGAGAGAGTGTAAGAGGAGGAGGGGCAGAGAGAGAAGAAGACACAGAATTCCAAGCAGGCTCTGAGCTGTCAGAGCCCAACGCAGGGCTTGAACTCACAAACTATGAGATCATGACCTGAGCAGAAATCAAGAGTCAGAAACTTAACCTACTGAGTCACATAGGTGCCCCTTGAACTTTTGTTTTAAAATTTAAAAACAAATTATTTATTTATTTATTTATTTATTTATTTATTTATTTGAGTGTGAAAGTGAGAGAAAGAGAAGGAGAATGAGTGGGGGAGAAGGGCGGCTCAGCATGGAGCCTGACACAGGGCTCAATCCCATGCCCATGGGATCATGACCTGAGCCAAAATCAAGAGTCAGACGCTCAACCGACTGAGCCACCCAGGTGTCCCTCCTTGAACTTTTGTTAAACAGATAAGCATTTTTTATGCCTCTTAACTTTTTTCATGATTCTTGTCTCTGTTGCTGACATTTTTGCTCTATACTCTGATAGGTGGAATAGTTATACAATTTATAGTATCAGTACAGGTGTGCAATAAAAATAACATCTTAAAATGTCAATTTTAACTAAACTCAGTCTTTTTTTCCACTGAAGGCAAAAGAAAGAAAATATCTTTTCTAATCTGAAGCACTCAGTTTTACTTGAAAACTTTTTTTTAGTTTCTGTTTTAAACGTGTTGCAGTTTGCTATTCCTTTTTAAAATTTTTTATCGGGGTGCCTGGGTGGTTCAGTCCATTAAGCGTCCGACTCTTGATTTCAGCTTGGGTCAAATCTCCCTGCTTGTGACATCGAGCCCAGTGTCAGACTCTGCTCTGACCTGACTGTGTGGAACCTGCTTGGGATTCTCTCTCATTCCCTCTCTATCTGCCCCCAGCCCCAAAATAAACATTAAAAAATTGTAATCCCTTTTTAAGAAAGTAATCTCTACATCCAGTGTGCGGCTTTGAACTCACGATCCCAAGATTAAGAGTCAGATGCTCTACAGACTGAACCAGCCAGGCACCCCAAGGGAACTCAGTTTTAAACATGGCCTATTCAGAATTCAAACTCTGTTCAAAATTCTCTCTTCTCTTTATTCCCTCCTTTCTCCTGGGAGTGACCTAAATTCCCGGGGGATTTATGTATCATCCTGGCACTGGGAGTAGGACCTGTAGTACAACCAACTCCCTCTGTTCTCACGATCCTCTGCAGAAGTAGCTAGTCATTTCTGGTTCTCATTGTCTATGCTTGTATGGGCGGCTGCCTTCGCCATGGCTTCTCTCCTAAAACATATACTCTGCATTCTCTGTGTCCGGCCCTGAGGGTCCTTTGGTTTTCCAATCCTCTCATCACATTTTATACTTAGGTGTCAGTGTTCTGTGAAAGTGTTCTTGGTCCCTCAACCTCGACACCTCCAGCAACCGTTGTTGGTATGTTGCTCTGCCGCCGTGTTGGATACAGAGACGGTAGCAAGCTTACCACAGCCTGAGGAAGTAAGGCACAGGTGTCCTCTCTTCCAGACTTCTACAAAATGAGACGAGGGCTTACGTCACCTACTGACCCCCTCTGGGAATCCTTCCAGGTTGGGGGGGTGTTGGAGCACTGACCCTTTCTTAACAACATCTATAATCTACACATCTGTAATCGAATCAGAATACCTTCTGATTTTTTCCTCTCCCGCCTACTGATAACATTTTTCCTTTCTCTTTTAAGTAAGAAAATAACTCTTTATCATAGTATGAATTTTAGGCTCATGGTATAAACTCTCTGCTTCCTGTCTTCCTGGATTTCTCTTTAAATTAAAAGATGCATTTTGGGGAATATCAAGGAAAATCTTATATTCAACATAGTCTCTCTTTGCAATTAAAAGCTTAAGTGTCAAGACTTTTTTTTGTGCGTGCATTAAAAAATCTATTTAAACATTTGTTTCCTGTAGCTCAGGAAGTGTCAGGCCTGCTCCAGAAGGTAAAATGCATGACAAGAAATGAGTACTTCCTGAATCATGGAAGTAAAACAAGAGCTACAATGAGCAGAGGGTATTGGGTGGTGGGAATTGATGGCAGTGGTGGAAAGCCAGTGCTTAAAGTCTTGACTGAAATAGTACTTGACTGAAATTAGAATCTCATCTTCGGAAGTATGAGTTAGATTTTCAGATGTGTCTAGGATTATTTTGTGGCCGTTGTCACCCCTGTTTTATGCCACTGTCTGACTCCCAAGATGTCTGGCTGTGTATTTGAGAGCATTTGACAAATGTCATCCTATCTACGAATATCACCTTTTCCCTCTCCTTCTGTGGCCCTCGTCAACTGGTTTCGTTTTCTGTGAACTCTCACTGCTGCTGGCACTGACCTGGGGGCGGGGAGCTGCTCTGTATGATTTCTCCTTATCTGATATCTGCTACTCTAGTGACTTGCTCTCTGTGATTCTGACCTGACCAGCTTGATCCTGTTCATACTTTTCTCATGAGTCAGAATATCTAAACGTGTGCAAATCCGGTTGCCAGGCAAAGCCCTGCTCTGCCTTTTGCTCATATATAACTACAGTTGGGTTGATCTTGTGACTCAAGCTTTTATCCATGTATCCAATGACTTAGGCAAGTCCCCGGAAGGGGAAAAGGCTGTGATCGTGTTCTACAGAGCAGTGAGCCCCAGGCTGAACTTTCTGATTGCAAAGTCTGAGGAACAAGGAAGGGAAGGAGGCCCCGAGGACAGCTCTTAATAAAGCCAAGTTGTACTAATTATCTCCACCACTCTGCAAAATGCTCATCAAAAGCCTCTTCTGTTGTGCTAACCATCTGGGCTCTCATTACCATTTGCAAGTGTTCACAGCACACATGTGAACCAGGAAAGCATGGAACCAGGCCCTCAGAGGTAGAGAATCTTCCAGTCAGGAGTTTCTCATGACGCCTGCCTCCAGGAGATGTGATGAAAGACAAGGGCAGAATATCAACAGTGGAATTCCAAATTTTACTGGGCAGAAATACTGATAAATATTTGAAATTAAATTATGTAATGGCAACAGCAGGGCAGGTGGACGTCAGCAGTCATATTAATATTGAGCTAGAGAAGAGTAAAATGGGATGGGGAGATGATGAGATGGCGATTGCGTAATGGATTTGTGAAAACTCTCATCTGAAGAAAGAATGCCTCATCGCCTATGAGACTATTTCCTTGCATGGGTAAGAATGTTACCTTTTGTCGAAGTGATTTAAAATTTTATTTTGGGGGGATTAAGGAGTGCATTTGTTGTGATGAGCACCAGATGTTGTGCAGAAATGTTGAATCACTATATTGCATCCCTGAAACTAGTATTATAACATGGTAACTATCCAGAATTTAAATAAAAACTTAAAAAAAAAACCCTTTTTAATTTTTTTAAGTGAGAAGTTACATGTAAAGTGCTCAGCATAGTGCCTTTTTGATGGCTATTTCTGTGGTCATCACAAGTATTATGAATAGGTTCTATATTTATTAAAAGCCAGATAAAAAGTTTCTGCGCTCTTAAAGTAAGGAGTTGGTGTGAACTCTACAACATCATTGAATGTGTAAAGATGCAGATAGAAAGTAGGAAGAAAGGGGGAATTTGGGAAGGGGTCTGGGAGACACCCGCGGTTGGTGAAGAGCAAGGTATCTTACTGAAGACTGGCTTTATTTATCCATTTCTTTTTTGTTTGATTTTTTCTATGACTTTATGATGTTAGTACTATAGTTCCCAATTTACAGGAAATACAGTGAGATTATGAGTATTCCCCAAGATCAAGCAGTTAGAAAAGAATGAAGCCAGGATTCAAACCCAGGCAGTTTAATCCCAGAATCCATACTTTTGACCAGAACGTATATATACTGTCTTCTTTCTCATAAACTCTAAGTGGTTAGAGAATCTTAATTCAAAGAGGAAAGGCTAAAATAGAAGCTATTTACTACATTTAGGATTAAAGTACTTTGGGGCATGAAAAAGCTCTAATGGTCATAATATTTTCGTTTTTAAAAAAATTTTTAACATTTATTTATTTTTGAGAGAGAGAGAGAGAGAGAGAGAGGGGAGAGACAGAGAGAGAGAGGGAGACATGGAATCCAAAGCAGGCTTCAGGCTTCAAGCTGTCAGCACAGAGCCTGGCACAGGGCTCGAACTCATACACCAGAGATCATTACCTGAGCCAAAGTCGGATGCTTAACCAACTGAGCGACACAGGTGTCCCTGGTCATGATGTTTTCTAAAGTCCATGAGAAATATTCCCCCCACCCCCACCCAAGGCAGCAGATTCATGGCCTCACAAGGTACATTTCCTACCTCAGTGTGGGCAGACATGAAAGCCTTGTAGGATTTCAGAACTGTTGCGGCCAGTGACTGCTATGTGCCTGCCATTCTTCCCTTTTCTAATGGGTGTGTTTACTGTCGTTCTCCTGCCTGGCTCACCAATGTAGGTTGGGTATTGGTGGGGCAGGCAGAAAACTTGTGTTTGTGTGCATGTGTGTGTGTGTGTGTTTTAATTCATAGGTCTCTACACCAAGGGGAGTTGCATCTGGAACTGGTAGACATCACAAGACCTAGACTTTGATCCAAATAATGTAAGTTTTTAAAGCTTGTGGGAAGGTGGTGAGTGAACTTGGCATGTGATTGCAGGGGTAGAATATGAGTGTATTTGGCCAATAGGGAAGACTTGAGGATTGTTGAGAAAATATTTGCTCTACTCTTCTTCCACTGGGAGTAAAATATATTCCCCTGTTCTAGGATGCTGAGCTTGAACATGTGACTTCTTTTGGGCTGATGGACATTAGCACCCCTGATGTAAGCAAAAACCCGGAATGTGCTTTGACAATAAGACTTTACACACTTGTGCCTCTGCCATTGTTAGAAGAAGAACATGTCCTGGGGCCTGCTGGCCCGTAGATGAGGAGACACACGTAAAACAAATCGGGAACCAAAGCCCAGCCTAGGTAAGTCAAATCCTGGCTGAGCCATAGACCTATCCGTGTGAGAATAAATGCTTATTGTCATGTGCCACTGAATTTGTGGGTGTTTGTCGCACCACGGTGGCTAGATAAATGTTCCATGGTCAAATACTTTTGTGAATTTCTGCATAATATATACTTCATTTCAGAGATTTATAAAGTGTATCATCACACTGAAATCTCTGAGAAATCCTTTAGTAAAGACCATTGTTTGACTTCATATAACCAAGTTTTCTAGACATCTTTGAGCACTGAATCTTTTTCTGGTATGTTAAAAGTAAAATAAATAAATAAGTAAATAAATAAATATTAGCTGGGGTTTGACTGAACTTTCTTATTTTAAAAAATATAGTTTATTGTCAAGTTGGTTTCCATATAACACCCAGTGCTCATCCCAACAAGTGCCCTCCTCCATGCCCATCACCCATTTTCCCCTCTCCCCCACCCCCATCAGACCTCAGTTTGTTCTCAGTATTTAAGAGTCTCTTATGGTTTGCCTCCCTCCCTCTCCTTAGCTATTTTTTTCCCCTTCCCCTCCTCTATGGTCCTCTGTTAAGTTTCTCCTGTTCCACATATGAGTGAAAACATACAGTATTTGTCTTTCTTTGACTGACTTATTTCACTTAGCATCCATGTTGCTACAAATGGCCAAATTTCATTCTTTGTCATTTCCATGTAGAATTCCATTGTATATATATTAGCTGGAGTTTGACTGAACTTTCTTCTATTAAAGATGGAAAGTCTCCTTTGTTGAGGAAAGCCTCTTAAAGGGCATTTTGATTATGAAATTTGAGAATCTCTAATGTATTATCTAATGTTTATTTATTTTGAGAGACAGAGAGACAGAGACAGAGCACAAACAGGGAAGGGGCAGAGAGAGAGGGAGACACAAAATCCGAAGCAGGCTCCAGGCTCTGAGCTGTCAGTACAGAGCCTGATGTGGGGCTCGGAGCCACGAACCATGAGATCATGACCTGAGCTGAAGTTGGATGCCTAACTGACTGAACCACCCAGGTGCCCCTCTAATGTATTATCTAAATGGACGCTATTCCAAATCACAACTACAATGAAATATCATCTCACACTTGTCAGAATGGGCTACAATTAACAACTCAGGAAACAACAGATGTTGGTGCGGATGCAGAGAAAGGAGAACCCTCTCACAACTTTGATGGGAATGCAAACTGGTGCAGCTGCTCTGGAAAATAGTTATGGAGGTTCCTCCAAAAATAAAACCCAACAATTGCAGCACTAAGTATTTATCCAAAGGATACAAAAATACTAATTAAAGGGATATATGCACCCTGACACTTATAGCAGCATTATAAGCAACAGCCAAATGTGGAAAGAGCCCAAGTGTTCATTCACTGGATAAAGAAGATGTGGAATATGTATACACAATGGAATATTATTCGCCATCAAAAATAATGAAAACTTGATGTTTGCGATGACATTCATGGAACTAGAGTGCATGATGCTAAGCAAAATAAGTCATAGTAAAGATGAATACCATATGATTTCATTCATATGTGGAATTTAAGATATAAAAGAGATAAACATAGGAGAAAAAAAAAAAAGAAATGCAAACCAGAAAATAGACTCTTAACTACAGAGAATAAACTGAGAGTTGATGGAGGGGAGGAGGGTGGAGTGATGGGCTAAATGGGTGATTGGTATTAAGGAGGGCACATGTGACGAGCATTTATATGTAAATGCCAAATCACTAAATTCTATCCTGAAACAAATATTACCCTGTACGTTAACTAACTGTAATTTAAATAAAAACTTGAAACTACAAAAAAATTAGATAGGCATTTTGGTATTAAAAGATTGATTATGATGTATAACAATATATAAGGAATTTTGAGTCTCCTTCCAGTGGATTGGATTGGAATGTGGAAGACTGGGGAAGAGGAGAAGAGAAATATAAGTAAAGGCAGTTTACTCAAATAAACGCCATGGTGATTTTGCTTTACAGAATGAAGAAATAAGAGAAAAGGCCATGCTCCATGCTTCGTGTGAAGTGGCACTAGGAAGGGCAAACACTCATGGAAGTAGGCATTCATGTCAACATTAATGGAAGCAGGAAAATGGAGGGCCAGGCAGGGCAATAGTGAGTACTTGAGTGTCCTTGGGAATTTGAGGGGAGTTGCTCTAGAGTTTATTCTGTACAAAAGATGGGAGTATGTGGTAGAGATTTTAGCCCAAACATTTGTTTGCACCCGTATCGATGCGTTTCTGCACATTTTCTAGGATCCCCCGCAGTTACGTGGAGGCCATGTGACTGGACTCTGGTCCCTGGGATGGGGGAGGGAGTGAGGTAGACCACTTCCGGGACTGGTTTTTAGTGGTATCCTGCATGACACTTTCCGGCCTTTCCCCTGCACTAGCATTCTTGAAGGCCACCTGTTTCAAATGCCATAGCTATGAGATGGAGGAGACCTATCTGACCCACACTGGAGTTTTATGAGCAAAAATAAACTTAACCGTCTAAAGCCACTGTGATTTTAAGGTAATTTGTTTTTTTAAGTTTATTTATTTTGAGAGTGAGAGAGAGAGAGTGAGAGAGAAAGCATGCAAACAGGGAAGTGGCAGAGAGAGAGAGAGAAGGAAGAGAATCCCAAGTAGGCTCCGTGCTGTCAGCACAGAGCCTGATGCGGGGCTCCATCCCAGAAACCATTAGATAATGGCCTGAGCTGAGATCAAGAGTCAACCACTTAACTGACTGAGCCACCCAGGCGTCCTGTAAGGTAATTTGTCAATACAGCATAGCCTGGAGGACTCACCTCGTCACCCAGTGAGCTCTGGTGTGTATGTGCACATGTGTGGGCGTCATAACAAATGTCCTCTTGGACAGTAGGGGCTGTGGTTGGGCAGCGTCCATTGGCAACCAGTATGCACTGGACAGACTGTCTAGTCTACTCACCAAGTAACTAATGACCTTGGGCTCCTCTTGCGATTTTTCCTCACTTGGTACAAATGAGGAATCCCATTAGCTCCCCCGGTCTGAGGGCTCTGCTGAGGAGAGATGAAGGCAGTGCTTAAATGGTTAAGGAACCTCTCTGCAAATATTAGATCTCATTAAGTGGAACTTCCTGCACGTTCTTTTCCTAAGTGGAGGGCAGAGGGGAAAGGAGTGGAACACTCCCAGATGGTTAAAAGGCACTTGTGAAACCTGTCCCTGGGAGCCCCTTGGTCTTCCTCTTCATTTTCAAGCATACCTTGCAGTCCCACTGCTGTGCTAAGCCATTAGAGAGTGGGGCAGAAGGACAGTCAATGATACTGATGGTGTCTTTGTTTAAAAGCTTGATATTTTGTTCAGCATAGCTTTTTTTTTGGCACTGATTTTGATATTTTAATAATATCACGTTATTATTTACCTTGTTTACTGCTTTTAGCACAGCCTCAAGTTTTGCACCCGAGGTGAGTGCCTCGCTCACCTTACCAGAGTCCTGGACCTGTCCAATACTGTCCTGTGCTGCTGCCAAAGTCCCATCCATTGTCCCAGGTGTAGTCTCTGGGCTTCCTGCCTCCAAATTTGCTCACATTGGTTCCCTTTCCTGGAGGGTTTTGCCCATTAACCCTGCCCCCACTACTTCTGTCCAAACCGTCACCTCATCTAGAGGGGAAATCTTCCCTGATCTATCCCACCCAAAAGTAATCTTGACCTACACTGAATCCCCGTGGCACCTTAGGTACACTACCTCGCTTAAGAGTTTAGTGCCTGTTACCTTGTCCGATGGGTAATTATCTTACCTATTAGATTGCACACGCCTTGCAGACAGGCATGTGTTTTCTCTTTGACAGAAGTTTGTTTCCTTTTGTAGCCCTTGCTCTTAGTTAGAATTTCTAGCACCTTACTGAATTAATGAACCATGTGCTCTCATTTTCTTTTGGCTCTCCTAATTGTCACAGAGAGCAAATTATTTTGTTCTTCCCTGCTTCTCTTATTTCCTTTTCTGATTTGACACATGTTGAAATTCGATGACTGACCAAAATGCTTATGAATTGGGGGCTTAAAAAAGATTACAGCGTCAAAGATGCAGAGAGCTGGCAAAGGCCAGGCCAGCAAGAAGAACTTGCCACTTTCTCCTCTGGGCAACATACCAGGCTTTTGTTTTCCTTATGGTCTCATTTGCTTTTGAGAGAGAGAGAGGGAGAGAGAGAGAGATCCTGACATTTAATGAAACATTTGAACCCCAGGGAGGGGGCAAATTTAGAAGACACCGTGTGTCTTGCTGCGTCTTGCCAGGTTTATCCTCCTGGATTATGCAGATCGAAGCCTTCTGTTTGGAAATCACCCTTCTCCCAGGATATGGCCACCCTGATCAGAGAGGCAATGGGCACAATTTCTGACATCGTTCTCACTGGAGAAGTTAAAGCCAGAGACATCTCACTCCTCAGGGGCCTGTGCAGAACTGAGGTTCAGGGTTTTTAGCCCACAGGCAAGTGGGCATGTCACAGGCCTTTGGGAGCCGGGGCCGGGACCAGGTGCCTTGTTAAGAATCCACATGAACAATAATTGCTTTTCCTTAGAGATCACTTTAGCCATCGACTGGGGACTTTGGAGCCTTTATACCAGTGATCAGTGTCTTCTCCTGAAGGGGTTTGTGTTGGAGCCAGGAGCCCGTAAGAGGCTGCTCTCCAACCTCGGCTATCCCAGCCCGCAACTGAACAAAAATACCAGGGTGAGGTGTGCATTTTAGCCACATTTCCCAGATCAAGGAAACGGAAAGGTTGAGGGCAGAGAGAAGAGCATGCTTGACAGACCAGAACTTGCAAGGTGCTTGAGGATGATCTGGTGCGGGCTCTGACATTCAGGCAGCTCTGACATTATTGTTCTCATGTTGATCAACCATTTTTTGTGTGTGTGAGGGGAGTGTAGGGAGAGGGGGAAGGTCATTGAGGCCCTAAGAAATTAACTTGTATCATCATAGCTGAGCAGATGTTAGAAGCGGGAATCAGACCTCTTGCTGCTCAGACGATAGTCTTTCCTTTACACCCTTAGGATCTTCAAGCCGTGGAAGACAGGTGACATTTTAGGACACAGAGAGAAGTGGGCTGGCTAGGTAAAGGTGGAGTGGGATTCAGGGGAGAAAATGGATCCGGTTCATGCTCAATTCAGATCCCCAGATCCAATTTCTTTTATTGATAATTTCCCCTCAATACATCAGTCCAACTAGCTGCCAAGGTCTAATGTTTTAAAGATGATCAAATATCTTCTTGATTCTGCTGCATTGCAACTCTGCCAGAGGACTTTCTGTCCATTTGCACAAAAGGCCCCATCAGCCTTCAGAGAGGAGTCGATTGCAAGAAAGGTTTCCATGTGTGTCCTGTTGGGCTGTAGGAATAGACACACAATGCACGTGAAATCCGGTAATAAGATATATAGGCTTCTGTGTGCATTTTTTCCCATTTTTTAAAAGTTTATTTGTTTATTTAGAGAGTGATAGAATGCAAGCAGGGGAGGGGCAGAGAGAGAGGGAGAGAGAGATCCCAAGCAGGCTCCATGCTGCCAACGCAAAGCCCGATGTGGGGCTCGATCTAACAAATTGAGATCATGACCTGAGTTGAAATCAAGAGTCAGACGCTTACCTGACGGAGCCACCCAGGTACTCCATGCAGTTTTATTTCTAGTGACAGTTCCATTTACCAGCTGTGCAGTCTTCCGTGTATGACGTCAGCTCTTTCTGTCTCCATTTCCTCATCTGTAAAACGGGGATAATAACAGTTCGTACCTTATGAAATGGTTGTGGGGATTAGATAAATTAACACTGAAATTACTGAGAATAGTTTCTATCTATGTGTTTCTGTGATTAAGGACAATATCCATTCTTTTGAAATCTCTTATTTGTAAACTAAGAGGCTCTAATTAAGGCAGCGGCTTTCTGTTAAGGAAGCACCTTGTTGGGCTGAGAATGGAAGGAAAAACCTATGCATGGCTTCCGGTCTTCATGAATGTTGACTGATTTTAATGATTTCTAAGACTTTGGATGTTTTTTGCTTTGAAACACTCTCAGAAAACAAAAATAATCGCTTAAACATTTGTACAGCGCCTTTCCCTTTGCAAGGTGCTTTGTATCTTATTTGGTAACTCTATTCGTTCCATGAAGACATATTAAACCCTTACTATGTGCTGAGCTTCAGGAGCACATGCCCTTGCCAGGGAAGACAGACTCAAGAGAGACTTTTCTCTTGAGAAGTACAATCTGCCCGTGGGGATGGGAAACATGAGGTGTTTTGTCAGAAGGCATGGCCCATGGAAGGCACAGAGAGGAGAGAAAGCATGGGGATTAGAGAAGGTGTGCAAATAATATCGTGTGGCTAGAAAGACGCATGGTGGGGGAGTGGCCACGGGTGTAAGAAGTGAGAAGAAAGAAAGGGGTATGAAAAAGGGGCATGGGGAAATGGGGGGGGGGACCCCATGGAGGGCTTTCCCTGAGGTGCCTAGAAAATATCCTATCCTAGATGGGATGCCATGGCTGGATTCTAACAGGGGAGTTAGGCATGACCAAATTAAAGTGTTAGACATATTCCTCTGGCCACAGTGAAGAGCAAGAATTGGCAAGAAGTGCATCTGAAGCCGGGAGAACTGTTGGTCACACCGCCATGGTTTTGATCCAGACAAGCGATGACAAGCGTTTGAAATAAGGGAGGAGCTGTGTGCAATCTTGCAGAGAAAGAGATAGAGTCCTGACATAGACATTCCCATGGTGGGCAGGACCCCATGTATCAACCCCTACTGGAGTGACGGGGAATTTTGGTTCGGAAGGGTTATTTGACTCCCAGGGGCTCACTAGTGAGAAAGGTTGCGGCATGTGTAATCCTATTCTACAATGTTCGCCTCTACTGGCTTTCTTGACATAGAAGATGGCTCTTAATTCTCAGCGCTCCCTTGAAGGTAGGGGCTAAGGCCAGTCATCTCTGAAGTGCACACAGCACCTGCTGTATTTTGTCCATAGTATGTGTCCAGTAAACTTAAATGAGAAATACGGTTCAGTTCTGTTTACAGCTTCCTACCTGCCTTCTCATCCTAGCACTCTCAGGCACCTCTGGGTTCATGGCAGAGAAGAACCTCACCTTAGTGACCCAATTCCTCCTTACTGCGTTCACTGACTGTCCCGAACGGGCACTCCCTCTTTTTCTCCTCTTTCTATTGATCTATCTCATCACCTTGCTGGGGAATGCAGGAATGGTCATCCTGATCCACATGGATAGCCGGCTCCACACCCCGATGTACTTCCTCCTGAGTCATCTCTCTTTCATGGACATCTGCTACTCGTCTGTCACGGTCCCCCAGATGCTGGCCGTGCTGCTGGAGCATGGGGTGGCTCTGTCCTACACACGCTGCGCCACTCAGTTTTTCCTCTTCACCTTCTTTGGCTCCATCGACTGCTACCTCCTGGCCCTCATGGCCTATGACCGCTATGTGGCCGTGTGCCGGCCCCTGCTTTATGTCACCGTCATGACACAGAAGGCCCGTTTGGGTTTTGTGGCTGGGGCTTACGGTGCTGGTCTCTTCAGTGCCTCGGTGAGGACAGTCTCGGCCTTCACCCTCTCCTTCTGTGGAAACAATGAGGTCGACTTTATTTTCTGTGATCTCCCTCCTCTGTTAAAGCTGACCTGTGGGGACAGCTACACCCAGGAGCTGGTCATTATTGTGTTTGCGATATTTGTCATCCCTGCCTGCATGGTGGCGATCTTGGTGTCCTACCTGTTTATCATCATGGCCATCATGAGGATCCGCTCCGCGGGGGGCCGGGCCAAGACCTTCTCCACGTGTGCCTCCCACCTCACGGCTGTGTCACTCTTCTTTGGCACCCTCATCTTCATGTACCTGAGAGATAACTCTGGCCACTCCTCACAGGAGGATAGGGTGGTGGCTGTGTTCTACACAACAGTGATTCCCATGCTGAACCCCCTCATCTACAGCCTGAGGAACAAGGAAGTGAAGGAGGCCCTGAGGAAAGTTCTGAAAAGAGCCTAGTTGTCCTGACCATTTCCCACTTGGAAAGTCCTGAGAATTACTTCTTCAGCAGCACCAGCATTCTAGACACTCATTATTCACAGCATGCTCACGGTTTAAATGAATATGTCATGGTACAAGATATAAAAAGGAACCGGAACTTTTAGTTCCAGAGAGAGAAAAGAAGAAAAGGAAGAGACCATCTGCAAAGGGATTGGGGTAAGAGCTCTAAGTCCCAGGACAGATGACCAAAAGATGTGCAGTTAGAGCCCATGTCATCCACATGTTGCACTTGCCACAGGTCTGTGACTACGAAACAAGATGATGGTTTTTGCAAACTTTTCTATGAAAGATTTCTATTATGTAGAGATGTTGAAAATAATGCATTGTGAACTCCTTATTTCCAATACTTAGATTCTGCTATCGTTAATAGTTTGTTATTTTTGCTTTATCACATATATATAATCCGTTCATTTACCCATCGATCAATTCATCCTTCGATTCACCTTATTTTTTGATGCATTTCGAAGCGAGTTGCTGTCATCAGTATTAGTACTCTTCACTGCTGTACACTTCAGAATTATGTCCTCATTAGGATTTGACATTGAGATTACATGTATTTTTGATGATTAATTAAGGCCATAGGTTGATGGTCCAAGTAATAAAGCTGACCCCCCTCGAAGTATTCTTCACACTCTAATAGTTCACAGGGTGCCTCACAGGAATCACTGAAAAATGCCCACCTTACCGTGCCTGCGAATTCCCCTTGACTGGAAATGTACCCCGTTCTTCCTCCTTCCCCACCTGTTCCAGCCCCCATGTGTCACATTGTTTGCTGAGAATCAACTTGTGAATTTAAACCATTCCCACTTCCTGTAATAGTATCTGCAGTGTCTCTATCATCAATGTCGACTCTATGTTCTTGCAGTTTTTGACCTCAGAGAGGCAGAGCCTTGCTGCATTCCATGCACAGCGATCGTACCGGGTCCCTGTGTCTGCAGTAGCTCAACCTGTGTCCAAAGACTTCCAGAGTCTGTTGGTTCTTGATCGTCACTTCTCTAACTTACAGGTGTCTCAATCAAATGCAAGGCACTAGAAGGGAGCAGGCCACCCAACCCCTCATTTTCTGTTTTTCTGTTGATGCTTATTCCTGGAATTTAAATTCTTTTCTCCCTGTCCCTTGGATTACCAAAAACCAAGATCCCAGGTGTATCAATGATGTAAACCATCATGGGAGAGAAAAGGGAGGCTGACAGTATCTTACAAACAGGGAATGATTCCAAAACACTGTGTCACACCTGGAATTCCAATACAGCTTTGCCCTGCTGTCTGAAAGTAGAACCTTCCTATGAAATCTTTCTTAAGCCAAAATGGCATAAAGCAAAGAAGCAATTACCATTCATTTATATGGAAATTTTTTTGAGGATTCCCAGATCCCCAAAATAAGCTCTCTTGGGCTTTTTTTTTCTTTTCTTTAAATATTTTTAATGTTTATTTATTTTTTGAGAGTGTGAGAGACAGAGTGCGAGTGGGGGAGGGGCAGAGAGAGAGAGGGAGACACAAAATCTAAAGCAGGCTCCAGGCTCTGAGATGTCAGCACAGAGCCCAATGCGGGGCTTGAACCCACAAGCCATGAGATCATGACCTGAGCTGAAGTCAGACGCTCAACCGACTAAGCCAGCCATGCACCCCTCTCTTGGGCTTTTCTGATACCTTAGGACACATCTTGCTAACAGATGCACAAAGCAAATCGAGATAAAGCACAGACGCTCACAGACATTGCTCGGAGCTATGATGGCTTGATGATGAGAAGCTGAGTGTGGTTCCTGGGGAGGGAGCGTGGCAGGGCTACTCTCCACGTTCAAGATGCATGCTGAACGTTATTTTCACCTTTTGTCATTTTTTTGTAAATGTGAAGATCTGCTTTGGATCTTTCAGTTAACAAAAGCAGGTGCAAATACAGGTCTTTCATAAAAGCAAAGTGGGGCAACGTGAAATTTTTAAAGGCAGAGAATCCCAGTAACTGAACTTTAAGATGGAAGAAACATCTGGAGGAACGGTCAAAGCTTCGGGGAGAACGTGCCCAAAGGATACTAAATTTAAGCTCACCTACAGTAAAATAAAACACATTAAAATCTTCAAAGACATTATGAGTATTTCTAGAAGACAGGATGATTAAAATTCATATTATAATCATCATAAGAAATGCTTGATCCATTTAACAGCGGTTTGTCTGCTTATTAAAACCCAGGTTGAAAATCCATAGCTCCAAAAGAGGGATGGTTAATAAGTAGCTCCCGGGTTGACTGTGTTACAGATAGTGGCAAAAGGCAAAAGTTAAGAAAGGAGCTAGAAAGCTCCACTTGGTCATGTGAAGTTACTTCCTGATGGAAGAGACAACACTGGGTCTGTGTGAGTGATGCCATAGTGCACCAAAGAGCTGTTTGCTCTCATGGAATCTTCCAGAAGGCAGGGAGCGCACCATGAATCTAAAGGAACTGCTAAGAGAACGAGCCGCTAGATCTAAGGAGACAACTTATGCTCTTTCTGATTAAATTATAAGCAGGTAGTTAAAGGCTGCTGTTTAAGAAGGAGGGGCCAACTGAGCTGTCTATAGGAACTAGTGGCTACAAAGCCCGTGTTGTATATGGGACTTTCCGTCTCTAGAGAGAGTTCAGGGAAAGTTAAGAAAAATGTCCTAAGGTATCCACTTATGTATGGGAAGGCAGACATGGTTAAATTATTTTTTTAAGGTCATTTATTCATTTTGAGAGAGAGAGAGAGAGAGAGAGAGAGAGAGCGAGTGCGTGTGCGCATGCGTGTGCAAGGGAGGGGTAGAGACAGAGGGAGAAAGAAAATCCCAAGCAGGCTCCACCCTGTCAGCGCAGAGCCCGATGTGGGGCTCGATCTCTTGAACCATGAGATCATGACCTGAGCCGGAATCAAGAATCAGATGCTTAACCAACTGAGCCACCCTAGTCTCCCAAATTAAGTATTTAAAATTTTTTTAACGTTTTATTTATTTATTTCTTTTGAGAGAGGCAGAGACAGCACAGTGGGGGAGGAGCAGAGAGAGAGGGAGAGAGAAAGAATCCCAAGCAGGCTCGGTGCTACCTATGCAGAGCCCGATGCAGGGCTCAAACTCATGAAAGCTCGAGATCATGACTTGAGCTGAAACCAAGAGTTGGACGCTTAACTGATTGAGCCACCTGGGCGCCCCTAGTTATTTTAATTTTAAAAGTCCTGTTTTAATAGAAAATATATAGTTAATGATTAATCGTTCAAAAATATGCATAGGGCATACTAGGCTATTTAGACCAGAAAATACCGTCTGTGGGACAGTTTTGAATGTGGCTGTAATACCTAAAAGGAGACTAAAGAAAGGTCTTCTGGGGAGATAACCTTGGATATAAAACTCAATAAGGGGATAGTGAGTGTAATACTCTACCTAAATCCTCCTGGTCTCACACCTGGCACTCAGCTGGACGCTCCCCTCCCCCTTCTCAACTGGTTTCCTCCAAGGAGAAGGTGAATACCATAAGCCAGGTCCTGTAGGAGCTGTCAAAGAACAGACTTATTGGTATTATAGCATCTCTGCTGGGTTCGGGAGACACTCCTAGCACTTTTTTGCCCCAGCCCTGAAAGAGGAGACCTGGGGCCCACCCTGCTCAGTCCAGGAGGTGGGGGAAGAAAAGCCACAGCTCTTTGCAAGGGCAGGTGCAAGTTAGCAGATATTACCTTCCACTGATTGCAGTAGACCTGAGCAATAAGGCATGATTTGCAAGGTGTCCAGAAAGGGGCCTGATTCCCTCTTAAATCCCCTTTCTTTGCTTCTGATTCCTTTGCTTGAAATCAGCTTGTGTGGCTTTCTTTTTTGGGGACCTTAGGATGATGGAAAGAAGGCTGGGTGGTGACTGCCACTAACCAGTGGTGTGTCGTTCCTTAAGGGAGTTCCCAATTCTGTACCTCAGTTTATCCATCTGAAAAATTGGGGAGAGACTAGAATAAGAGAATTCTAAGAGTCTCCTTGTGGCCTGACATTCTATATGGCTGGGCTTTAACTCTGTGAAAGTGTAAATTATTTGAGGAGAGGCCCCTGTATCACCAGCCACTCTGTTCAGAAGGGAGCCCCCTCTGAGCTTGGTTTAGGACAAGTGAGCACCTGAGTCTAGGCATACAGAGAAGTATGGGAATGAGCGCTCAGGCCAAGGAAGATGGAGTGGCCAGAGATGAACTCTGAACACTTTGCATTGGCCTTACGTGGTGTGAGAAATAAGCCCATTGACCCAATCAAAGGAGGGATGCGGAGACTCAGCACAGTGGAGTGAGGCTATAATCAGTGTTCTTGCAGGAGCAGATGTCGGATGGCCAGGCACACTCCGGGCAGTTGCAGCAGACAATTTATCTCCTAGTGTGCAAGTTCCTCCCCTGGTTCTCCATTGGCTGAGTACTACAGAAGTTGCAGCCTTACCCAGATGTCGCCTATGCCCCTGGAAGGCAAAAAGTAGTCTGATTAGAACAAGTGTACATTCCCTGAGGTGACGCAGAGAATTCCAGTCCTTCCTCCCTTTGGTCTTTGGCACATGCTCATTGCAAAGCCCGTGAAAATAAGCCCTTGAAACGGAGGGGGGAAGAAGAATCAGGAAGTGAAGTGTCTAAAGGTTTGGGACTTGATTGTTGGTAGGGGGTGGTGGTTCATATATATTTCCAGTAGGTTGGTTATTTCTGAAAGTGAATCAACTTCCTTACTTCTCATAGGTGGCCAAGGTATAGAACTTAAAAACATCACCAAACAGCACTTGTCTTTCCAATGCCTTGTTGATGGCAGTTAGGTCTGCAGGTAGGATGGAAACGGGAAGGGTTTAAACACCTTCTGCTTCCGGCTCTGCCGCCTTTTGCTTCCCCAACTTGCTGCTTAGCCACTGCCACTGAGGGATTCCCTGATGCGCAGGGGCCACAGGAATTTCTCGATTCTCCTGATCTTAGTGTGGTGGAAATCTCTTCTTTTGTGTTCCCTCTCTCTGGGAATCTGACTATGAGTTCACGTGAGCATTTCCACATCTTTCTGGGCTCCACCAACTGGCCCTGAGGTAGGTACCTTGTGCCTTGGCCATATGACATCTGAGACCTTCCTTGTGATTTTTTTTTTTAACTTGGCACCAGGAAAAGTGATTTTCATCTTGATTGTGGTGGAAAAGCTGGGGCATGTGAGGTGTGGACACAACCAGAGGCCATTTTTTTTTCTACTTTGTGGAAGAACTAGGTTTAGGAAACTCCAAAGCTGATATTCACACACAGGTATGGACAATAGAAAAATTCCCGATGTCATGAGCATTACCAGGCCCAGTTGTCCCTAAGGTCTGGCTGCATCCTTCCCTGCATTCTCCGAGGTTTTGAGAGTCTTGGGGTGAATTCACCTGTGTGTTCTAGTCATGTTAAGTGCTGGGCTTTTGTTGCTTGTGACTAAGAAGACCTCATCAGGAAGCCCAGAATGGCTGTAAGTATTCCCCTTTTAGAATTTCATTCTCCACCCTTTGAGGAGCTGGACTGGATCCGTAAGTCCTCTGGCTCCATCATTTGGAGACGTTCAGATATAGAAGCTCCAAGAAAACTTTGAGACAACTTATAAAGGAAATCGTGGAAGAAGCTTGTCTCAGGCCTGCAAACCCCTGACAGAATTTGGGAGGGTGGGAAGGGCAGATGTGCATTTTTAAGAATTAGAACTGAATCAAGAAGCATTCACTTGATTATCTGGTCATCTTTTACTTGGGGTCTCCTCTGTATTTGGGGAAAGTAAGGGGCCACTGGGTAAGGTGCCACTTGGCCTTAAATTATGGATTGGGAATCAAGTGAACAGATCCAACCACTGAGTGTCTTTCTATTTGGGGACCACAGCCTGTTTGCCTGTGAAATGGAAAGAAGTCATTTGACTTCTAATGTCCCTTGTGATTCTAGCATCTTATACAGTTTAGGAAGCCTCTAAAAATCCGACAGTTCTGTAACATGTAAAGCGAGGGCTGAGACACGAATGATGAATTGTAACATCAGGATAAGTGCTTCCAAAGCTAATTTATGGGTCCTAGGCAGTCCCCAACCTTGAACTAGCATGAGATGCACCCAAGTAGGGATAGGAAGATAACACAGATGGATGCCAGGGTGAGAGCTGAGGATATATCCTTCCTACACCAAAACTGCCATCCTTCCTAATGCCTTCTCCAGGCTGCAAGGCATGACTCTTTGACTACAAGGAACAGATATCCACTTTAGTTCAAGAAAAGAGCCCTTTGGAAGAAGAGAGGGTTAATCCTGGCAATCAACTCAGGTTAAGCCTTTTCCTCATCAAATCATCTGTGCTTAGAAGGGTGAGGCCATAGGGACCTGCGGGCGATGCTGAGCCCATCCTTTCTCTGTGGCTGTGAGTAACACTTTTAAGAAGGAGCAACTGCCTGGACAAGTACCCCAAGAATTTTCTACCACAGTCTCCTCACTCTGCAATGTAGGTCCCATCTCTAAGCACTATGCCTTCTTTTTAAAAGGTTAGAAAGAAAATAGAGGTGTAGAAGGAAGAATTTCCCAAATATTCCCAAATATGGGGTCCAGAGACATCCTCATGAGGGTCTGAAATAGAATATAGGAGTTCAGAGAGTGCATTGTGGAGCCAGCCTGCTCACGGGCTCAGGCTCAAACTTTAGCTCTGCTCCTCATGGTGGCACTATTGGTGACTCACTTCAACTGTGCATACAGGGTCTCATCCCTTAAATGGTGCTAATAATAGTGCCTAACTCATGGGGTTGTTGCATGGATTCAATCAGTTAATACATCTATCTATCTTTCAACTCCATATCTATCTATCTATCATTATAATCTGTCATCATCTATCATCTTAGAAGAGTCAACTGGCATATAGTAAACAGCTTACATGATCTTTGCTATTATTATTCTATTGGATTTCCCTTTCACATTTTGGCTTAGCTACCACTGTGCCCTGAATCTCTAAATCAGGAAACAAAAGTTGGTCAGATCTGTAGTTCTTAGGAACAAACTTTCCTTTACTGTAGTTGTATAGGCTCCAATACTCACAAATGTGAAATTTTGATCTACACTTTTTGAGGTGCATTTGACTTTCTTTCTGGGGCTGGCCTCATGATGACTGAATTGTCTTTAGAATTATTTCATAATACCATAAAAGTCTACCATAGTTTCTTGAAAGTGGGGTTCTGATGGTATGAGCAGCCTATTTCACCTGGAGATGGAGTGAGATAGAGTCACTATTGTTTCTTTCTTTTTTTGTTTTTTAAACAACATTTTCAGTTCAGCATGAGGAGTCGCTATTGTTTCTGAAGCAGAACTATAGGTGCTCAGCCACTGGACCCTCTTTAGGACTGAAGGAAAAGTCTTTTTTTTTTTTAAATGTTTATTTATTTTTGAGAGAGAGAGAGACAGAGCATGAGCAGGGGAGGGGCAGAGAGAGGGGGGGACACAGAATCCGAAGCAGGCTCCAGGCTCTAAGCGGTCAGCACAGAGCCCGACGCAGGGCTTGAACTCAGGGATCATGACCTGAGCTGAAGTTGGACATTTAACCAACTGAGCCACCCAGGCGCCCCTGAAGGAAAAGTCTTTTTTAAAAAGCTCCTGAGAGATCTATCTGGAGAGATTTTACTCCCTGCCTGACCCCCTACCGATCCCTTTCACAGTAGGAGCAATTGCTCTTGGGGAAGCCAATCTGCGCAGACTTAAAGGAGCCAAATTTCGAGATGATGAGTCATGAGGCGATGCCTTTTCTTGCAATGATTATGGCTTTGCTGTTTGTTTGGCATTTGGTCAATTGCTGTGCTGCCAAAGATGCACCCATCCTTGGGACCTCTGGTTCTGCAGGATGCTAACCTGCTTTCAGTGAAAAAGAGGTTTTGTGGTCAGATATTTTGGGGAAATGGTGGGCTAAGAAAGGTGACAAAGTTTCTTAATTATAGGACCTCATAGATCGGTTAATACGCTGCTATGCAAAATGAGTTTTCACACAGAGGATACAGTACGTAGTGATTTCCAAACTTGTGAGAACAACAAACCTCTTTTCCTCCCTGGAACCACATGGGAAGCCTGTTATTAAGGTGGATGTCGGGGTGCCTGCCTGGCTCAGTCCATTAGGCATCCAGCTCTTGATTTCTGCTCAGGTCATGATCTCATGGCTTGTGGGTTCGAACCCCGTATCAGGCTCTGTCCTGACAGGTTCTGCCCTGACAAAATTCTGTTTGGGATTCTGTCTCTCTCCCTCTCTCTGCCCCTCCTCTGCTCATGTTCTCTCTCTCTCTCTTTCTCTCTCTCAAAATAAATAAATAAACTTAAAGAAAAAAAAAAAAACCAAGGGAGATGTCTGCCCCCCATGGCAGAGAAACTGTATTGGAATTTCTGGAGGCAGGATGATAGTATTCATGTTTTAAATAAATTCCTTGGGCCATTCTTATGCACCAGGAGAATCAGTTTGAGAATCAGCACTCTGGAGGAGAGATCGATCACCATTAAGAATTTGTTCAGTTTGTCTGGTAGAAGTCTGTTCACGACTCACGCACACCTTATGACTCCCCATTTGCACAATTCTGTTTCTGACAAATGGTGAGATTCCAGAATCACTGATTCCAGCGTATCTTGGCGATGGGGGAACAAAAGCCTTTGCTTACAAAACAGTCTTCCTTTGGGATCTGGTCAGAGCTGCCTCCAGTGGCAGTGGGCAAAGCCCTTGAGACGATTCCCAGTTGAGATACAAGAAAACTTCAAAAAAAGTACAAGACAGAAATGAGGCAAGACCAGGAGCCAGCTTCGTCAGATGCTGCCGAGTGATGGCAGGACATGAGATGGGGCTCGTGGAGTTTGAAATTAGAGAGAAATCCTCAAAGATATTAGACACCTCGTTAGAAGTCACATGAAGATTAATTGCCTCTCCCTGGGGACTCCCCTCAGGGACCAATTCAGGCATGATGCTGGAGCAGTGAATATAGGAAGCACTGCTAGGAGGTCTAGTGGTGGATCCGAAGCTCAGGGAGAGAGGCTGGTGCCCTAGCCCTGCTATGCTGTTCGAGTCTGAAAAAAGTCCCAGGAAGCTCCAGCGTCAAGGATTTACTGTTTTGTCAAAGGTGAGAAGAAAGAGAGGGACTCCATGAAGCGAGGGCAGACATAGAGGTCTGGAAGCCACCTTACCCTCCCCCGGGTCGCTATGATTATGGACTCATGCTGTATTGTTGTTTATTGACAGGGAACAAAGACAGGGTAATTGAGTCCGGAGGGGAAAAGCGACTTGCTTAGGGTCACGTATCTTGTGTGGACGAACCCGAACACAGGTCTCTTCTGGATTGGAGGGTCCCATGGCTTCCAGATCGAATTTCTTTTCTTTGTTACTTTCCCTAATGGGTCAGCTCCATATTGGCCTAGGGGCCGGTGCATCAGGTCATCAAACAGGATCGAAGTCCTCCTTTACGGCCCTATCCTAAAACCCTGTAAAGACTCCAAATCCCTTAGCTGAGATCCCTCCAACAGCGCTCAGACACCAGACTGCAGAAATATTCCTGCTTTCAAATTTGGATGCTATTATCAAACTACTGATTTTTTCCAGGACTGGGTGAACAACCAAACTATGTTTATGTTAGGTGCTGAAAAGAGCTTATGTTTGTTGTTTTGATTCCAAGGTCATTGCTAGTACTTACAAAAAGCAACAAATGAAAACTCCTTAATAAGCCAGCCAGCCAACTCTAATTAGGGTAACAGCTATTTGTTAAACATGCCCATTTTTCGACTGAGAATAGAAATCTTCCTACAAGCAGAGCCCATTGCTGATTGCTAATGGGCTTTTTTTTGTTTTGTTTTGATTCATGCTCCTTTGTTCATAGAATATAAATTTTCCTTCCTTAAAACATTCCTTTACAGTTTTAAATAGCTACTATATATACGTGGAGTGCTTTTAGCTTTCCTAAACACTTTTGCATCTGTTTTAATCTATGCATTAACCTTATCTCTTAAGTAGGGCAAACATTATGATCCCCTTCCGGCAGCAAAGGAAACTGAGGTTCAGAGAGGTTAAGTGCCTTGTGTAAGATCAAACAGCTAACTGGGGACAGAGTTGCAAATACAAGAGCTGACTTGAAAGTCAGATAATCACTTGCTGTCCGTTCTTAGTGTAATAGAAGCTTTCTTCAGTTTCCTCTTCTAGTGAGCTCTGTATTTGTCCATTTCCACTTAGACTGCAAGGTTTGTTCAAGTCGAGTGCCTCCCACCAGACACCCAATTTAAAGTTTTCTTGCTGGAAATGATTTGCACTAGTCTTCAGGGTCCCCTCACCCGGCTGTTGTCCATCCTCACAGGTAAACCGCCGGATGGATGGCCGGGAGAAATGACACTGTAGTGACCGAGTTCTTCCTCACTGCGTTCCCAGAGCATCCCGAGTGGGGGCTCCCTCTCTTCCTGGTGTTTCTGAGTTTCTATCTACTCACTCTGCTGGGGAACACGGGAATGGTCATCCTGATCCGCATGGATGGCCGGCTCCACACCCCGATGTACTTCTTCCTTGGCCACCTTTCCTTCGTGGACATCTGCTACTCATCCGTCACGGTCCCCCAGATGCTGGCCGTGCTGCTGGAGCATGGGGCAGCTCTGTCCTACACACGCTGTGCCACTCAGTTCTTCCTCTTCACCTTCTTCGCTTCCATCGACTGCTACCTCCTGGCAATCATGGCCTATGACCGCTACGTGGCCGTGTGCCGGCCCCTGCTTTATGTCACCATCATGACCGAGAAGGCCCGCTGGGGCTTACTGGCTGTGGCTTATGTGGCTGGGTTCTCCAGTGCCTTCATTCGAACGGTCACAGCCTTCACCCTCTCCTTCTGTGGAAACAATGAGATCGACTTTATTTTCTGTGATCTCCCTCCTCTGTTAAAGCTGACCTGTGGGGACAGCTACACCCAGGAGGTGGTGATTATTGTGTTTGCCATTTTTGTCATGCCTCTTTGTGTGTTGGTGATCTTGGTGTCCTACCTGTTTATCATCATGGCCATCATGAGGATCCGCTCCGCGGGGGGCCGGGCCAAGACCTTCTCCACGTGTGCCTCCCACCTCACGGCTGTGTCACTCTTCTTTGGCACCCTCATCTTCATGTACCTCCGAGGCAACTCAGCCCAGTCCTCGGAGGAGGACCGAGTGGTGTCAGTGCTCTATACAGTGGTGACCCCCATGCTGAACCCCTTCATCTATAGCCTGAGAAATAAGGAGGTAAAGGAGGCGGTTATGAAAGCCTTGAGCAGGTCAAAGTCTTCTGGAAGACCCTAGATTGACTCTTGCCAAGTATGTCATTCCTTAGTTTCCCTGTCCTTTCCATCTATCCTCAAATGTCACCAACCTGGGAAGACTTTCCTGAACAACCTTACTTCAAGTTGCACCCGAACTTCCCACCTCCACTTTCTGATTTATTGTTCTATGTCATACTTGTCACCATCTGATACACTATGTGCTACATATTTGATATTGTCTAATTCTCACAAACTAGAAGGTAAACAACTTGAGAGGAAGGATTTTTATCTGTGAGACCTACTTCTGTGCGTTCAGTGCTTAGCCTAGCACCTAGCACATAAAAAGCACCCAATAAGTATTTGTTGAATAAATGCATTAATCTCTGGTTCCAGTGTCTACCTTGCAGTTCCAACTGCCTTGTCCTTAGTTTTTTCTTTTAATCTGCCAAGTGGGTCGACCTACTTTATAGGCCTAGATTTTTGAGGATCCAGGGCATAAAAGAGCAGGGACCATGTCTGTCTGATTTGCTAGTATCTGTTGAATTCTGTACATTGCCTGGCACAACACACACTTGAGGAGTGTAATAAAAATCTTTGGAAAATCCAAAAGCTACCTATAATGGCAACTACTATTTGGATCCAAAGGGATTTTCCAATTCCCATCGTTTATTCTTTCATTATTTTCCTTCTCGCTGCTTCTTCAGTTTTTGACTAATAATAATAATAATAAATTATAGATAGTCACTATTATTTATCAGGGCAGTCATCACCTTCCAGGAATTGTGATGTGTGCTCTAGGAATTATCCGATTTGCCTCCTTCCACAACCCCGGGAGGCATGATCCATGATTTCCTCTGCTTTGTAGGTGGATGAGGCACCAGAGACTCAGAGAGGATGAGCAATTTTCCTAAGGGCAGTAAGCAAGCAAGTGGTCGAGTGGAGCTTCCACCCCGGCAAAGCCTGAGCTCCTTAACTGCCACACACACATGGTCTCCTGCTATGATCTACTGCCTACTCTACTCAATCACTCAATCTGGAATTTATTGTTATTGCGTTTGTTTCTTGAAGAAAAGAGAAAAGTCCAATGTGTAAAGGTAGCAGGCAGTCAACACATTTATTTTATAGCCCTGATGTGCGAGTATTGTGTAAGGTGACAGCAGGTGTCTGTGTGTGTGTATGTGTGCATGTGTGCATGCGTGTCATTGTGGATGAGCAAATGAGGTGTGTAGATTAAATAAATGCAGCTTCTGAACTTTAGGAATTTTCACTTGAAGGACACAGGACAAAGTTTTTAGAAGAAAGTTGTTTAGGAAAAGGTATAGGGGAAAAGATTGCCCTGGGAGCCACGAGATTTGAATTCACGTATCAGTCTTTATTCGTGTTTTTTTTTGCACAACTTGCTGAAAAGCTGCAGGATGGGGTAAAGCAACTCCACAAAGTGCATCTGGGGGGGCCATTTTTTCAAATATTAACTGCCATCCAAATGTTCCTCTGACATATCAGCTTCTGTGGCAGGGAATAGAGGCATGTGTGTTGTAGAAGGAACTCAGGATTCGGCACCAAAGCATCCAGGCTGTCACTTCTTAGCAGTGTGGCTTCAGATTAGTTAGAGTTTGTCACTCTGCTTTCTCAACTGTGAAATAAAACTTATTGAGCATGTACCCTGGGCCAGGTTTTATGTGTATCACATTTATTGTCACGACAACTCAGTACATGTGGAGAAACAGAAGGTGCTGGGGAAAGTTCTATAAACATTAATTAGTTTGATTATGGTGATTGTCCCAAGGTCTACAGCCCAATGAGCACCCGTGGGCCTCTTCATTTCAGAACTGTCTGGAACGATGTCTTCCGGGCTGAGATTTGTCTTGGGTCCAGACTCCTGCAGAAGCGGAGTTCACTAAAAAATTGTTTAACTTACCTCTTAAAGTAATATACACTTAGATACACACTTAAATTAATGCTAGGCACCAGGCTAAAAGCTTTACATGAATGATTTACTTTAGTCCCAACAACTTGAGTGGAAAGTAATTCTGATTGACCTTATTTTGCAAAAGGAAGATACTGGATCCACAAAGGTAGTATAACTTGCCCAAGTTCTGCAGCAAGAAAGTGGCAGAACAGGGAGCACCTGATTCCAAATCTTTCTCACTCTAAACGGGCTGCTCTCAAATGTCATCCCCCTTGTGTATTCCCCCCTATGTCCCTCCCAGGCCCAAGTCTCAGTTGTAAATCATTTCAGAAGCATCTGGCTTTTAGTTGCTTCCTCCAATAGTTTATCAATATGGTACCTCTAGGCAGTCACCAACCTTGCCTTCATGTCTTCTATTCAACCTTCGGTGATTGCCTAAGAATTCAAGATTCCTTTCCAAACACTGATCATTGTTATTGCTTACCATTTAATAGCATTTAATATATACTTAATTATTTTTTTCTATCATCTATATCTATCTAATCTATCTATCATCTATCTATCATCTATCATGTATCTATCATCTATCATCTATCTACTTATTATCTATCTATCCATCCATCTATCATCTGTCTATCTATCCATTATCTATCATCATCTATCAACTCTGATCTCTGTTTCTAGGAGTTTGTTTTTTAGATTCCACATACAAGTGAGATCATACAGCATTTGTCTTTCTCTGCTTATTTCCCTTCCAATGCAATATTTAATAGAAGTAGTGGTGGTGCACGTTCCTGTCTTGTTCTTGATCAGGGGAAACTTGTTAGTCTTTCATCAATCACCATGTGGGTTTTTCATAGATGCCTTTTATCAGTTTATGGGAGTTTCCTTTGATTCCTAGTTTGTTGAGAATTTTAAAAAATTTTTAATTAAAAAAATTTTTAAATGTTTATTTATTTTTGAGAGAACGCAAGCCAGGGAGGGGTGGAGAGAGGGGACAGCGGATCTGAAGCAGGCTCTGTGCTGACAGACTGACAGCAGCAAGCCTGATGTGGAGCTTGAACTCACAAACCATGAGATCATGACCTGAGCCAAACAAAGTTGGATGCTCAACTGACTGAGCCACCCAGGTGCCCAAAGAGGTTTTTTTTTTTTTTTTTAAATCAGGAATGGATTTTTGGATTTTTGTCAGAAGATTTTTCTGTATCCACTAGGATGATCATATAGTTTTATTTTGTGATCATTAATATGGAGGATTACATTGATTGCTTTGGGAATGTTAGATAATTGTATTTTTCCGATAAACTGTACTTTATTACAGTGTAATATTGCTTTTATTATCAAAAAAAAAGTAGATGTTCTTCAGTATTCTTGGGTGGTTAAAAAGATCACAGATGGCATTGTCTAAAGCCATATGCCAGTTTTAAAAGGAGACTGTAGTTCTGAGTCATCTAAATATCTCTATTAAAAGGAGATTAGAGAGAGACATAAGCAATGGAAGGAAAATGGGAGCAAAGAACCTTGAGATATTTTCATCTTCTGGAAAATATGTTCTGCGGGAGACAGTTTTTTTTTTAAATTTTTAACATTTATTCAGTTTTGAGAGACAGAGAGAGACAGAGCATGCATGGGGAAAGGGCAGAGAGAGAGGGAGACACAGAATCTGAAGTAGGCTCCAGGCTCAGAGCCCGACGTGGGGTTCGAACCCACAAACCGTGAGATCATGACCTGAACCGAAGTCAGATGCTTACCCGACTGAGCCACCCAAGTGCCCCTGTGGAAGACAGTTTCCATGTGGACTGAACTCTGAGAATGCAGGACCGGTGAAGAGGTCACTGGGGATGATGTCTGCCTGGGGTGACAGGAGCAGATCACAAGGGAAGATCAAAGGGCTGATAGTTGGCCTCCTATGGTATTTGAAACAGTTGGTCCCTCTTTTCTCTTGGAAGAATTTTCACTTTCTTCCTCAGTATTCCTGACACTGCTTTATTCCAGTTCCCTATCTCCCTGGTTCCTGCTCTTCTGACTTCTTTGCTGGGTCCTTATTTCTAAATGTCAGAGTCCACGCGGGGCTTGGTCATAGGTCTTTCTTTCTGAAGTTACCCCTTAGGTAATTTCATCCAGTTCCAAGGATTAAGTTCTTACTTAAAGTATTTATATGTTTTTATTTTTTTATTTGAGAGAGAGTTGGGGGGGTGGAGAGAAGGAGAGGGAGAGAGAATCTCAACCAGTCTCCAAGCCCAGTATGGAGCCAATGCAGGGCTCGACCCCACAGCCCTGGAATCATGACCTGAGCCGAAATCAAGAGCTGGATGCTCAACCAACTGAGCCACCCAGGCACCCCTTACTTAGAGTATTTAAATAAAATTCAAAGTCTTCGCCATGGCCAGAAAGATTCAGCCTGGTTGGGTCCTGAACTGCCACCATGACTATATTTACTTCTCCCCTCCTTCCCCCTCATCTACCCTGCTCACTGTTCTGTGAGGGCGCAACCCTGTTTTCACAGCAAGATCTTCCACCTGCTGTCCCCTTTTCTTGGAATGTGTTTACCCAGATCTTCTCATGGCTCACTCTCTTATTTTATTCAGTTCTCTACTCAAATACCCAAGAAAGGCCTTCCCAAACTCCTGCACCTCTCCATACCAAATAGCTATCCCACGCTGGGTCATTGTCTATTCTCTGCTCCTAGTTCACTTTTTATCCAAGCCCTTCTTGCTATCTCATATTACAACCATCATTTATTTATTCATACATTCATTGTCTCCTTCTCCATGAAGGAAAAGCCAGGAAAGCAATGGCTTTTTGATCTCCCTAGGTATTTAAAATATATTTGGTAAATAAAATAATGCACCTTTGCAGATATGTTTTGCATTAGGTTTTACAAGTCATGCTTACCCAACGTATGGATTTTTTTCAGTTTGTTTTTCTAGGCATTTCCCTTGCATTTGTATTACTTACACTTAGGTGGTAGGGATTTCTGTTAATTTATTCATAAGGCCACAAGTTGGTTTTCCTCAGGTATGGCTAATACAAAAGCACTAGGATAGCATCACATTCACTTGACACTGCTTTGCACAAAATATTTATGTATCCTAAATCTAATGTTATCAATTATTGACTAAATACTGTTTTTGCTTATCCAGTCTTACAAATCACTTAACATTATTTTCATGTCAGTTTCTCTCTTTGGTCTGTGAGTGCACTGAGGGCATGTGAATTATTCATCCTTTTAGTCCCAGGGTCAGAGTCAGAGCCTGGTAAATTGATGGTTTACCATAGATGTTTGTTGAAATGACAAATACAAGGATCCTTTAAGAGAATTCAAGCATCTGGGGCCAGAAGTATGCCTCTCCTCCATGAAAACTTGTCAAGGTTTTTATAAAAGTTTGCGGTTCTCTATTTCCATCATCGATTGTCTTTTGTGTCTTCAACTGAATCCTAATTCACCTCCTTGGGTAAACTTCCAACTTGCATACAAGTCCATCCCTAGTCAAATCAGCTTCCCCGTTACTCACTGAGGATGGAATGGAGCACCTTAGAATGGACGTGGTCTCCTGTGGAGCCTGCGAGCTGGAGGTCACGGAGGACTGGCCCACAAGGATGAGCACCAATTCAATGCAAATGACCCGGCTCTAACCCTGCTGGTTCTTATTCCATCACATATAGGCTGGATGAAACCAGAATAAAGAGAAAAGTACAGATCTGCCCAATCGATATTTAACAGAAGATTCTGGAACAGAAGATTCTGGAACCATGTTAAGCATGGTGATGTAATAGGCAAGACATTTTATCTTACTTAAAAATTAAAAAAAGTATTTTTCTTCCTAAAGCAATAGTCACTGCTAAAGGATAAAGCAATAAGAGTATGATATAAATCCCTCCATTTTATGAAACAAAATCACTATTTTGGTTACAGAGTGTTGTATAACAAACCACCCCAAAATGTAAGGACTTCAAACAAGGACAGTCATTTTATTGTTGCCTCTCACAGTTCTAGGAGTTGATGGGACTCAGTGGGCAGTTTTCACTTGGGGTCTCATGTGCCGACAGCCCGAACTGGCACTGCATCTGCTGAATGTTCACTTGCTCACTTTTTTTGGAGACTCGAAGGCTGGATCAGCTGGAGCTCCTTGGGCGTCTGCCTCTGAGTCTCTGTGGCCTCTCTACTTGGTCTCTCCAGCATGGTGGCTTCAGAGCAGAGGGACTTTTTACAGGGAGATTCAGGGCTCCAGAGGTGCACATCTCGGGAGAAAGTGCCAGGTAGAGGCTGTACTGGCTTTTCTAAGAGTCTTGGAAATCATGCAGCACCACCCGTGGGGTACTCTATTAATCAAAGCAGCCCTAAACCCCTTAGGTTCAAGGAGAGGGACACAGACTCCATCTCTTGATGAAGTGGCAAACTTCTTCAAGAGCGTGTGAGATGAAAATGTCGTTGTGGCTGTTTTTGGAAAATACGATCTGAAACAATCACTCTTAATATTTTGCTGACTCTCTTCCTAGGCATCTCTTTGTGCATATGCCATTTTACATAAATGGGCGTAATGAAAATGCTGTTGTAAAACCTTCTTTGTACATTTCAGAACAATTGTTATGTTACAGAAAAAGAAACTGAGGTTGGTAACATGGTTTGTCACAAGTGAGTTCACTGCAGAGTCTAAGTCTCTTGATTACAAATCTAGGACTCTACCCCTCTCCATGGAAGAGTGAAAGCAGGGTTCTGTGGTTCATGTTGGAGCTGTGAGTGGAACATAGTGGGTTTTGAGGTATTTGAGGACCAAGGACTTGCAGGCCAGTTTGGTAATTCATATAAAAGCAAGTGGATTTTAAATTTATAATGAAAAAATCAAATGAAGCATAAAAGTTTAAGAGACACCAGAGAGAAAGGCAGGTGGCTGATTATATATCTCCTCTTATGGAGGTTGGGTTTTTATAAGTTTAGAGAAGAAGAGAAGTCTTAGATTGGGGATGAATAAACTTAGTTTGGTAGAGAAGGTAGAGCCAGAGACAGTTACCAAAACAAGGCATTTTTTTTATAGTGTCTACTTAATACTAAGAACTATGGTTGTTGTCTCTCATACATGTCCGTTTACTCACTAACAGCTTTGGGATGTTCGGATGAGTAGTCCAATTTTACAGATGAAGAAAGCAAGTTCCAATGCTTGAAAAATTTTCTATGGATTACACAGGTGAATCCCAACTTCCTGAAAAGCCATGATTTAGAACCAAATCTCTTCACACTACAGTGCAATTCTTAGAGGAATTAGATTAAAAAATGAATAAGAGTTTGCTCCAGAGCTGAAAATATTTTTTAAAAAGGATTTGGACACAGAAAAAGAACATATTCTTCTGGGGAGCTATACAGTATATTTAAGGTAGATGTCCAAAAGATGTTTCCATCAACCAGTAGGCATCCAGATTCACAAAAATCCCAGAGCTGGGGTGGAACTCAGAGTTTATGGGGTTCAGTGATTCATTCGCACATCAGGGTCACCTGAGGGGTGTTTCCAGAATACAAGTGCCTGATTCTTTCATTGGAATCTTGGTTAGTAGATACAGGGTGGGGTTTGGGAGGAAAGCAGTAAAACCTGGTTTGTAGCCTTCCTCAGCCTCAAGGAAGTTCGAGGTTTGACCCTTGGTCTAATCCTCCTTGCAATGAATTCCAGAACTTTCTAGGTGTACGCTGGATCCAAGATATAAGACAGCCCTGCCTGAGTGGCTTTGAAGCTACTTGAACACTTTTATCTGTTTGTTAAAATTGGTTATGGAGGAATTTGTAATTGATGAGCAACTTATATTTGCCGAGATGCAGCTGTACCTGAAAAGGGGTGCTAGTCACATATCTCTAAGGGGACTATCAAGAACAAGACATAATGGGTAAGGAACCCCAGAGCTGAAGTCTCTCTGAGCTGAGGTACTCCATACCCAATGAGTTCTCTGTCTCTCATGACCATGCATTTTCCAAGTGGGATATTTAGAAGGCATGTCTTCTATATGAGACCTCTACCCTCCTCCCTCACTCATGCTCTGTCTCTCTCTGTGTCTCAAAAATGAATGCATGTTAAAATTTTTTTTAAATGAGGCCTCAACACGACGTCATTGTGTGTGTTGTGTGGCTGTCCCATATCCTTAAAGTTTTTTAAAGCTTGATTCTTGGTGTATTTTGTGAGCTTAATTGCCAAGCTGAACCCAAGACCATTGCAGCTGGTCGAGGAGAGAAGTCACTGTGGGGTCTGAGAATGTGAATTCTCAAAGAGTTCCTGTAGGTAATTCTGATGTATACCCTCATGTGGAAAGAACTGGAACCAATGACCTTGGTTTATATGAGAAAGTAGGCTCAAGAAAGTGAGTTGACATGCCTTAAGTCTCATAACTACTTGGGGACAGAGTCATGACTAGAACTGATGTCTTTTATAATGCTTTCTGATTTTCCATTGAATGCATTTCTCCAAATGTGTTTTGCACACTAGTCCCATGAACTACTTTGTGATGAGTCAGGTTATATATGATTGAATAGGTTCAGTTGTGAGAATTTCTGCATACTGTACCGCCTTCCTGGAGATTTATACTATACCAAAGGCTCTAAGAAGTTGTCTAGTGAAGATATTTTCTTCACTCAGCTCAGAGTTGCCTCACATTATTTGGATAAGGGACCCTTCTACGAACATCTCACTGAATAGTGGTTTTGGCAAAACAGACTTTGAGAAAAGCTGACCTAGAGAAACCTAGATTGAATAAAGGAATTAGAAATAACTGTCTTCAAATAAATAAATAAGTAAAACATAACTGTCCCCAAAGATGTAAAAGGTACTACATGCCCTTATCTAAGTTATAAATGATTTGTGCCCAAATTTTCAGTAACATAGATGAGAATCAAAATATGTGCTTTGCTTGTGACTTACCAAGGAGATTAGGGCCTCGTTTCCAAGACCAGAGCTCTGTGGGAAAGCCCCAACCCCTCAGAGGTTGGAATAGGAGGGAGACTGAACCATCACATCTATGCCACAAACTCTGGGCAGAATCATTCATCTGGTTACGGGGGTAAAGTGGATTCAGATGCCCAGGGCCTCAAAGGGAGGAACATTTTCCTACTGATGAACTTTCTTAGGGCATCTTTCATGTCCTTGTTCCTCAGGCTATAGATGAAGGGGTTCATCATGGGTGTCACCACAGTGAATAGCACTGCACCAATCTTATCTCTGTCCTCGGGGTGAGTAGATGGGGGGAAGAAGTAAACCCCTACAATGGTCCCATAGAAGAGCAGTACAACTGTCAGGTGAGAGCCACAGGTGGAGAAGGCTTTCCACTTTCCCTCTGTGGATGAGATTCTCAGGACAGCCCTGACAATGCAGATGTAGGAGAAGAGGATGAGGGCAAACGGGAAGGTGACAACTGATAAGCCCATAATAAATAATACAAGTTCATTGATCTTTGTGTCTGAGCAGGACAGTTTGAGCAGAGAGGCCAAGTCACAGAAAAAGTGTGGGAGAGTGGTGCTGTCACAGAAGAACAATGGAAGGAGCAGAAGGGTGTGTGTTAGTGCAACAGTGTTACTGAGGAGCCATGGAATGACTGTGAGTAAAACGCAGAGCCTGGGTTGCATGATGGTCACATAGTTCAGAGGGTAGCAGATAGCCACAAAACGGTCATAGGCCATGACACCCAAGAGGAAATTGTCAATAACGACAAACACGATAGAAAAGTACATTTGTGTGATGCAGCTCTCATAGGAGATGGATTGAGTCTTGGTCTGAATATTCATCAGCATCTTGGGGACTGAGGTGGATATGGAGGAAATATCAGCAAAGGACAGATTGGCAAGGAAGAAATACATGGGGGTGTGAAGGTAAGAATCCAAGCCAATGGCCAGGATGATGAGTCCATTCCCAACCACAGCGACCAGGTACATGCCCAGGAAAAGCACAAAGAGGGCCTTCTGCTGCTCAGCCTGGTTGGAGAATCCCAGAAGGAGGAACCCAGAGATGGTGGTTCGATTTCCTTGATGCATATCTCTGCTGATCTGGAGAAAAGAACACAAGGTCTTCATACCCCCAAAGAAAAGCCAGTATGGCTCCAGCCATTGGAGGGAGGTGGAGAAAGATTACTTAATAAGCACCTATGTCAGCCGTGCAGAGACTCAGGAAATGCCTTTGAAAGGAAAGACAGAACCACCACACTAGACACTTCTTAATGAACACCTTTTAAACTTGAACATGACTCTGACAGTGATGGTTATAATTGGTTCCAAACGTAGTTAAATGCCTTAAACTAAGAACAATAGGTGAGATGTACTCCATATTCTAAAGATGCTAGATACCCCTGAAGGAATTACTTAAAAATGAACAAAATGGCCCTAACACCTTTCCTAACATTCACCTTTATCTTGAAATCGAAGAAGGCAGAACTGGGAAGAGTCACTGAGTGAGGAGTTTGGGAAGGAGAACAAAGCAGGGGTTAGGAGAGCTTCCTGAAATATACTGCGGTGTGGGTGCTCCTGCCCACTCACGTTAGGGGGAGGATGCCGAAGAGCTGCTCTTGGAGAACATGTACAGGAAGGGAGACCGGAAGTTCTCTTCAGTCATGGCTAGATGTTAGGTGAACAGAGAAAGTTTAGGGGACTTATAAGAACCTAAAGACTTGTGGGGCACCTGGGAGGCTCAGTTGGTTGAACATCAACATCCGACTTTGGCTCAGGTCATGATTTCATGGTTTGTGGGTTTGAGCCCCAGGTCGGGCTCTGTGTTGAACTCTTGCTCAGAACCTGGAACCTGCTTCAGATTCTGTGTCTCCCTCTCTCTCTGCCCAGCCCCTGCTCACACTCTGTCTCACTCTCTCAAAAATAAATAAATGTAAAAAAAACAAAAACCCTGAACACTTGTGTTTGATGCCATGTTTGAAAACGGGAGGCTTACTGGATTAGCCTCCTGTGGCTGGGGGAGGGGGTAAAGTCTGGTGGGGGACAATTCTGCACCATCACCAGGGCATAGCATGAGTAGGTGAGTTTCCTATAGACCAGGTGCAGGCTGCTGGATCTTGTTGGGCTCAGGACACTTTGTTGGGACTACACCCAAAAAGCAGCCTGCTGGGGCAGAGGAGACAGTAGCAGTGAGGTCATGGAGTGGCTCTCTCACAAAAGAGGGATTATAAAAGATCAGGGAGAAAATTCATTGCCCTTGATGCAAGTGGTCCCGGAAAGGAGGCCTGTGAAGAACCCCCCCCAGTCTCATGACAGAGCAAGTCTGCCACACACAACTCACCAACTGCACATATTCCATGGCAGCAGACTGGAGGACTTTTGTCCTTTTACCCCCTCCTTTTCTTCTTCTTTCCCACTGTACGTCCCCAAGCTGCCTCAGCTCATGGGGACGGATGTGTGCTTTGAAGGGTGTGAAATTGAAGTTTTTAATTGGGCTAGGCTTTTGCAAACCTAGAAATGGTCTTTAGTACCAAAGTAGAAGTTATTTTTAAAACTAAAAGTGACCGAAAAGCTAGAGGGACCACCCAAGCTGTGGCCTGGAGTCAGGGAAGAGCGACTGAACCAAGTCCAGTTTTCTTTGCAGCTGATTGGGAAGAATACTGGACCGAGAGCTGAGATGTTTGGTTCCTCCCAGTCTTTCTGCTCTCTTTCTATGGCCTCCTCTTATTCTTTCTCTCTCTTCACTCATCTCTCTAAGATTAGAGAGAGCCATGTACCCAAATAACTTTTCTTTCCATGAAGAAGTCAAACCCCAGGAATCTTCCCCCTCTGGGATTCTGGCCAACCAAAGGGTGGTGGAGACTGGGGAGTAGATCTGAGGTCTCCTTGCATGCGAGAAGCTTGGCTTACAAATCAGAGAAGGGAAGGGGCACCTTGGGTGGCTCAGTCAGTTAAGCATCTGACTCTTGATTTCAGCTCAGGTCATGACCTCGTGGCTCCGCATCAGGCTCTGTGCTGACTGTGCAGAGCCTGCTTCAGATTCTCCCTCTTCCCCTCACTCTCGGCCCCTCCCCTACTCCGCCTCTCTCAAAATAATTAGATAAACTTAAAAAATATATATATAAAGAAATCAGAGAGGGGAAACTTACCTATAGAAGGGAGACTCCCAACCAAAGCTATGATGAGATAAGGAACTGGCAGGCATCAATATTTAAACCTCAGGGCAAGACACAGACCTGCCTTATAGAGTCCTGTGATCACTAAACCCTGGGCCAGTTTGGGCTTGACCAGAATGGCGACATGTAGTTTTGAGTGACAATCTCTAATTTCACTTTCTTGTCCTGTGTCTCCCACGTGCCAGCAGTCCCACGCAAATGGAGTCCCTGAGGCCACTGCCTCACTGGTTAAGAGCAGCACTAAAGTCTAAAAAAGGCTCACCTCTGAAGGATGATAAGAGCTCAGGAAGTTATTGGAATAATCGGAATCCAGCAGCTTTAACTGATTGTTGACAGGGTAGCAGTGGGGAGCCTGAGAGCAACTCTTATGTATTTTTCCAGAACCAGACTTTTTTCCCCAGTACAAGTCATGGTGCTGGGTTCTCATGGGACATTTAGCTCTTTCAGTGTCACTTGGGATAGTGTCCCTGAAGTGCTTTCCTCAAAACAGATGGTTGTTTTCACCTCCCAGCTTCGGGGAGGTATATGGGGGATAGCTGGGCAGCTCTGCTTTTTTGTTTCTTTGTTTGCCTTCAGATACCCTTTCCCACTGGTTGGTTGCTGCTCTTCACCTCAAGTGAATTGTTTGCCGTGTGTCTTAGGTTTTCAGTGAGATGGTAAATACTTTGAATTCCTTCTGTTTCCTCTCTAGTGCCTACTAGAGGGGAAACATGTAGGAAATACAAGAATTGAGTGAAATGCCGGCATTAGGAGGTTAGGACTCCAAAGAGATTCTGTCTCTCGCAGAAGGGGAGAGGCTATGGCCTTTGTACCACATGAATGGATGTCAACGTTGTAAGGGAATCTCGGGATCCAGCGGTTCGGCACTCAGGGCTCTTAGCTGCCAAAGAATGAAATAAACTCTGGGTTTTTCATACGCAAAAGAAACATACTGAAATGATTTGGGGGTGGTTCACAGATTTGCTGGGAAGGCAGGTAAAAGAGACTCTGGAATGGGCCAGATCAAGTGATGCTCTATTGCAGGGACACAACCTAAATCAGTACATCCCTTCTAATGCTTACAGGTGCCTCATTATGTTGTGCGAGTATTTTGGACCCAAACCAAGAACACTCATGCCTTCCTCACCAGGAAACAATTTAACCTATAGACTAACGATAGTTATGAATGACTAATATTTAAAATAACTACATAACAAAGAAGAAAGAAAAGGCAAACTGTTCTTTCATATATATCTATCTAGTTATAGATAGTGGGTGGAGCCATGATCCTTGTTTCTGTAATTTGTCCATGAGATGTATTTATGAGCTCCTTCTACTACTGTTATGGTCTGAATGTTTGTGTCCCCCTCAGGTTCATATGTTCAAACCTAATTCTCAGGTGCTTGCATTAGCAGGTGGGATCTTTGGGAGGTGATTAGGTCATGAGGGTGGAGCCCTCATGAATGAGATTAGTGCCCTTAGAACAGAGACCCCAGAGAGGCCCCCATCCCCTTCCACCATGCGAAGACACAGGGAGAAAGCGGCCATCTATGAACCAGCAAGTGGGCTCTCACCAGACAGTGTAACTGCCCACACCTTCAGCTCAGATTGCAGCCTCCAGAAGTGTGAGAAATAAACCTCTGTTGTCTATAAGGCTGCCAGTTTATGGTATTTTGTTACACCAGCCTGAAATGACTAAGACAACTACTATCTCAGCATGGGTCTTCTAGAAAGCAGACACCTAAGCAAGAATTTCGATCTTGACATTCTGTTTGGAAGATAACTCCCCGGGGAGATGAGGACGACAGAGGGAAGGAGGCAAGGCTAGATGCAAACAAAGTGGTGAAATGTTTTACTGCAGGGGGATTGCACACATGCATGGAGGGGCCAAGATTACACATCAGATGTGTTCACTCAGCATGTGGGACTCCCCTGCAAGGAGATGCGCAGCAAGGAGTTCAGAGAAGAGAAAAGGAAGGGATGCTCTTGTACTTCGTTCTTATCTCTTGTTTCCCATCAACCATGGGGACTTGACTCTTCTGAACTTCTAGTTGCACCATCTGGCTCCTTTGTGGTGTTAAAAAGCAAAATTTGGGGCACGTGACTGGCTCAGTTGGTTAAGCGTCCGACTCTTGACTTCAGCTCAGGTCATGATTTCGCTGTTCATGAGTTTGAGCCCTCCCTGCTTCAGGCTCTCCACTGACAACTTTGAGTCAGCTTGGTTCTCTCTCCCATTTTTGATCTCTTTCTCTAAAAATAAATAAATATACTTGAGAAAATTCAACCAAGTAAATATAAAGATCTAATTGCCTTCATTAAGTGATTCATAAATCAGGCACCATTCCACTAGCAAGCAGAATGGAGTTTTTATAAAGATGTTTTAAAAAAAAACAGGTTTTCATAAGAAGGAGGGTGGGACAAGGACGTTATTAATTAAAGAAAAATATCGTTTCAGGCAAGGTCATCTTCCCTTAGGAGGAAGAGCTGGGGGTCTCAACATGCAGATGACCTTATCTTCCTACAGGGGAGAGAGAGCCCATATGACAGATTACCTCACTGGTGCTCACCAGGATATTCCAGATTGACTGGTTTAAAACTCCACTCCTGCAGAGGATGAAACTGCAGTTAAATCTTGGTTTACTGTCCTGGGGGCAAGTGACCCCACCTTGGCCTGTAGTTGTTTTTTTAACGGTGGGCACACAGGAAGTCAGGAACCATGTTGGGAAACATGGCTATTATTCTGAGTCTGGAAGAGAAGGGGGGCTTTGTGTGGGCAGGTTTGGCAATCAGGTGAGAGACCAGGGAAAAAGAGCAGAGTTTGGGAGTTGAGCAGTGTCCTTTGAAGGGTCAGTGTCCAATACAACCCACCTCTGTGCTACTCAGATGTACTCATGCCTCTTTTATCTCCACATTTCGTACCACACTGTGGGGCTTCCATTTTCCCAAGAGAATGAAAACACTTTGAAAAGGGAAGGATAAGCCCCATTAGCCCAGAGCAGTGTTTCTCAACCTTGTACTCCTTATTGCTCAGGTACACTCTCCTCTTAAGGACTCTTTATATCTTTTTATCTTCAATCCTGCCCAGTTCCCATGATATTAAATACTATGGAATAATGTTTTGTCAGATAAAGCTTTGGAGAGCAAACCATTAGAATATCTACGATTTTTTTTCATCTCCAAGTACTAATTTTTGCCCACGTGGGGATGATATTGTCCCTGTGGAGATCCCTTCAAGGGGGTGGCCAGTCTTGGTCTCTTGGAAAACTACCCCAAGAGTGTTAGCAAAACCAGTCAGAGTCCCCCTGTCTCTAGCTGGCCCTGAGGCTCTGAGTTCCTCATCATCTCCCTCCTTCATCTCTCATTAGATTCCTCACTCTCCGATCACACTTTGGCTGATCTGGGTTGTTTTCTGTTTCCCTGAGGGGAAGAATATATAATTGTCCTAACCTTTTGGGTTCTGGTTGTTGTGATTGCTCATTATAGTTTTCCCTTCAGAGTTAAAAATTCTCCTGGTTCAAGGTTTCAGGAACTGGAAACCCCTTTTCCCTACCAGGCTGTGAAATTGTGGAGGTAGAACCTGAGGGTTAGCCTTATTGAAAGAGAAGGACTTGGGAAAATCTCCTAAGCTTCTATCTATGTTTTATCTGTTCAAAGTTTATTAATAAAACATTACATAGATTTTACTCCATATCCTGTTCTGGCCTAGGTATTACGGAGAAGTCATAAGGGTTATTAACACTCAGGTTCTACCCTCTAGATGTTCACGGTTAACTTGCAGATATAAGATGTGAACAAAGAAGCAAAAACTTGAAGTTACCAACGGCAAGTGGAGACAAGTACAGTCATTCCCATCAGATATCAAGCATGGTAGAGAAAATGCTGCAGGAATCCAGGGGAGGAGAGCTATCGGTGGACTGGGCTCATAAGTAAATATCTCATGGAGAACATGAACTAAAGCCATTCTTCTAACATGGGTAAGGTGTACATGGGTGGGGAGACACAGAGAGGGATTGTGAAGCAGGGGTATGGTCTTGAGCAGAGGCCACATGGTGGGACCATGGATCAATAAAGAGACCAGTGTTGTTAAGATTGAGATTCCTAAAAAGAAGTAAGAAATAAAGTTGAAAAGCTGTAACTTGGGGCCTGATCTTGGAGTGCCTTTAATGTCAGGGAAAGGTGCTGACTTTGCATTTACCGATTCTTTACCAATCATTTCTAGTCACTCATAAATTTCATGGTGTGGAGTCATTCCATGAACAGAGTCATGGAATCTAGAGCTGAAGGGCACCACAAAGGTCAACTAAAACATCATTCATTGTACAAATGAGTAAACTGATCCCTGGAAGGATGGGTGCCTTGTTGACATCAGCTGATTAGTTTTGGCAGAACCAAAAAGAGAAACACATGAAATGGTTTCCAGGCCAGTGCCTCTGGTTATGCTCTTTGAGGCCGATGTAGTAAAACAGCAGGGACTTTGAAGTGAGACAGACCTGGTTTTGAATTCCGGCTGTGCCACCCAATGAGTGTGTGATGTTGGGCATGTCACTTAACCTGTAAAAGCCCCTATTTGGACACCAATAAACTGGTGTTGATGGTTCCTGGAACATACTTAGGAGCTCAATAGATACTAAATTCTTCTCCTTTGTTTCCTCCCAGTGGGTGAGCAGCCTAGGGAGTATAATTTAAGAGCTTCACAATCCCATCCTTTTCTCTTAGTTAGTTTGAGATAAACACTAATAAAATCACCAAGGGCTCAGATAACAAAATATCTCCAGAAAGGCCTGGTTGAGACATAGGCGTGTTAGGCTCTGGCCAGAGGGGCATGGGAGTGCAGAGAACTGGAGAACCGGGGGCCAGAGAAACCATCCAATGACAAGTGACCATTTCACGTATCAAACACAAGACACCCAGAAACAAAAATGCAGAGGAGACATTAGAATCAAACTCACAATGGATAAAGAAATTGGATGAACAAATTGTGGTCTAGTCATACAATGGGATACTACTCAGATATAAAAAAGAATAAATTGCTGAAATTCATAACCACCTGTTTGAATCTCAAAAACATTATGTTGAGGAAGAGAAGCCAGACACAAAAGAATACTAACTGTGTGGGTTCCATTCATATGAAATTCCTGAATGGGCACAGCTAATCTATAGTGATAGAAGTCAGAACACTGGTTGACTGGGCAGGGAGGGGAATTGATTGGAAAGGTGGCACAAGGGATATTTCTGGGGTGATGAAAATACTTCATTATTGAATACAATTGTCCAAATACAGGAAACGGAGCCCCTGGAAGTCAATGCATTTTATTGTATGCTACTTACACTTCAATTAAAATATAATAAAACCCAAATAAGCTCACTACATTTTCCTTTTTAGCTTCAAGGGGAATTTGAATATATTATTACATCAGAGTTCATGGAAAAATCTTTTCTTGCCTTGTCTTTTCTCCCAGATAAGCAGAGGTTGAGCTGTTAAAGCTTTTCTGGGATGCTAGAAGCAGAAGCTGGGAGGTAGAGTGAAGCCAAGGACACTTCTACATATGGTAACATCAAAAGGGAAGCGATCATCCTCCAGGATGGTCTAATAGAAAGTTAGTCCACACTCGACAAGAGAGATGAGACCAGATATGCAGCAGTACCTTAGAAATAAGAAGACCCAGGATAGAACAAGCCAGTGGGCACTTATGTATAGCCACAGGGATTTGCTGGAGGCTTCTGGACTCGTATGTATGGGTGGGAAGGAATCTTAGACATTTTGGAGTCAGAGTTTCTAAGAGCAACTTGCCCATGGAAAAAAATACAAACTCTTTGAGAATACACCTAAAAATCACCAAAACTTATGCTGAGGAAGACACAGGCACATCTTACACCATGGTCTTCTTGCATATATTATTCTCCTCTACTCTAGAAAAAAATAAAAATATAGGCTAATAATAGTGTGTTTATGTTCCCAGTAGTCTACAGACTCCTTAAAAAGCAGGTATCTTGGATTTTGTCTATGAATTCAAGCCTATAGCACAGTGCCAGGTACATAGTATAGTCCCTTCTTCGTCCCCAAGTCACCATCCCTCAACACTCTGCTGTATGCCAAAGCCTTGGCCCCCTCACCTTATCTTCATAGCACTGGCATATGTATGTATTATCTCTTCCCCCCTCTTGAACATTCCATGGAGTCAGAGACTTTGGCAAATAGTAGATTCTCTCTAAATATTTGTTTAAAGGTGAGTAAAGGAACACCCATGATTAATATTTATTGAAAGAGTTATTGTATTATGGCATCAAGGTGCCTCTTTAAAACAATTTTATAAAGATCACGAAGGATGTGGTCTGTGGTCTCTGGGGATGGTTACGCAACACTGTGGCCCATCTCTGCTAAGTAGCCTCTTTCCCCCCATGTATGAAGCACACCTTACTTTTTCCTTCTCATGAGAACGGGATAGAAACCAAAAAGGAGTAACTAGGACAAGTCTTAAGTCAGAGCTGGTTCAAGCAGTAATCACCATCCTCTTTCAAGCTTCTGATTATTTTCCCCGAGAATCCATAGTTTTATAATGTGGTTTTCAAAGTAGCTCCTGGGAGAGGGAGAGAGAGAGAGGGAGGGAGGGAGGAAAGGGAATGTGGTCGTTACTATGAAAATACCTGTTGTGATGTTCGATGATGTGCTCTTGCAGGTGGTTTCTGACACATCTAATATCCATAAAGCGAACCGTCTGCCCAGGATGTGTTGTTACATAATCTCTCTTATTCCGCCCTTCTCTTAGCTTGCCATCTCTCCATCTATACTCGTTAGTTGTGACTGGACGAAACAGACAGGCACAAACACATACTCCTTATATGGTTTCTTTGGTCTTCAACATGTGGGAAGGAGAAATTGGAATTCCCGGGAATTTTCAAGAACGTGCAAAATTAAGCCATGTAAAAAATATTCTCGCCATTTTTATCTTCTTTACTCATTATCATAGGCATCTGAAATTTGTTTAATAATTATAAATAGTAGGTGTATTAGTATATACCAGGTACTGTAGACAGCAGCGAATACCCAAATGCTGGAAAAAGCCCATGAGCCTTACTGGGTGATATTTGAGTAAAGACTAATCCAATCTCCCACTAATATCAAGAGTACTGTGCAAAATCGCATGTCAAACTGCCAATCTAAGGATGTATTTGCTTCCAAACTGTTTTATTTCTTAGAACATCACTCATAGGATTTGTATAAAGTTTCTTAGGTATACAAACTTATGAATATTTATTTTATTTGCAAGAATGACTCACAGTTAGCAGCAGACAGGGCCATGAACTCACACACAGAAATAGCCATCAGCAAGACTGACTGATCTGTCGTGACGGTTTCTCACCCAGTGCTCCTTGTCCTGGTCTTGTCCTCATCCCAAAAATGTAAACTTAACTTTTGACCTCATGTGTCATGTTTCCTGCTCTTTCTTTTCCCCTCAACATGAGTGGATTCCCTAAAGCAGTTGCCTCTCTGTGTTGCTTATTTTGCTTTAATTCTTGCAGGAGAGTTACAATGCCTTTTCCGATTTCCCTAATTTCTCAAATTATCTTTTCTCAGAACCTGGGTTTAAAAATAAATAATTGTTTTTGAGAAATGCTGGGAAGGAATTCACACATGGAAACAATACTCCCAGCACTGTGGCTAACCCTTCCTTTCATGCACCAGTTAACCAGAAGAAAGGAGTTGGAGAAATCCAGTGTGACAAACATAGCGGTGATAAAGAGTTTAAGAAGACATAACGATGTTTCTGGCAAAGTTACTCGCAGACAGTGTCATTTCAGTGAATGGAAGTGATTCCGATTTTGTATCCCATGTAGTGTCCTGTTTAATTAAAAAAAAAAGGAGAAAAAATGAAGAGCTGAAATATGCATAGGAAGGTAACTAGGGGAGCCCCAGTAATTCAGCTGAAAAGATTGATCATTTCATTGCTCTGGAAACTTCTTCTGGAGAGAGTAAGAGTTCACCTTCTTTTTGGATTCCAACTTCATTTTCTATCTGATTTGTGACCTGAAATAAAAATGAAAGGAGGCATGGAAACATAGCTGGAAACATTCCTGGTGTTTGCATTCCTGACAATGTCTCACACAGTGTGCACATGTAATTGATTCACTCTGTCTTGATGTCGCTCGCTTGGCCTGCCTAGGTTGATAAGCAACTTGCCAGCTAGAGAGTTCTATTCCTTCCCTCCAGCACTGAGTTGGAAGTAAAGGCATTTCTCATACATTGTGAAATCCAGGACTGTTCCCAGAATAATTAACACTTTGTAGTCCTTTTCCTTACCCCCACGTGAAATCAGTGTAAACAAAAGCATCGAAAGCAGTCGTTTTGAAGAGAACAAGCAAGTGAGACAAAAAACATGCTAGTTTAGGAAAAACATGAAAGGTGGATTGGGCTGTAATAGGAGTTTACAGAAACTGGCATTTTCCTGCCGACGAGGGTAACACAGTCACATTGTACAAAACTTGGAAAAATGCATGAATTAGTAAAGAAGAAACGATTACTCATAATTCTACAAATCCCAGATGAGAACCATTAACTTTTTGGTGTACATCTACTCATTATTCTGCACACGTATTTTTGCAAAACTGGGCTCCCGTTCTACATACAAGGTTTGTATCTAGCTCTTATCGCTTACTGGTCTGATGATAAACATTGCCGCTTGTTATTAAATATTGATGTAAACGCATTTTTAAGTATGTTGTATTCATGTATCCAACAGTGGAAGTGAGATTTTAATACTTTTCATTTTATAAATGTAAGGAACAGCCTTCTAGTTCCAGTTAGTTAGCCTTAATTATTTGATATGACGATTTTAGAACAAGAAATATTGAATCAGTAAAAAGAAGCGTTTTCAGGCCTTTAGTAAACTTAGCCCTATGGCATTTAGAAAGGTTATACCAAGTCCTTAGATGAGTTTCAGTATCCTCTGGCTGACACTCTCTTCAGTCACTAGCTGAAGTCAGCTTAATGGGCTACATCCAGTCTCTTCCCTGACAGGTTGTGTCTCTCTCCTCCTCCTGCCCCCCGCCCCCCCGCGCTGACGGGTAATTTCCGTTAAGAACTGTCCTTGGATCCCTCTTTACCTCATTGTTCCTCAGGAAGGCTGGGCAGTGTGAAGCCAGCTGTGCAAAGCCCCGAGGAAGCCAATTCTGCAGGGTTTGCCTGTGGTCAGGGAACAGGTGCAAGAGGATGGAACCACCATCAGGCTTCAGGACGTGCCGCCATGGGAGGACCAGTGGCGCCACCTGCTGAGCGGATTTGCGAACAGCAGCCATTGAGAAGGCACGGGAAGGGGTGAGGAAGGAGAGTCAAGCTGCAGGAAAGCCAACAAGAGCGTGGAGGTCTTGTACAGGCAGCGCTGGCATCGTGCTCAGTCAATGGATGCTAATTCCTGACCGCTTCCTGGCACAATGAAGGACAATGAAGGCAACCCGTTGGGACGTATGGAATGAAGGAAATTGATGCATTAGATAAGCTTTTGTTTGCCATACATTCATATCTAAAACAACAAAACAATGTATTTCTCTTAGATCTGTGTCTGTATGAACACATCTCACTGAAGGCGTCGTTCACAGGATAGGATGCCTCAGTATCATCACCTTCGCAGAAGGCAGAATGTCAAAAGGTGTGATGCTTTATTCCCAGCATGCATGAGGGGGGTCCTGATGGAGCAATTGCCCTAACTGAGCTCTCTGAATCTTTAAAGTAAGGCCAGCAGACAAACGCTCCTGCATTGAGACTTTGGTCCACATTTTCGAATCTTATTCAAGCCCTTCAAGAAAATGATACAGACTGTGGACCATGGGATAAATATGGCAAAAAGAAATGTCAACTGCAAAGTGTGGGGGAGGTAAGTATGATGAGAATTCCATATTCGTTGTTTAGAGTTCATTGTCATGGCAACTGACAGACACCCATCCCCGACCCCTTAAACCTCAACGGGTGTCCGAGGCTGCTTTACCGGCGATGGCATTCCTCAGGGCACCTTTGACATCCTTGTTCCTAAGGGTGTAAATCAGCGGGTTGAGTAAGGGGGTGACGAAAGTGTAGACCAAGGCGATTTGGCGGTCCTCGTCCCCTGAGGTGCTGGACCGGGGACGCAGGTACACCAGGCTGCAACAGCCATACTGCAGCAAGACCACGGTGAGGTGCGAGGAGCAGGTGGAGAAGGCCCGGCGGCGGCCCTCGGCCGAGCGGATGCGCAGGATGGCGGAGGTGATGAACACATAGGAGACGCAGATAAGCAGGAAGGGGACGGTCAGCACGAGGATGCCCACCAC
>CM053575.1:11554046-11581017 GCA_028646485.1 Cryptoprocta ferox | reverse complement strand
CACTTGTGGGGAAGAGTACTGGGTGTTATATGGAAACCAACTTGGCAATAAACTATTAAAAAAATAAAATAAATAAAAAATAAAACCTTGAATTATATCAGTGGGAAATTGATAGGGAAGGATGGGAGAAATAAAATAATAAGAAATAATATCTTCCATCTGTATAAAGAAGGATTCAAGAGATATTTCATTTGGATGTGACTAATCGGAGAAATACCTATTCAATATAGGTATATATAGGTAATATACCTAGTATATTTCTATAATGATCATATGTAGAATAAATCACAGCATATCCATTCGAAATGATCTGGTTAAAAGAGTAAACACAGTACAAAGAACAAAAGGCTTAAACAAAGGAAAATGAGAACAGGCGTATCAGATAAAATGATAACTAAGAAAAGTAAGTGTTTAATTTCTGAAAACAAGTTTAAATGAAGTTTATGTTCTATTAAAGACAGAGTCTCATATTTATATAATAAATCTGCCAGTGTACACACAGAGACATAGAAAGGCTAGCGTTACTCTGATTTAGCATTACATTTTGTGATCTAGCCAATGAAAGGGGACAGGAAAAGGATGCAGAGGATTTCACTAACTGAAAACACAATAGAACGAATTGAAAAATTAGGACCAACAAGATAGTCATTAGATTGGCTAGTTCCAAATGACCTGTAGCAGAGAGTCTCTTAACTAATCTTCACGGAATTGCTGTGTCAGATTAACCAATGCTCCTCATTCCCTCTATTCAATGTACTAAATGATGCCTGTGATATACTGAACACAAGAGACCTGTAGCTATTCTTCTATGTCTGAGCATTCCTACACCCACACATTGACTTGTATGCCTGTAAGTCGGTCAGATTTCCCCCAAACCTACTGGTATTATTTGTATTCATTTTGTAATTATGTAATTGTATTAAGTATTACAAAATCTGGTAGGATGGTATGTGGCTATAAATTATGAAAATCAACAATTGAATGCTTAATAAATACTTGATAATTACAGGTTGCTAAAAATTTTTGTGTGATATGGTGTGAGCCAGACCACAATAAAAGACTGGGAGGGAAAATGATACAAGTTTAAGTAAGTTAATATTCATATTTGGCATGGGTCTAAATGCTCACTTCATTGTTACAAAAGCTAAAAGTGGAATTAATATATCTTGAGAAGAAAGGCTTTGATTTCAGGTGATACAAACTCAAAGCCCTCTGCTTTATGTCCAAAGGTTGATGAATAAATGCCCCTTCGAATATTTTAAGTTCAAGTAAAATGATTAAGGTAAGGACACACTTCATGCTTTGGATTTAGGGCTTTCTGTTTTTTTATCAATGTTAGTTAGAAAGTGCCTTTCCCAGGGCGCCTGGGTGGCTCAGTCAGTTAAGCATCGGACTCCTGGTTTTGGCTCAGGTCATGATCTCACAGTTTGTGAGTTTGAGTCCCGTGTCAGGCTCTGCACTGATAGTGCAGAATCTGCTCAGGATTCTCTCTCTCTGTCCCTCCCCCGCTCTCTCTCTCTCTCTCTCTCTCTTTCTCAAAAATAAATAAATGTAAAAAATTTTAAAAAGAAAGTGCCCTTCCCTCAAACAAACACCAAAATGAATGAGAGAATAATACATCACGCCAGTGAATAAACCTAAGAAGTAACAAGTAGGAAATATTTGAAGAAAACTGTTAAGCTTTGTGCATTCATGCCTGGACAGAAAACCCAATATTTTAGTGCTAATTGGCTCTGAAATAATGTGAGATTTCTATACAATTCCTGTCAAAATCCTTAGAAGAATAAACAGGAGGAAAGCAAGAGAATAAAAAATAAAAAGAAGAGTGCCACAACAGACCAAAATTTGCATCACAAGATGTTAAAATAGATCACAAATAATCATATGTTATAAAATAGATCCTATGTTGTGCCATAAATCAAAATGGTATCCGTAGAGCACCAGAGGTCCAGCACACTAGGACAGAAAGAATCATTAACAATAGTTGATTGTTCCATAGCATTGGGTCAGGCATTAATTTATGCAGTTTACATTTCTTAACTTATTTCACAAGGGTCCTCTAAAAAGGGGCTCTTATACCTGCTGTACAGATGAGAAAATTGAGGTACAGAGAGGTTGAGTAACTTGCCCAAAGTCGTCACACAGCTAGCACGTGTAGGAATGGGAATTTAAACATGAGTTAGTTCCAGGGTCTCTTGTCTTAATCACTGTGTTATATTGTTTCTGTCTATTATGTGCATCAGTTTTATTATATGTAAAATGGATCTGAAAATATATGTATCTACTTCTCAGGTTGTGGTAAGGCTCAAAGGTTATTTTGTAAGAAGACTTAGAACAGTCCAGGCAGAGAGTGTACATTCAATGGATATAAACTGTTATCACTATCTCAAATCAATTCGAGAGGATCAGTTTCCAAATATGGACTCAGGACAATGGGCTAATCATTTAAAAAATAAACTCCCTAACACATTATATATCAAAATTTATTTATGATGGATTTAAGATTCAAATATTTTACAAAGAGGAAGAAAACTACAAGATAGTGAAGATGAACATTTTTCAGACCAAAGAGTACAGATGATTTGCAAGCAAATGAGCAGAATCTATTTAAAAAGTTGATATTTTGACAATAAAAATTTGAAAGATCTGTGAGTCAAAAATAAAATAAGCAAATTAAATAGAAGGTGAAATTTTATATAATCCCTCAAAAATAAACCCATCATTAGAAAAACAAATAGAGGATCTGAACAGGCAATTCAAAAAAGAAATATGCAAACACAAATATATGCAAATTAAATTTCATTAATATTCAAATAAATACACAATGAAACTAAATCAGATACTATTTTCTCTTATAAACTGACCGTAGTGGAAAAAAAGATAATCCCTGCTGTTGTTAAAGTTGCAAGGAGAGACTCATCCCTGACTATTGCTAGTGGAAGTAGAAGGTTCTAGAAAAATTTCTGAAGTACAATCTGTTGATATGTAATAAGAGACTTGAGTAAATGCATACACTTTGCTTCAGTAATATTATTTTAAAGAATTTGTTCTTATAAACTAACCATGAGTCTGTTCATAAAATTATTACAGTTTTCTATATAATAGTAAACGACCATATCAATCAAAATATCGGTAATAAGAAAATGCTTAAATTAATTGTGGCCTATCCCTGTGATACAACAAGCAATCATTTAAAAATGATGTTGCGACTATTGACAATAGCCAAAGTATAAAAAGAGCCCAAATGTCCATTGATGGTTGAATGGATAAAGAAGATGCGATATATAAAAAATGGAATATTACTCAGCGAAAAAAAGAATGAAATCTTGTCATTGGCAACAACGTGGATGGAACTACAATGTATTATGTTAAGTGATATAAGTCAGAGAAAGACAAATATCATATGATTTCACTCATATTTGGGATTTAAGATACAAAGCAGATGAACATAAGGGAAGGGAAGCAAAAATAATATAAAAACAGGGAGACAAACGATAAGAGACTGTTGAATACAGAGAACAATCTGAGGGTTTCTGGAGGGGAGACTGGTGGGGGGGATGGGCTAAATGGGTGATGGGCATTAAGGAGGGCACTTGCTGGGATGAGCACTGGGTGTTATATGTAAGTGATAAGTCACTAAATTCTATTCCTGAAAAAAAGAGATGATGTCGCAGAAAAATATTTAATAAGATAAAGAAGTCTCATGAAGAAGCAGATTATAAAAAAGCATTATATCATGATTCTATTTAAAAAATCATTATATCTGCTCATAAATTAAAAGAACATTTTTAAAAATATTAATAATGGATATTAATGGGGGATTGGGGTTGAGAAATCTTTTTCTTTATGACTTATGCTTCTCTGTATTTACAAATTCTATAATGAACATACACAATCATATAACTAATGAAAATTTTTCCTCTCTGCATTGGTATTTCAACGTGGTGTTGGGAAGGAAGGCTGGTAGAATGTCACTCACATGGGTTTTTGTAGTCAGTGAGATCTGGTTTTGAAATCTTGTTCCCTTATATTTGCTAATTTAATTTTTACATTAATTATGTTACTTGGTAAGCCTTGGTTCTCTAATGTGTGATTGGGGAAGTGAATATGGAGCTTAAAAGGTAATTTATGAAGATTAAATATTTCAAAAAATAATGTATCTGGGGCATAACAAGTGTCTGATTACCCTCCCCTCTCTTTTCTCACGGTGGTGAGTTTCCCTTGGATATTTACCCTTTGGTTATTGTCTCTTCTAGAGTGGATAGTGAGGTTCTTTGGATAGTGAGTTTCCTCTAGAGCTGATATCTTTCCAGGCCTTACAGTTGCTCTCTTAAACCTTGAATAATAAGAGTAACAGAGAAAATAAGGAAGAATAAAACAAAGTGGAAGTGAGAGTTCAGCAAAACAATTATAATTATGTATAGGAAAACCACATAAAATAGATCTGGATTTAAGAAAACATTTCAAAATGATTCTAGCTGACTAAGACATGGACATCGAATGAGCAGCATTGTTCCTAATGAGAACATGCAAGATTTGGTGCAAGACATATTTGGGGATAAAGTAAGACATACAGTATTGGAACCTGATGTCTTCCAGGACAATCACTATAAAGCGGTTTTAAGGAAAAACTTGCACACATATCCAAGGTGGGTCTACATAGCCTACGGGAAAACCAAATACATCAGAGTTTGTGTTTACAAATTATGGGTTTCCAAATGTTCAGGGTTCATTTTCAAAAATTTTTCACTCTACTGTTCTCAAAGAACCTCCCAACCCTGTTATCACTACGTGTGAATTCACTTGTATTCCTTCCCTGGGGAGTTCATGCTTAAAGCACTCAACTATGGTACTGCCCGTCTGATAAACATTTCAATCAGGGCTATATTTAAGCTATATTTCAGGGCAAGAATGTCTGTCTTGTTCATCAGTATATCCCTATGGCCATTGATTTGATTTGAACTAAACTGAATTATTTTGTAGTTAAATTTCGTGCCCTTTAAACTTCTTTTCAAAGACAACGTTGAGTGGCTCCTTCTACAGCCCACTTATCCTGCAATTCCTTCAGCCCCACATAGACTGGGACTTCATCAATCCATGGTTATTTTGTTTAATTTGTCTGCTACAGGGCATAAAACAGGGCTCGGATGGGATAGATTCAGTTGATGAGGTGGGGGGGGGGGCGGGGAAGCACTGATGTACGTGCTGAACCAGTAAGTTTGAGAATGTTGGGGAACTCAGGTAGCAATTATTCCCCAATGGCTGACGAAGTGGCATTACAATTTGTAATGTATTGCATACTGGCAAGTCATAAACAGTGTGCGTGTAACACCAAAACGCTTTAGAAAATGTTGGGGAACCATGAAACCACAGCAAGATCTGTCATAGGTCAAATGTGTGCTCTTTTATAAAACATACAGGGGCGCTTGGGTGGTTCAGTAGGTTGAGCATCTGACTTTGGCTCAGATCATCGTCTCATGGTTTGTGAGTTTGAGCCCCATGTTGGGCTCTGTGCTGACAGCTCAGAGCCTGGAGCCTCCTTCGGATTCTGTGTGTGTCTCTCTCTCTTTGTCCCTCCCTGGCCCACACACACACTCTCTCTCTCAAAAATAAATAAATGTTAATAAAAATAAAATATACAGAGCATTGAATCCTTATATCTAGGAACTGTAAGGGGACTCAAGAGGCATCAGTTCTATCTTCTTGAATCCTACATGCAAAAACTGAGGTCCACCGAGATGAAGCCTTGTCCAAAGGCATGTGGCTAGTGATGGGCATACCTGGAGCCAGAATCCACATTGGATGTATTAATTAGCAGAGAGTAGAGTCTACGTATATCACTGTATCTCACTTTTCAGCTATATCAAAGCCTACGTAACTTACCTAGAGATTGCAAACATCTAGGCAAAAAAGGATACTTAGTATGACTCTGGTAGTGCTGCTAAAACACATGCCCAGACTCAGTACACAGGTAAGGGAAGCCACATCTTTTGCCAAAATTTTGAGAGCTCTTTAATACATCTACTGCCCCTAAACTATTCCCCCTAATGGCAACCTCCATGCCATTGTCAAGTTAATTATGCTTTTAGGAGATATTTGATCTCCCCACAAGAGTGTGAGCTCTGGATCTGCCGTTGACTAGTTTTTGAATCATGGACAAAGTTACCTCACCTCTCTGAATCTCAGATTTCTAGCTACAAAGAGTAACACCATAGTTACCTTACAGAGCTATTATGAGGATTAACAGTAGTGTGCATTAAGTGTTCTGCCTGACTTCTGGAAGTTATTCTTTTCCATTCTCCTTATTGCTCTCCCCCCACACCACCACCCCTCCAGCTCTACTGAACACTTTCAGGTCCTTTACATGGTCTTGCTCTGGGGACTTCACAATATCTGTTGCAGCTGCCTTGGACGAGAGTGTCTCTTCCCACTCCCTAGCGACATCCTACTCCTCTTTCAGAGCTCAGTTCAGGTGACATCTTCTGCAGAAAACTTTCCCTGAATCTCATTTTTCCCCAACTCTAGAGGGAGGTGCTCCTTCTGTGAACTTCCAGAAAACCATCTCTTCATCTCAACTCTAAAGTCATGGTACCCTCCCCATAAATAACTCAAGCAAACATTTATTGAATGTCTGCTATGAACTCAAGTCTTGGGCTCAGCTATGTAGAGGGATCTAAGAAAATTATGACATAATTGCTAAATTCAGCCTTATAAGGAAACGAAACACCTAAGAAAAGAATTTAAACATCTTCTGAGGAACTAATTTTTAAACTGTGTTCCTTCGAATGTGAGCTCTTCGTGATGCTTCAGAAATGAGTTTTTATGATGACATTGACAATATTCACTCTCTTCCTCAAGATTCACGATGCATATTAACACAATAAAGTTCTGTGAGATACTATTGTAAAGCAAATAGCTTGATTTTACCTGAAAAATTTCCAACTATTTCCACCATGGAATACTTTTGTTTTCACACAGCACCAATTAAATTGTTTATGATTTAATAATGCTACTTGAAAAAAGTGAGTTTCGTGCTATACTCTTTAGCATGGTCCCAAGGAGGATATAGTGAAAGAAAAGACAAAAGACGCATTTCATTCTGGCTTTGTACGTATCAGGAATATGAAACTGAGCAATTCAATCATTTATCAGGTTTCCTTTTCTGTATATGTGAAAGTGGATAGTAACACACACTCTGATAACTCATTGATTTTCCACAATTCAATATTGACATACATGAATATTTTCCCCAATAGTAAACATTATAAGAGTTTGTGTCTCTATTATTATTTTTAAAAATAAAATCAAAATCAAATCAATCAAGGGAACTAAGTCTCTTGAGGTGTTCTCCTACCATTTTGAAATTTGCTTCATTCCATCAGCCACCTAAGGAAATTCACTAAAGAGAAGGTTACCTTTTTTTGCTGAGATGATCAGTTCCCACCATAGAGGATAAAGGAGCTCTCCCTGAGAGCTCTCTGACTCTTACAGGATAAAATGGAATGAGGCCATGAACTTTGCATTGTGCAATATTGTGCAAGTAGACGGTATATGATACCTCCACAATATCCAGATAAAAGCAGAGAAGTGTCCTCTACATGCTAATATTTAGGAGAAGAGACACCTCTTAGAAATTTATGGTCAAGGTGAAGTAGTGTAAGAGAGATATCCTTTGGAAGGACAATCCTATCGAATAGTCTCAATTCCAGTTCAGAATTAGAAGCCTGTCTCTTCCTTAACCATAGAAAATAGATTCTGGTACATCTACTCGGAGTCCAGTCTTGTCTGATTTAGTCAGATCATTTAGTGTCCTTTATGAAAGGTCTTTAAAATTAATGAGTCCCCAAAGAGGAGGAATTTCCCCAGTGGCTTCCCCTTAAACTGAACCCAGCCAGAGAAAGTATTTGAGGAAAATTTTCTGAGTTGACCAACTAAGCCAGTTGCCAATGGGCAACTCTTCTGTGTGGTCACTATAGACAATTACTATCCGGGAATTCCACAGGGGTATCCACATTCTTTTCCTGAACCCCATTCTTTTCCTGTAACATAACTTTCTGATGTTGTGTTCCAGACAGTCTCCCAGTGAGTATTGTTGAATGCACACATTCATTTCAGCCTGAACTCATGGCACATGTGTGATGCACTAATTCAACACTAGCCTAGGCATCTGAGGATCTAGAGTCTAGTTATGGATTTGTCATGTGGCCCCTTGATCTTCCACAAGTACTGAAGCTCTTACACGGGCTCCTCATCTGGGGTGTGAGGTAATTGATTAATGGACATCATGGATCCTTCCAGCTCTAAAATTCTATGAACTTTTTTGTGGGAAGCAGAAAATTTATGAAGGATTTTCCCATAATCATTCCTTCTGATTTTTGGCCTCATTTTTTCTTATCTTACTTATTTTTGTTTCTTGATTAACTTTCTTCTCTGCTGATGCTTTCTTAGTCATTAAAAGGTGGTATTTTGTTTTGTTTTGTTTTGTTTTGTAATTGTAGTTATAATTCCAACTCTGCCTTACCATGTTTTTCTTATTTGTTTCTCCCTTCCCATCTCTCTCCAAACTTCACGGACTTAAACTCACATACCTTCTCATCATTGCTGCCATTTATTTTTAGCCGTATTTGGCCTCCTTGTCTCATGTCCATTATCAATAATACATTTTTATTCCATATGTAACAAATATTTATTGAATTCCTGCTGTGAGCCAGGCCCTACTTCCAATGGGATACTTCAGGGTACAAAATAGGCAATAATTTTGTCCTCGTAGAGATTGTGTTCTTGGAGAGAGGAAAGCAGATCACAAGTAATAAATAAGAATACACACATTAACATTTTTTAAATGTTTATTTATTTTAGAGAGAGACAGAGAGTGAGAAGGAGAGGGGCAGAGAGGGAGGGGGACACAGAATCTGAAGCAGGCTTCCGGCTTTGAGCTGTCAGCACAGAGACTGACGCAAAGCTCAAATCCATGAACTGTGAGATTATGACCTGAGCCGATGTCGGAGGCTTAGCAGACTGAGCCACCCAGGCGCCCCAAGAATATGCACATTTAATAACGTGCCGGAGGGGTGGGTGCTATAGAGAAGAAGCAGAATGGGGTAAGGGCAATGGGAGAGTGAGCAGAAGAGAGTGATGTTCTAGAGAAGACGGCTGCAGAGAGCTATTCTGCGTTCCAGGAAGGCTTCTGCAAGGCAATAAACAGATCTATGAAATGATGCACCAGCCAGGGGAAGGGAAGAAAAGGCTTAGGGCAGAGGCAGCTTCACGTAAAAAGGTCTTCTCTGAAACCAAAATAAGCAAATCATATTTATCCATAAAGGTCCAAAATATCTAAAGTCTATGTGAGTGAAGACAGCTTGCCTTTTATATTCATGGCAATGGTCAATTAAGTCTGTACTGGTTCTCCTGACTGAACAGGTGAGTAAGTGCATATGGAGGCTGTACTCAGACCCATTTTCCTTTTTCTCCCGCACAGATACATTTATTTGTTCAGATGACCTCATTCCTACAAACATATTTTACATCCTTGCCACAGTTTCCATGTAACAGTAAGTTATAAACATTTTTCTTTTTAAAATTTTTGGTAACATTTTCTTTTATCTTTGAGAGAGAGAGAAAGATAGAGCGTGAGTCGGTGAGGGGCAGAGGAAGAAGGAAACACAGATTCTGAAGCAGGCTCCAGGCTCTGAGCTGTCAGCACAGAGCCGGTCTAGGGGCTCGAACCCATGAACTGTGAGATCATGACCTGAGCCGAAGTCAGACGCCTAACCGACTGAGCCATCCAGGCACCCCCCCACCAATGTTTTTCTTTTTAAATATCATTTTCACACTTACACTTTTTGTGACTACTTAATAATGATGTTCCACAATTTATTTTTTTATTTTTTATTTAAAAAATTTTTTTTAATGTTTTTTCTTTATTTTGAGAGACAGAGAGAGAGACAGTGTAAGCAGGAGGGGGTCAGAGAGAGAGGGAGACACAGAATCCGAAGAAGGCTCCAGGCTCTGTGAGAGCCTGACATGGGGCTCAAACTCATGAGTGGTGAGATCATGACCTGAGCCGAAGTTGGATGCTTAACCAACTGAGCCACCCAGCCACCTCAAAATTTTATTAATTTTAGAGAGAGAGAGCGAGCATGAGCAGGGGAAGGGGGCAGAAGGAGAGAGAGAGAGAAAGAAAATCCCTGCTCAGTGTGGTGCCCGACATGGGGCTTGGTCCTACAACTCTGGATCATGACCAGAGCCAAAATTAAGAATTGGATGCTCAACCAACTGAGCCACCCAGGCACCCCTGCGCTAGGCCTTTAAAGGAGTTTTAAGGATGTAAGAGGGTTGCAGCTGTGCCCCAGGGAAGGCGTGTGGAGGGGTACACTCTTGGCCAGGTAGAGCAGGAGGTGACAGGTTTCTTGGGGGGACTCTGTACTGGGCTTGTCTGGGATGTGGGTTGTGGTACAGCTAGAAAAGAGTATGTTTATTAGTTGTGATCCATTTTCTGAGACTGAGGGGAACCATGACAGAGAAAAACAGAGTTAGGGCCAAGTACAGATGCCTGTGAGGTTTGTCTGTAAGCTTGGCTGGCGAGTGGGCTTTGAATAGAATCCTTTCAATATCCAAAATATATTTTAAATGCAACATACCCAAAACACAATTCTTGATTTTCTGCACTAAATTTTACTTTCTTGTAGGAGTCTCAGTTTTAGTAAATGGCATCTCATTCCACTCTTAGAAGTCAAAACCAATTTGAAGTCATCCTTGACTCCCCTCTTTCACTCACACCCCACATCTGGTCTGTATAAAATTCTATTGGCTTTACCTTCAAAAGATATCAGAAATATGATTCCTTGCCTAGATTGTTACAGTAGATGCCTAACAAGACTCTCGTCCCTTCTTTTCTCTAAAATAACGTATTTTCTACTCCGCAAGCAGAGTGATTCACTTAGAATGTAAGCCTGATAATGCTAGCACTCCACTCAAATCTCTTTGGTGGCTTTGTACCTTACTTAGGGTAAAATCGAAGTTCTTACTGTGGTCTATACATTGCTTCATGATTTTGACTTTGTGTAATTTCTTATCTCCTTTCATGTCTTATCTCTTACCCTCTGTTGCTTTTTGCTTCACTCTGGGTCTAAAGTAAAACAACCTTCTTGCTGTTTGGTTCACAGGGCATTGGGCACTGGGCACTTGGTTCTGGGGGAGTAATAGAGCATGTTGATTAAGTGGACGGGCTCAGATGCTATACTTTCTGAGTTTGATCTCTGGTTATGCTTCTTACCATTTTTTTTTTTAAACCTTGTTTACTAATTTAACCTTTCTGTGCATCAGTTTCCTTATCTGTGAATTGGGGATAATAAGGATATGCCTCTCCTAAAGTTTTGGAAAGGATAAATGAATAACACCATGTAAGTGATCATGAAGGGGTCAGTTATCATCATCATCATGATCAACATCGTCGTCGTCATCCATGAAGCAGAAAAGAAGGTCTAGGACTTGATAGCATATCAACAAGAAGTTTGTAGCCTCCAGTTTCTTTCTTTCTTTCTTTCTTTCTTCTTTCTTTCTTTCTTTCTTTCTTTCGTTCGTTCATTTACTTCGGGGAACTTGTGTGGCTCAGTTGGTTAAGCAACTTCACTTAGGTTATGATCTCATGGTTCATGAGTTTGAGCCCCACATCCGGCTCTGTGCTGACAGCATGGAGTCTGGAGCCTGCTTTGGATTCTGTGTCTCCCTCTCTCTTTGCCCCTCCCCCACTCCCTCTCTGTCTCTCTCCTCTATCCCCCTCCAAAAATAAATAAAACATTTTTAAAAAAGAAGAGAAAGAGACTAGAATTCTCTCTCTCTCTCCACAATATGAGGTGACAATGAGAAGACAGGAAACCAGGAAGGGTGTCCTCACTAGACACCGGCACATTGATTGATCTTGGACAGACAGCCTCTAGAACTTTTAGGGATAAATTTCTGCTGTTTAAGCCACTCAGTTTGTGGTGTTTTGTTACAGCAGCCCATGCCAACTAAAATATGCATGTTTTGTTAATCATTTCAGTAGGTTTAGGTAGAGAATGCGAAAGGTTTCCTTTAACATCATTACACTCATTACTACTAACAAATATTGCAAACTAAAACACAATTCTTCCACCTCTAAGTATCTTAAATGGCTGAATCTCAGAAAGAAGGAATTCCCTCAGGTAAATTTACCCTTTCATTGTTGCTACTAACCCCCTCAAGCTTGAATCTGGTGTAGAACTAAACTCTATTTGATGAGTTAGCAGGACCTCCCAATGAAGTGTAAAGAAGATGCTGGAAAAACTTCTCATAACATCACGTGGAAAAGTGTTCGCTCCAATTCTCTTTATTTTCCTTCTGTGTACCCCAAATAACGATGATAATGATAGGAGCAATAGTAATGCAACAATGATTGATATCATGCTTACAGGGCTTATTGTAAAACCTGGATGAATTCATTTAATCCTTAAATGATTCTTTCAGGTATGTTTATTGTAATTTCCACTTGATTAAAAATGAAATCAAAGCACAGAGGGCTTATGTGATTTGTTCCTTATCACACAGGTAGAAAGAGGCAAACCCAGGTATGGCGGCTCCAGGACCTCTGCTGTGCCACAGACCTTCTTCACTGGCTTTGGGTAGACTTCCATGATAACCACTTCTTTAATTATGTAACTAATTAGAGATTATTGACTGTAGAATGCCACTGATAAATGAATATGTTACTAAGAAGTTAATGACTACCTAAAATGCTAGGTGACATAGAGAATATTTAAAAAGGCCCAAAAATTGTCTTCTTAAAAGCCCCAAACAGGTGAAAAGGTAACAAAAATTATCAGAATATAATTGGAAGGAAAACGGGAGTTCAGTAAATAAGAAGGGAAGCTACCTTTCCTTTTCCCAGAAAATAAAGCTTGCTTCGAGGACATGCATCATGAAGCAGAGGGTATAAATGATATTCTTTCATACAATAATTGTCTAGCCAATACTTTATTATGGGGAAATTGGATTGTTAACATATTTTCATTTCTTCATAAAATACTATATAATAAACAATCCTTTTCTGATTATTCTCTATTTGCCCCTGACTGTCAGAATCCTTTTCTGCCCTGTCTTGCTCCAAAAGTGTGGCTTCTGAGAACTGAATCATTCAGTCTACACTACCCTCTTGCTTCTGATGGGGTTTGGCCAATGGGAGACAGGGCAAGGGTTGGGAGTGTGCAAGAAGAGAGAGGCTGGGGTATTGATCTCCCTGCTCTCCCCTTGCATGGCCGGAGTCCTGTCAGTTGTTGCCTTTTTCCCCCTAAAGCCCTAAAGCTACAGTTCCTACCAAGTATTTTCTCTCAATAAATCTAGCTCTTACTGGTCTCTGATAATACTGTACCATCTTATGTCTGTGAGGTCCAGGGGTGATCATGGCTTCTTTCTATTGCTAGAATGGCTCATGCTGCCACCCTTATTGGTTCCTTTACTTTGGTATATAATCCTGGTATGCATAGCTAAATAGCATCCAGATAATTTGTATCATTTTTTAAAAGATTACTTTTAACATTAACTGGGAGAAATTCCAGTTGCATGGAGATTTGTACATGCTGGAACCAAACCCTTGCCTGAAGGTGTATCTTCCCCTAGCTGTTCTGGGAGAGGCAATTTCTGGTCACAACTCTTCTCAGGGTCCCCTTCATTTCACGGTTTCTCAGGGTGTAGATAAGTGGGTTGAGCAGTGGGGTTCCCAATGTGTATACCAGGGAGATGAACTGATCTTGCCTGGGGTCATAGCTGGAGTTGGGGCGCAGGTACATGAAGGCACAACAGCCATACTGCAGCAGGACCACGGAAAGGTGGGAGGAGCAGGTGGAGAAGGCCCGGTGCCGGCCAGCCTCCGAGTGGATCTTGCACACAGCAGCCACAATGAAGGCATAGGAGGTGGCAATGAGGAAGAAAGGCGTGGCGATGGCCAGTGTGGCCGCCACCAGCACTGCCCACTCATGGATGTGGCTGTTGGCGCAAACAAGACGCATCACTGGTGGAACATCACAGAAGAAGTGCTCGATAACCGGCGCCCGGCAGAATGGCAGCGAGAAGATGAAGGCCACCAGTTGTATGGACAGGAACAAGCCAATGAGCACGGAGGCCACGACCAAGTGGACACAGAGAGTTAAAGTCACAGTGAGCGGGTACTGCAAGGGGTGGCAAATAGCAACATATCGGTCATAGGCCATGGCAGCCAAGAGGAAGCAGTCGGCGCTGCCAAGCCCGATGAAGAAAATCATCTGAGTGGCACAGCCCAGCAGGGTGATGGTCTTCTCTGACTGTAGGGTGTTGGCCAGGATGTGGGGCACCACCACAGCAGTGTAGCATATTTCTACTCCTGAGAGGCTGCCCAGGAAGTAGTACATGGGTGTGTGCAGGCGGGCTTCTGTCTGGATGGCCACCACAATTAGGACATTCCCACCGATGATCAAGCTATAAACCAGGCTAACTCCAAGGAAGAAGAAGACACGGAGCTCTGGGTGAGAGGGATAGGCCAGGAACACAAATTCCATCAACACTGAGCGATTTCCCCAGGTCATTGAGCTAACGGAGTTTCTCTGCTGAAAGTTACAAAGCAGGAGGGAAAATCAGACCAACAATATATTTAGTTCACAGTCTGAGCCATATTCTCATCTGATCAGGTCTGGAGTTAGAAACTTAGAATTATTAAGACTAATTCTTTCTTTTCTTTTACCAAGTCTCTTCACATAAATATCTCCAGGTTAATTTCTAAGTGCCAAGAGTTGGACTGAATTGTATAAGATTTTTTTTTTTTTGTTAAGAAAAAGAGGCAAAGGAAGTCTGTGGCATTCTAAACAAGTTTCAGTAGAAGTGGAATGAAAATTAATTCTTTCAGTAAATTCACAAGGAAGTTTCAAAGAATTCTTGAAAGCAGGGGTCAGTCATTAAGGTGAGGGCAGGAAGCTATTCATTCATTCACTCATTCATTCACACATTTATTTACACACAATGCCTCCTGAGTGATTGACTCAGGGATATATGGATGTAACACTGAAAATCTAGTCATAAGACGGAAACTGAAGAAAGAAAACAATGTCCGTGGACAAAGAGCTCACATAAGTCTGAGATGAACAGTGTCTCCCACTCCTGGTTTTTCTATTCATACCCAATCAAAAGAAGTTCAGGACTTGAAGGAAACAGGGAGTTTTATCATAGGGCTCCTCCTGGCTTGTGGTGTTATGGGGAACTATGTGATCATAAGCTGTTGGAGATCTAAGAATCCTTCCTGTGAGTCTGGGGATGAATAGGAAAGACAAAGTCAGTCTCCATCTATTTCTCTGCTCTTCTAAGGAGCTGAAGGGAAATCCAGCCTCCTGGATTTCTTGCTTCCTTGAAAACCTTGTGATGAACAGACATAACTCCCAACGGGCATCCATTCCACTGTTTTCCCAAGATCAACTCATAGTCAAGAAGGTGGAAAAGAGGGGGTATGTGATCTTTCAACTTGCTCATTTTTAAAAATATTTATTTTTTTGGAGAGAGAGAGAGAGAGAGAGAGCACATGGGGGAAGGGGCAGAGAGATAGAGGGAGAGAAAGAATCCCAAGCAGGCTCCACGCTGTCAGCACAAAGCCCAATATGGGGCTCCATCCCATGAACTCTGAGATCATGACCTGAGCCAAAATCAAGAGTTGGTCGCTCAACCGACTAAGCCACCCAAATGCTCCTCAACCTTCCCATTTTCAACATTAATTATTTATGATGAGCTTTGAATAAAAATCTTAAGCCAGAAGCACCACACCAGTACTAATTGTCCATGTAGACCCAGCTCCATGTCACAAGCTTAGGGAAAAATATGATCAGACTGTCACAAATATTCAGAACACCTGGGGCACAAATGACTCTGTTGTTTTTCCAACAGCTGATGAGCAGTGTCCAGTTCCTATTACTTCTCTTTTCTTCTTCTGAACTTCGGTCATGCTCTGAATGATTTCTAATATCACTGTCCTAGTCAACATTTTATTAAAACACGAGGAATAGGGGGAGTGTATCTGTGTGAAATCCGTTTTGAAATTAAATGATGTGGTTTGAATAATCTCGAGTCCTGGCTCTGTGATGCTGGGCAATATATAATTTTTATGAGTCCTACTTTCTTTATTTGACAAATGGGGATAATAATTATGCTTAGTTCTAAGGGTTGTTGTTTGGATTAAAAGAGATCATTATATAAAGTATCTACATAATTATAGTAGTCCATCGCAAGAGCAGCTCAATAACAGATAACCATCATGATTACTCATAAGTTCAAGGGCAGACATCTGCCCTTCTTTACATTTTCATCTCTCATATCACCAAGCCTAATGTACAAATTATAGACATTTGATAAATATATGTTGTATGGATAAATATACTATGAAAAGCATATCATTTATACTTTTGTTCACTTTCTCTCTCACTTTTAAGGTGATTTCATAATCAAATCATCTGCAAGTCCTCATGGAAAACAACTTGGTAACCAACATTAGGGCTGCACTGTGGAAAATATCTTGTCACTCAGGAACACAACAAGTATAAGGCTATAACAAACACATCTAGAGCTGGTTTCCCACTTACATTTGATAGAGGGCTTTGGAATCTGTGTGATAATGATGACTTTAGAAAATTTTATGATAGCCACACTTCTGTCATTTTAATAGTGCTCTCCAAGATGTATAATAAAATATTTATAAAAGAGTTATCTATAGGTCATGAATTCTTTGTGCTGAAGAGGACCTCAGAAATTACCTAGTTCAGTCCTCTGTCAGATACTTGAATTTTCCATACAATACCTGAACATCAGGTTCATTTCAAAGTCTCCGGGATGTCATTATTTCTTGACTTGCTTGCTTTGTTGTTGGATAGCATAATTCCCTAAAATTCTTTTCTTGTAATGGCTTAAATCTGCCTCTGTAACCTCTACATTTCATTCTTTTCTATGGCATGGGGCCATTTTTTCATGAAACACTTCTGGAACTAAGAGCTTGTATCATGCATCCCTAAATTTTCTTCCCACTTTCCTTTTGGTATTGCTTGAACTATATGGTTTTGTTATGTCTCACTTTTAGCTCCGGAAATGCTCTCATTTTTGTTGTTGTTGTGTTTTGTTTTGTTTTTGAGAGAGAGAGAGAGAAAGCACGAGTGGAGGAGGCACAGAGGGAGACCGAGAGAATCTTAAGCAGTCTTCATGCTCAGCCTGGAGCCTGACACAGGGCTCAATCCCACGACCCTGGGATCATGACCTGAGCTAAAATCAAAAGTCAGATGCTCAACTGATTGAGTCACCCAGGCACCCTGGAAATGCTCTAATTTTAAACAACTTACTTAGAAGTACACTCAATGGGACAGATCATAGGGATGTTCAAGTATAAAAAGATCTGAGTATCAGCTAATCTGCCCATTGGCAGTCTGTTGCTTCAGTCTAACCAAAATTAGATTCATCCACTGTGTTTCACTGTTTTGATAGTCTCCTCAGACATGGACTGATGTAGCTCCCTGGATGCTAAAACTCTAAACATTATTTTTTCATTTTCAGAGAAGCAAAACATGTTCATCATCCCTTTAATGCTGGTTCATTGCTCTAGTCTGTTGAGACTGACATTTAAAAAAATCTTCAGTTTGTGACTCCACATCTTAAGTATCCTTCCTGCAGTCACTCATATTTATTTTTATTGATTAAGTGCTAAATCCCACATAGAATGGTGCTCCCTTACCAAGTAATTATACATCCTAAAGAGAGACACTGTTAAAGAATCTGGTATATAAATATAAATATATAATATATACCAGATTCTGGTATATGTTATAAATATAAATATATTATAAATATAAATATTATATTATATTATACATTTATATTATATTACATAATATAATGTATTATATTATGTATTATATTACATAATATATGTATACATTATATAATGTAATATTATGTATTATATATACTATTATAAAATATTATATATTTATATAAATATAAAATATAAAAACATATTTTATATGTATGCCATAAAAATTTATGTAAATAAAATTCTAATTAAGTGCTGTAAAGAGGAAGTGTGTTACAAGATTATACAACACGTGGCTCTGGCATAGTTTGTGATTAAGGCATTCTGGAAAGGCTTCCTAGAGGAAGTAATATTTAAGCCTAGATCTGAAAAATAGAATTAATTAGGAGAAGAACGATAGGCAGAGTAATGGGGTCGATATTCTGGACAGATGAAAAAGTGGATTGTATGGTTCAAAGAAAGTGAAACTTATTATAACCACATGTCATCAACTTGCTACTCTTAAGTTGTTACTAAACACGTTGCATAGGACAGAGGCAAGAGAAGAGCGCTCCAGCATCGTGCCCAGAAATCTGCCCCAGCTGGCATCTGCTCCTGAATCCACACCTCTCTCAGTGCCTGCAAGTCATATCCCCCAGGATATCTGCATCTTCCTTCTTACCTCTCCAGCAAGGCCAGCCCCACGTGGCAAGAGTGTCCTGAAAACCTTGTCCATGTGTGTTCTGGAAATACAAGATGCCTAGACTGGAATGGGGCTCTACTTGTCAAGTTAGCATTGTGTAAAACAAGGGGGTTAGCAGATTTGGCAATACCATACCCCAGGTGGAATCTCAAGCTATTATTTATTTATTTATTTTAAAATGTTTATTTATTTTTGAGAGAGAGAGAGAGACAGTGTGAGCTGGGGAGGGGCAGAGAGAGAGGGAGACACAGAATCTGAAGCAGGCTCCAGTCTCTGAGCTGTCAGCACAGAGCCCGACGCAGGGCTTGAACTCACAAACCGCAAGATCAGGACCTGAGCCGAAGTCAGACGCTTAACCAACTGAGCCACCCAGGTGCCCCTCAAGCTATTATTAATAGCAATGTCACTGGGACAGATCAACTCACATTAATGTCTGTCTCCTCTTGTTTAGAAAATGCAGATAATAGTACTCAATGGAGTTGTGATGGAATTAAATGGGATAAAGTATTTAGAACCCTTGGTTTGATGTGTGAAACCTGTTAAGTTGCATAATAAATGTTAATTCTCTCCTTTCTTTGGATCTGTTAAAGGAATATTAATAACACCTGCTTCATAGCAGAGGCTTAAATGAGGTACCTTACAAGAAAAGGATTTTTATTAATCCTTAAACCTTATCCAAACTTACACTAACCATTCCTTCAATATTTTTTAGGCTAAGATTAGTTATTACCATTTTAATCAGAAGAATAGGCCTTCCAAGTGAATTCAGAGGAACACTGTAAGCCGCGGGCTGAATGTACTCTAAAATCCTGGAGTCTCTACTTGTAAAGCTAATATTTGCTTTTCTAGCCTGGTGTCAGCGAGTACCTGGTATGTTGTAAATCTAGAAGGAGTTAGAAAAAGACTTCTTCTTACCTTTATCATGAGAAGGGGGAGGGGTGTACGGAACCAGCCTCCTCAGTTCTATTATAAGAGACAGAAGCGAGCAGGTGAGGTCTGATTGCTCTGGTGGAGAAAGAAAGGACCGTGAGCCCAGAAAGTCTGCCCTGTGGGACTGAGGCTTTAGTAACCTTCCCAAGAAAATTTGCGGAAGGAATAAATTGCTCTGCTATCTAGGGTCTTACCCCATAAATTCTGTCTCTCCCAGGAGGTGGCTTGATGATTGTTGATCTCTCCTGTTACCAGATAATGAGTCCAAACCAAAACTGTCCCTGCACTTGGGATCTCCCATCAATGGAAGATCTGCAGTGAGCTTGTCAAAGTGAAGACCAATATTAAACCCTTTATCAACATCCTCAGCATCCAATATAATTTCCTGAGCAATAGGACATTACGTAATCAAGGTCATTTGCGCTTCCTGTTTCAAGGAGTTGACTCCCACTACTCCCACTAAGTCTGAGCACCAAGATGGATAAGACAAACAAGATTTCTGCTTTTATGGGGCTTATGCTGTCACTAGTGAAACAGGCAATAAGCATGATAAATAAGTCAGTTAGATATTTAGATAGCTGGAGTCCCAAGTTATTATTGCCCTGGGGCATGAAGACTGTATTTTATATGTTAGAGGTGCCTGAGTGGCTCAGTCATGTAAGCATCCGACTTCAGCTTAGGTCATGGTCTTCAAGCCCCACATCAGGCTCTGTGCTGACAGCTCAAAGCCTGGAATCTGCTTCAGATTCTATGTCTTCCTCTTTCTCTTCCCATCCCCCCCCCAAAAATGAATAAACATTAAAAAATTATATTTTCTATGATAAAGGGGGCTCTGGTAACCCTGGTAATATATACAGGAATGAATTGAGGGGAAACACTAGGCAGACATTTAACTTTCCTCTGTCACTTTTTAAATAACTCCCTCACTATGATCTTTCAGAATTTGAAGAAACCATACGTTTCCACTCAGCGTACCATACAGACTTACAGGTTTGATCATGTACCTGCTCAGATATCACTTTGCCATATTAAACTTGCTAATTTTAATATATTTACCCTTATTGCATTTCCCTCCCTCATCTCCATTTATCTATTAGTTCTTTCACAATGGAACATACATTTGATAGTTCTTTTTGTAATAGCACAGACTTAGTGTTCAGTCATTTAAAGTTTGGTTCATCATTGATTGACTGATGAAACAAATATTTATGTACTATGATCTGCCCATCACTGGGCTAAGTCTGGGCACCAAGATGGATAAGACAAACAGGATTTCTGCTTTCATGGAGCTTATGCTGTCATTAGTGAAACAGGCAATAAACATGGTAAGTCAGTCAGTTAGATATTATCCGATAGTGGCAAGTCCCATGATGAACATATAACACGTTAAAGGACTAGATAGTGACTGGAAGAGGAAGATCAATAGAAGTTTTTTCTTTGAGGAGGTGATATTTGACCTGAAACATGAATGATAGAAGAAGCAATCCATGAAATATGGGAGAAAAAAATGATTCAAACACAGAGAAATGCAGTGGAAGTAGTAAAGAACTCAAAGCTGGGAGAAAAATAAATTCAACATGCCTAAAATAAAGAGTATTGAAATGTAAGCATATTCAGGCATATGGATATTGGAAATCCTATCATTCAGAGACCATCATTAAGAAAATGAGATGTAGAGAAGTGGCCTGATTTGTATAGCATCCAAAAGGTCAAGGGCAAAAATAGGACTAACTTGATTCTTCTGAATTCATCTAATAATGTCCACTGACTGTTGAGAATTAAAACAAGGTGACTCTTCAGGATCTCAAAGGAAGTGAGTAGAGAATAAGTATCTATTTTTAAAATATCATCACACTACTTGCAATAAGTCCTTAGACCAAGTATTTAATCTTCTTCTAAAGATTAAATCAGAGTAAGAGTTTTTTGAAATTGAATATATTTCTAAGAACTAAATGATTGCATATTTTGAAGTAATACTTTGTATGATGAGTTTCTAGTGAATAAAATGTTGTTAAAAGGATTTCCTCACATTATTTCTAATATAGGAATGTAAATAATACCACTGAGATTGGAAGTTATATCAGAGCCTTTCTTTGTCATTTCCTAGGCTGTGGTGGTCATTTTTATGTATTATCTTGGCTAGGTCATAGTCTCTAAATATTTGGTCAAACGCCAGTCTAGATGTTACTTGTGAAAATATTTTTAAGGTGAGATTAACAATTTAATGAGTAGGATTTGAGGAAAGCAGCCTATCATCTGTTATGTGGGTGGGCCACATCTAATCAGTTGAAAGTCTTAAAAGGAAAAAAGCCTGAGGTCCCCTGAGTTAAGAGGGAATTATCCCTCTAGACTGCCTTCACATTCAAGCTGAAATATCCACTCTTCCCTTGATATTCAGCCTGCTGGCCTACCCTGCAGAGTTTGAACTCACCAGACCCACAATTGCAGGAGCCAATTCCATAAAATAAAATAAGCTTTTCCTTTCCCCCCCTCTCTTGCCATACAACCTATTGGTTCTGCTTCCTAGAGAACCCTGATTAATACAGTTTTTCATACCAAGAGTGATTTTAGAGGAACAGAATATTAAGGCTGAGTTATCAGAATTCGTTCTGGAGCTTGTGGAATTGGTTCAGTGATCTGATAAGATTTAAAGGCACTAAAGACTCCACCTGAAGTTGTAAAGAGAACACTGAGAGTCTGGTGTGATGCAGCGACAGAGACATGCAAAATATCACCGTTGGACACAACTAAGTCAGTACTTACGGAAGCAAGGTTTTGGGTGACCATGCACATGATACCTTCAAATATTTTTGTCAAAGTGATGAATATAATGAAATTGGCTGTTTGCTTCTAAATGTACTAGAATAAGCGGGAAAGAAATGGTTGAGTCTGGCAACTCAGATTCTCAGCTCAACTATTTAATAACTGACCTGAAAACTTCCATGTCTGCCTGAAAGAGACCAGTGTGTTCTGTAGTTTTGAGCTGCAGTTGCTGAAAAAGAAACCCAGAATCTCATTCTGTGAGTGGCTGATTTACAAGGTAAATTGTATTCTCAGCCTCGCAAGGTTTCCTCCTGATACTTGAAGGCATTAACTGGGAAGGAATGGGATCCTGAAAACTGGAATGGAGAGATACGGGATAATCCTGATGAATCTGGGGACATAGAACCCCTATATTGTGATGAGTCTTCTTTGGCAATAGAACAAGCCATACCACTCCCACTGAGGAGATTAATCCAGCCTTACCTTTAATGGCCTCCCCTGAGGGATTTGCCTTGTGAGACACTGCTGGTTCTCCATAGGATCCACTCCCACCATCCCTCTTTGCTTCTGGACCTATAACTAGGCTCAAGTCCCAGAAGGCCCTGAAAGACAGGGTACAAAGTCTAACCTATGAAGAGGTGCATTACATCGTAAAAGAAATACATGATTTTTTTCTAATTTATACAAACAAAAATCTGGGGAATGTGTGTAGAAGTGGATATTAAATGTATGAGTTAATGATGGAAGGAACACAAAGTTGGATCAGGCTGAATTTATCAACATGGGTCCACAAAGCATAGATTCTAGATTAACTTTGCAGTTTGCAGTGTTAGGGCTCTAATGATTTTATTGTTTGGTTGAAACATGGGCCAGTAGGGGGGGCTACACCAAAATAAGTTGAAGTACGAGTGCTGCCTTGGTATATTGTAGAGAAAAACAATTGAAAAGCTTCTGGAGATTAAATGTTAGAGTGGATTTGTCATTTAAGACCTGTTTACTTACCCCAGCAGAGTCCAGAAGACACACCTTTCACTATGATTGTGAGAAACAAATTTATAAGGGAAGCCCCAACATTTTTGAAGGCTGTGTGATTGCCTTTCTCTCTGTCAGAAATTTCAGTGAGATCTGTTGCCTCTAAATTGGGAAACTTAAAATGCAATGGAAATAATTGGATCCCAGAGTGGCAAGGGCCAAGCAGTGGTACTTAATTGTCAAAGGTAGGGTGGGTGTGGTGGCCATAAGGCACAGAGTCAAAGCAGTAATCAGAATAGTCTAATTCACAGAGACTTGCGGCTTTGGCTAGTTGATCACAGTGTTCCTAGAAGTGAAACAATGAGAAATCTACCACATTCTTACTTGATATGTATAAGTGGAAGAGTTTCAGATCAAGTGAATAAAAGTATAACTTGACTTATAAAACAGAGAGTCAATTCCCAGACTTGAGCTAGTTTACCGACCTAGAACGCCCTGAATGAAGGGGAGGCTGTGTTCTCATGAGAAAGGACCCTATTATGCTGCCAAAAATGTATGCTGTTAATTTTTTTCTCAGCCTTTCCCAAAGGGACTTTCAGCAACATGACTACATTGGGGGAAAGGAAATAACCACAATTTTCAGGACTACTATACACTGGCCATTGAACTGACACTAATTCCAGGAGACCCAAAAGTCACTGTAGTCCCTAGTCAGAGTAGGTGCTTATGGAGTCCAGATGACCAAAGGATTTTTTAGGCCAGGTGATCAAAGGATTTTTTTAGGTCAGATTCATCTCAAAGTGGGTCCAGGGGGCCCCTAAACCCATCTTGTATTTTTTTTCCCGGTTTCGGATGCTTACTTTCACTTACTCTGGATTTAGATTTGTCTTCCCTGCATAAAATGCTTCTGCCAAAACTACATACTTACAGAATGCTTTATTTGCAGTAATGGCATTCCATACAGCATTGTTTTTTGCTCAAGGAACTCACTTTATAGTAAATGAAGTGCATAAATGGGCCCAAGTTCATGGAATTCACTGGTCTTACCATGTTTCCCACCATGCTTCAAGATGATGATGATTTTGAAGATAATTACAGCAGCAGCTAGCTGACAATACCTTTCAGGCCTGGGGCATGTTTCTCCAGGAGGCTTTCTGTGCTCTAAATCAGAATATAGTATTATTTCTCCCATCCCCAGGACTCATACTTATCCCATAGCCAGGACTTGCAAATCAGTGGGTAGAAATGGGAGTGGCACCCTGGTTAGCCACTAACAAAATTATTCCTTTCTGTCCCCGTGACCTTATGCTTTGTTAGTCAAGAGGTCTTTGTACCAATGGGAGAAATGATTCCTCCAGGAGACATAACAATGATTCTACTGAACTGGGAGTTAAGACTGTCACCTGGCCACTTTGGTCTCCTCATGACCCTGAATCAACAGGTAAATAAGGTGTTACTGTACTGACTGGGGTAATTGATCCTGATTACTAAGGGGAAATTGGACTGTTGCTTCGTAATAGAGGTAATGAAGAGTATGTCTTTAATACAGGAGATCCCTTAGGGTATGTCTTAGTACTACCATGCCATGTGGTTAAAATTAATGGACCACTACAACAATTCAATTCAAGCAAGACTGTAAAAGTCCCAGACTTTTTAGGAAGGAAAGTTTGAGTCACTCCAATACATAAAAACCCATGACATGCTATGATACTTTCTAAGGAAAAAGGGAATATAGAATGGGTATTGGAAGAAGGGATTTATAAATACCAGTTTTGAGCACATAATCATTTGCAGAAATGATTATAATTGTTATAATCACATATAATTGTTATGTGTGTTTCTTCTTTTTTTTAATATGTTTGTGTGTATGTATGTGTGTATTTTCTTTCCTCTTTTATCTCATTACAATATAACATAAAATGTATCAACTTTACATTATAGTATTTAAGCATTATTAACTTTACATCATAGTATTTAAGTTACAGAGTATAAAGGAGAAGGGTGAACCTCACCCAAAGACTTTGCATGCTCTTCTGGGGAAAGGGTTAGTACATTTTTAGTTATATACATGATAATTGTGTCAGGTTGGGTAGATGTATGACTGTTATTGTCTTTATTTGGAGATCAAGTATGGTTTAAGGAGATGAGTATGGATACCAAGTCGACAAGGGGTGGATTGTGTTCGTTACTTTTATGAGTCAATTGGCTAGGCTATGGTACCCAGTTGTTGAGTCAAACACCAGTCAAGATGCTGCTACAAAGGTGATTTTTAGATTTGATTAACATGTAAATAAGTAGACTTTGTGTAGAGAAGCTTACCCTCCATCACATGGATGGGCCTCATCTAATCTCTTAAAGGTCTTGAGAAAAAAAAAAGCTGAGATAGCCAGAAAAGGAAAGGACTCTTTTTCTATTGCCTTCAAACTCAAGATGGCAACTGATGCCTGCTGGAACTTTCAGCCTGTTGGCCTAGGCTGAACATTTTGGATTTGCCAAACCCCATAACCATGAGAGCCAATTGCTTGTAAGCACCGCTTTCTCTATCCTGTTGGTTCTGTGTCTCTGGAGAATGGTGACCAATACAGAGGATGACTGCTGGAGAGTCTGACCATGACATTAATGACCCACTCTCATTTTCCCACAACTTAGAGGATCTTATGTTGGCATAAGTTATTCTCAACACATGTTAATTCTCAGACCAAACTGACTCTGCACCACCTTTCCTGGCACACTTGTACATTCCTGGATTGAATGTGGGAGCATAGATTAGACCCAACCACAGGACCTTGTAACACACAAAAGAGGCTTAATGAAGGAAACAGGTACATTAACCAGGTTGTTACTTGTCATCTTTAAAGGTTTTTTTTTTTTTTAAACTGATTTATTTATTTGAGAGAAATAGAGAGTAAGCAGGGAGGGGCAGAGAGAGAGAGAGAGGGAGGGAGAAAGAGAATCCCAAGAAGCCTCCACTCTGTCAGTGCAGAGCCCTGTGCGGGGCTCAAACCCATGATCCATGAGATCATGACCCCCGCCGAAATCAAGAGTAGGTTGCTTAACCAACTGAACCACCCAGGCAACCCTGTCATACTCTAAAGACAAAACAAGAATAAGGCATTTTAGGTGAGATATCCTTTTGAACATTTTTCAAGCAATCAGCTAATACCATTGCTTCTCAAGAGGAAACTTCAAAAATAATGACATTGCTTCAGAACAAATGTAGACTTTTAATCCGTGCCTTAGTGAATAATAGCCCACAGTAACCTTGTGAATGTTCAGAGTTTTAAAGGTTCAGAGAACTTTAAAACCATGAAAGTGAACTGTAGCAAACAAGCGTGTCAGGGACAGAATAAAGGAACATCCAAACTTTGGAGAAATAAATATAAACCTGGCATTTGTAGGTAAGTGTTTCACTGTTGTCACATGCTCAGGTACCTATTTCAAGTCCCCCTAAGACTTCAGAGAGTTTCAGCTGTTCCTTTGCTACCGATGGCCTTTTTCAGGGCACTTTTGACATCCTTGTTCCTAAGGGTGTAAATCAGTGGGTTGAGTAGGGGGGTGACGAAGGTGTAGACCAGGGCAAACTGGCGGTCCTCATCCACTGAGGAGCTAGACTGGGGACGCAGGTAGACCACGGCACAGAAGCCATACTGCAGCAAGACCACGGTGAGGTGCGAGGAGCAGGTGGAGAAGGCCCGGCGGCGGCCCTCGGCCGAGCGGATGCGCAGGATGGCGGAGGTGATGAACACATAGGAGACGCAGATAAGCAGGAAGGGGACGGTCAGCACGAGGATGCCCACCAC
>CM053575.1:11504433-11553546 GCA_028646485.1 Cryptoprocta ferox | reverse complement strand
CAAAATGTTGGAAAGCATCAGAGGCACCACCACTGTGGTGTAGCTGATCTCTACAAAAGACAGGTTGCACAGGAAGAAGTACATTGGGGTGCGCAGCGAGCTGTGTGTGCACACCACCCAGATGATGGCCGTGTTGCCACAAAGGATCATCAAGTAGAGGAGGAGGAAGAGGAGGAAGAGGAGGGCCTGGAATCCAGGGACGGTGGTGAACACGCGGAACACGAAGTCGGTGGGGCCGGATTGGTTGAGGACAGGGCTCCTAGCAAACATGGCTCCTGCAAAAGAACAGAAGGCGCTGAATCTTCCTTAGCTGAGTTGCTTTATTGCCTGAGTTAAAATAAAGACACGTTTCAGGCAGAAAAAATAACTCAATTAGTCAAGTCATCTAGTTTGTTAAAAAATTAAACTTAAAAATTAAGTGTTGGGTATTTTGTAATGAAAAAGTCATGAGAAGTAAAACAGAGTAAAAACACTGTTGTGTCTAAATAATTATTTCAAGTATTGTTTTATAAAGAACAGAAGTTTCAAATATAATTCTTAAGAAGTTTATTATGAAAAATAATTTTTAATAGCAATCCAGATCTAAAACTTTTCAACTGACATAAAAAAATTGGAAAAATGGGTAGGAGAAAGGAGAGACAGGTAAAACTGTGCTAATTTTCTCAGACTGTATAAAGAGTGATTTATATATAGACTTTACATGATTAAAGTATAAACTTTATTGAGATATGGGTGGTTAGAGAAAAGTTTATTCTTTATATATTCTTTAATATTTAATATGAATCACTTTCTATTAAGCAGAAAGAGAATGTATTTCCCAAATATGTATATAATATAAACATATATGTTTTTCCCCAAAATTAAAGAGAAAAATGAAAGAAGGAAGCTATCATTCAAAAGAAAAAGGAAAACAAAATGGATACAGAATTCTACAGAACAATAATATTTTAAGAAATGTAACGGGGTGCCTGGGTGGCTGTCGGTTGAGTGTCCGACTTCAGCTCAGGTTATGATCTCGCGTTTCTGGGTTTGAGGCTCGCATCAGGCTCTGTGCAGACAGTTCAGAGCCTGGAGCCTGCTTTGGATTCTGTGTTTCCCTCTCTCTCTCTGCCCCTTCCCTGCTCGTGCTTTGTTTGTCTCTGTCTCCCCCAACCCAAAAAAATGTTGTCAGAATCAGGATGAAATATATCAATTAGGATAATAAATATATGGGCTCCTTCCATAATTTGGCTATTGTAGATAATGCTGCTCTAAACATCAGGTGCATGTGTCCCTTCGAATCAGTATTTTTGTATCCTTTGGGTAAATACCTAGTAGTGCAGTTGCTGGATGGTAGGGTTGTTCTATTTATAACTTTTTTAAAAAGTTTAATTATTTTTGAGAGAGAGAGAGAGAGAGAAAGAGAGAGAGAGAGAGAGACTCTCAAGCAGGCTTCATGTCCAGTAAGGAGCCTGATATGGGGCTTGTTCCTATGAGTGCAAGATCACGACCTGAGCATCTGCACCTCAAGAGTGAGGTGCTTAACCCACTGAGCACCCAGGTGCTCCTCTTTTTAACTGTTTGAGGAGCCTCCATCCTGTTTTCCAGAGTGGCTGCACCATTTTGCATTCTCACCCACAGTGCAAAATCCCCTTCCTCTGCATCCTTGCCAATACCTGTTGTTTCCTGTATTGTTAATTTTAGCTGTTCTGACAGGCGTGAGGTGATATCTCATTGTAGTTTTGGTTTGTATTTCCATGATCATGGGGATGTTGAGCGTCTTTTCATGTGTCTGTTAGCCATGTGTGTGTCTTGTCTTATGCCCATTTTTAAACTGGATTATTTGTTTTTTGGGTATTGACTTTGATAAGTTCTTTATAGATTTTGGATATGTCATTTATCAGACATGTCATCTGCAAATATCTTCTCCCATTCCATCTTTTAGTTTTTTCTTGTTTCCTTGGCTCTGTGGAAGCTTTTTTATCTTGATTAAGTCCCAATAGTTCATTTTTGCTTTTGTCTCCCTTGCTTCCAGAGACATATCTAATACAAAGTTGCTACAGTCAATGTCAGAGAGATTGCTGCCTGTGTTCTCTTCTATTTTGATGTTGATGGTTTCTTGTCTCATATTTAGGTTTTTCATACATTTTGAATTTATTTTTGTGTGTGACGTAAGAAAGTGGTCCAGCTTCACTATTTTGCATGTTGCTGTCCAGTTTTCCCAACACCATTTGTTGAAGAGACTGTTTTTTTTTTTCCATTGGATACTCTTTTCTGCTTTGTCAAACACTAGTTGACTATATAATGTGGGTTCATTTCTGGGTTCTCTGTTCTTTTCTATTGATCTATGTGTCTGTTTTTGTGCCAGTACCAAACTGTCTTGATGGTTAGAGCTTTGTAGTATAGGTTGAAGTCTGGAATTGTGATGTCTCCAGCTTTGCTTTTCTTTTTCAAGATTTCTCTGGCTACAGAAAGAGCCCAAAAGAAGATGTGGTATATATGTACAATGGAATATAACTCAGCCATAAAAAAGAATGAAATCTTGCCATTTGCAATGACATGGATGGAGCTAGAGAGTATTATGCTAAGCAAAATAAGTCAATCAGAGAAAAGACAAATACCGTAAGATTTCACTCATATGTGGAATTTAAGAAACAAAATGAATGAACATGGGAGGGGGAAGAGTCATACTGTAAAACAGACTCTTAACTATAGAGAACACACTGAGGGTTGCCAGAGGAGAGGTGAGAGAGGAGAGAGGAGATGGGTTAAATAGGTGATGGATATTAAGGAGGGCAATTGTTGTAATGAGCACTGGGTATTGCATGTAAGTGATGAACACCAATTTCTACACCCGAAACTAATATTACACTGTATGTTAACGAACTGGAATTTAAATAGGAACTCGAAGCTACCAAAAAAAGGACAATAAATACAGTCGAGGGTATATCCCCTATTAAAACATACAGATCTTCAGATTAAGTTAAGAAACAAAATATTTTCAAGAGGCAAAAATACAGTGCCATATAAAAACTACCATTATTTTTATCTGAAAAATTTCCGGAAATTCTAAAATATGAAATAAATCACAATCTCCAACCAAAAGAGATGACAGGTGTCTGATTTTCTCTATGAAAACAGCCAACTGAGAAGTTGTTGAACTGATAAAAGAATGTCTTAAATAGCCAATAGTTAACTGATTTGTATGTAACCACCTTGTTCTCCTTTCCCTCTATAAAATATCAGTTGGGTATTCACAGCACACTGAATTAATTCGAGGCGAGTAGTCTTCACTTCCAAATGTACATCTAAACATTTACACACCCTCCAGTTGAGGTTTTTGGCTTACTAAATTAATTGTTTTTGTTTCCAATGGTGAATAAGCCAAATACACTTGATATTGTTCAAGTGACTAGAATAATGCACGAAATGTTGAACTATGAACACAAAAAAGACTTTATTCCATGCAAATCAATTGTAATGTTTTGGAAATATTTGAGAAAAGTGAGTTGCAAACAAGTAATAATTTACTCTTGAATTAGCTAAAATGGGCAGAGCTCCTGTAAATGTTTGAGGGGAAAAGAAGAAAAAGAGGACGGAGCATGCATTTTTTTTCCACAAATGTTTTTACTTTTTCATTGTGTGTCAAAAACATTGATTTTGAAAATTGCAGGCAGTGACTTGTGAGTAGGGTTCATATAAGAAACCCTTCAGTTTGCAATAACCAGTCAACCAGAAGCACACACACAGAAATGGCTTGGTCATACGTCAGAAGGCTAGGGGTAAAAATGTGCAGTTATATGTTTTGCATATGCTTATGCAAGTATATGTTAAAGACTGTAAGGAATACATAACATTTTAAAATTAGTTTTTTGGGGGATGCCTGGGTGGCTCAGTTGGTTGATCATCTGACTTTGTCTTAGGTCATGGTCTCACAGTTTGTGGGTTCAAGTCCTGAGCTGGGCTCTGTGCTGACAGCTCAGAGCCTGGAGCCTGCTTTGTATTTTGTGTCACCCTCTCTCTCTCTACCCCACTCCTGCTCACATCTCTGTCTCTGTCTCTCAAAAATAAATAAACATTAAAAATAATAATAAAATTAATTTTTTTGGTAATTGCCTTTTTAGTTATCTGCTCAAGCTCTGACTCTGATTGCATTGGATGAAAGGACTTTTACTTTACATAAAACACAAAAGTTTTCCTCTATACCAGCAATAACTACTTAGAACATTCTAATCCCAATAGCCACAAAAATATAAAATGTCAAAAAATGTAATCATAAGACAAATTTAAGACAGCTATTACAGCTTTTTTATGATGGAAAAACTCAATATTTTAGAAGTATTATCTATCGTAAAAATAATGCATATAGTTTGTAGGAATTTGATTTAAAAATCCCAAGTTAATTTGAATGTGTATATGTGCACACTTTTGTGTGCATGGGCATGTATTTCATAATGTGATTTAAGTTTATTTGGAATAACAGCCAAGTGAGAATAGATGTTCAAGAAAGAGTCAGGGTGAGGCTTGCATTAAATATTAAATTGTAGCATAAATTATAACATGTCATATATCAAAATTAAGTCAATTAAAAATACATGCAGGAATAGAGAGGTCAATAAGACAGAAAGTACTCATAAATATATGAGTCTCCAATTCATGATAAAGGCAGGGCAGCATAACAGATTGGCTAAGAGCATGTTTTCTGCCATCGGACTATTTGGGTTCAAAGCAATCATGGGTACTTTACATAAAATTCAGATACTTCAATTTTTAAAATCCATAACATGAGAATGATAATATAGGCACTTATCTTATAGGGTTCCTTTGACAATATAGCAAAAATAAGTTAAAAGCACTTAATATGGTGTCAGTCCCCATAAACATTCACTAAATGTTAACTCAAACTATTTTTCAAATAACCACAGTATGGAATAATGGACTAAGATTCATTTTGATGTTAATTTTTAAAAAAATAATCACATACCAAGATTTAGTTGGGATGGCCAGAAAGCATATTCTTAAAAAACAAAATCATAAAGGAATTAGAACATACACATAAAGACAAAACTAAGACCCCGACCCAGCAAGATTCAGTTATTAGAAGGTAGAGTCCGCCCTACAGTCTTTGGTTCTTGGATTTTACTCTTTTAATCTGTATCAATACTTTGCAACTTTGACAAGACGTCCCAAGGACCTACACAGAAAAGACAGATTTGTTGAAACAATTCTTTTGGAGAGTCTAATACAAATATTCAATCTCTGAGCCTATACATGTAGAGAGAGAGGCAATCTCCTGCAAGGTATGATTAGAGAAGCCTGAGAAAAGTCTCTGCTACTCTATACTGTCCCCACCATATTGTCCACTGAACACTGTGAAGGAAATTCTTGAGTTAATTATTCCTGTGAGAAACCACACAGGCTTTAAGGTCCTTTCGCCTGTATTTGAATCCAGGCTCTGCCACACGTCAGCTCTCTAGCCTTGAAATTTTACTTACTCAATAAGTAAACCTACAAAGCTCAGTTTCCTTAGCTGACAATCTGCAGTATTTGTGTCCATGTTAGTAAAAATATACACAGACTGCCTTGGGTGGTCCTTGCTCTTCCCCCTCCCAAATATTTCCTATTGTAAAATATACATAATGCATTATTTACCATTTTAATCATTTTAAGGTATAGTTCAACAGTTTTAAGTATATTCATATTTTTGTGCAATTAGCAATGCCATTATCAACAGAAATCTTTTCATCTTGCAAAAGTGAAACTCTATACCATTAAATAACTCCCCATCTCTCTTCCTTCTCAGCCCCTGGCAACCACAATTCTACTTTCTGTGTTTATGATTTTTTTTAAATGTTTATTTATTTTTGAGAGAGAGAGAGAGAAAGCGTGCTAGCAGGGGGTGGACAGAGAGAGAGGGGGACAGAGGATCCTAAGTGGGCCCTGTGCTGACAGCAGAGAGCCTGATGCAGGGCTCAAACTCACTAACAGTGAGATCATGACCTGAGCTGAAGTTGGACCCTTAACCTACTGAACCACCCGGGGGCCCCTGTGTTTATGACTTTGACTACTCTGGTTACCTCATATAAGTGGGACCATACAGTGTGTCTCTTTGTGACTGGCTTATTTCACTTAGTGTGTCTAGCTGTTAAGAGGGGCTCATCTATTCCCATTGCTCACTTGTCCAATCCCTTTACCTCTATCTTATCTCTCCTGAAGTCATTGAAAGTCGTTCAGCCTGGATAACTTTTCCTTCCTTTCTTCCTAGCTAATTTCTACAGGTTTCTGCTCAGGAAGCAATTATCCAGGAAGAATTCCTGATTCTCCTCTCTGCACCTCTGGGGAAGATGCTATTTGTATGACCTACTGCAGAACTGTGAGTATATCTCAGCTACAAGACTGCTGAGCCTGCATCAGGTTAAGCACTGTCAAGCAAGTAAGAAAGCCTGCTAGCATTTATTGAGCACCTGACATCTACTGAAATCTTAGTCTCAGCTCTGGGGAAAATATTTTAAAAATATGAAAAATGATGTGTGTCTTTAGTTATGTAAGAGAGACTTGATATTTAACAGAATTTGGGAAAAACTCTTCTAAGTGAGAGTTTCTTAGGTAATCTTTCTAGAATATCCAAGCTATAAAATACTCCTCCTACATAAAAAGATAGATAGATAGATAGATACATACATACATACATACATACATTTATAAATGAATAGATTAATAGGCACATGGATACATATGTACATAGTCAAGCACATTTGGGAAAAGCTAAATATTCTCTTTGTGACCTGCAGTGGAAATAAGCATTAAAAGGCTCTTAGAATCCTGATGTGCAGAAGTAACTATAAATTTAACTTTTCAAAACTTATTTCTCTGGTGTTTCATGAAAGCTTCTTTATGTGCCTTGAGAGCATATTCAAACATAACAATAATTGCTTGTGTCATAATGTGAAGGCACGCTTCTAAACTCTCTGCATGTATTAATTCAGATGCACCTCGCAACTACACCATGAGGTAGGTTATATTTTATGGAAATTTTACAGTTCAAGAGCTGAGAAAGATTAAATAGTCTGAGATTAAACAGCTGGTCTGTGGTGGAGTTGTGATTCAAGCCCAAGCATTTTGGATCTGGGAAAGAAAAACCTAAGTGTGGGTCCTGGCTTCACCACTTCCGAGTTACGTGGTGTTGGACAAACCACAATCTAAGGAAGCCTCATTGTCCTCATCTGGGAAGTGTGGATAATTATATCCAAACCATTAAGCTATTTAATTTATTTAACCCTTCTTACAGGTACTTTGAAATTTCTCCTTGCACTCTAAGGTAGGGATTAGCAAGCTTCTATAAAGGACAAGATAGAAAATATTTTAGGCATTGTAGGCCACGTGGGTTCCTTGTGTATACGTATCTGCTTCCTTCCTTGCCTTTTTCTTCCTTCCTTCCTTCCTCCCTTCCTTCCTTCTCTCTTTCCATTCTTCCTCTCTCCCTCCTTCCCTCCCTCCTTCCTGTCCTTCCCTTCTTCTCTCTCTCTTTCTGCCTTCCTCCTTCCCAGTCTCCTTTCTCTCTCTCTCTTTTTTTATTCTTTTTCTCTTAAAGTACAAAACATATTCCTAGCTCAAGGGCTGCACAAAAAGAGGCTGAATTGGTCTATAGCCTAGATTGCCTATCCTTGCCTAAAAGTATTATACTCAGCAAGTTAAGATCAATTAGGAAAAAAATAGCCATTAGTTTTTAAAAAGTAAAGTCTCTTAAGTTTCCTTACCTCTTTGCAATTCACTTCTTTCCGTCAGCCATCAAAGAACATTCATAAGGGTAAAAATTTTTTGCTTATGCCTACTGATGATTAAGGGAGTGCTTCCAGAATGCTTCCTGACCCTATGTATTCTGTTCTTTAAGGATGAAGTGAAATAAAAATACATGGGATTCAGATGTGTATAATCCCCTGGAAATGAAAAGTAACCAGTAGGTGATGTCTTTGTAATATCTGAATGTGCATGGTAAAGATGTGCTGGTGTTCAGGAAGAGAGTCAGGTGTTAGAAAGCCATTCTTGGGATAGGGCAAGATGAAGAGGAACGCAAGGAAAGTCAGTATACTTCGGAATTATTCTAAGCCAGAGTCCTGCATGGAAGGACCAGACTCCTTTTCTGCATTCTCCTCTTTACTCAGAGTCCATTTTCGCCTGATTTAGCCAGATAATTTAGTGCTCTATAGGATGTCTTAAAATAATGGGTCCCAAAGAGGAGGAATTTCCCCAGTGACCTTTCTTAAACAAAATTCAACTAAAAAATATCGGGAGGAAATTTCCTGGGTTGATCAACTGTGACATAGTTAATGGGCACCTTGATAGTCACAGACAACTGTTGCCTGGGGACCACAAGGAGGTGTCCTCATTCCTATCTACACCCAACCCATAGGAACCTAAGGATGGATATTCTGGCAAATTCAATCTATGGGAAACATTCATGCCAGCTCAGGTTCCCAGGAGTAGACTACATTAAAATTATCCTTGCCCGGGCAACTGGGAATGTGAATTTTAGGCTGAGCTTTGCCACTTAAATGCTAAGTCAACTCAGGCAAATTTTGAAGATTTTTATATTTGAATTTCCTCATCTACATTATGCGTGGTTGGACTAGATGACGTTTACGGTCCCCTCTCACCTCAAAAGTCTACAATTTCTACTTTTCTCTCAAGGAGTAAAGGACATATGGAGGAACGGCGCCCCACTATCACTGGTAGCTTCCTCACTTCCCCTGTCAATCATATCATATTTCTCTCTGCTGAGCTCTGCCCCATTCCTACATATTTCCATGATGATAACTGATTCGGTAGTTATATTTATAATGATATATCATGTTTGTTCTTATGTTTGCAATTTCATGCCCGAAGCAAGTGGGTGGCTTGACTTTGACTATTGTGTATTTGAATGCCTTTGCCATGAGCAGGCACATTATTTTGGCCTTTACCCAACTAAGTTGCCAGGACACTTTCAGCCTATCATGGTCAGGTTATAAGTCCAGTCATACCTTTGAGCAAAAGTATGTATTTTATTTTTTTAACATTTATTTATTTATTTTGAGATACAGAGAAAGTGCGAGCAGGGGAGTGGCAAAGAAAGAATGAGAGAGAGAGTGAGAATGAGAGAGAGAGAGGGAATCCCAAGCAGGGTCCATGCTGTCAGTGCCAAGCCTGATATGGGGTTCGATCTCATGAACTGTGAGATCATGACTTGAGTCGAAATCAAGAGTCTGATGCTTAACCAACTGAGCCACCCAGGCGCCCCAAAAGTATGGATTTTAAAATACATGGTATATCATTTCTAGGTAGTTATAGTTGTGGAAGAAGATTTTTTTCATTACTTTCTCCTCAGGTGTTAAATGGATGATTACTGATGAAATTTCACTGGGTCCATAAGGAACAACATTGACTATCGTGTAGCAAATAATAACCTTCAACGGGTTTCAAATACTCTAACCCCCAAATCGGTAAGGTTTATCCCAATCAGCAAGTTCAGAAGCGCTTGCCTGCATAATGATGCTGACACTCACATGCATGGTAGAATTTGGAGTTGGAATAAATTATTCTTGATGGATTCCTCAAGACCCCTATGGAAGGGTTTTCACACAATGCGAAGAAGCAACTCCTTTCCCAACAGGATGTGACTGAAATACTCCCTCACGTCGTCGACACGTGCTCAGCATCTTCTCTATCTTACCCTCCCTCTTCTTTTCACCCTCCAGCCCCGCTCCCAGCAAATAGCACTCTCTTGGGGAAGCCATCAAAGACAATAACTTTCTTCTTTCTTTTCAACTACTAGTACAATTTAAAAACACTCCTTCAGAATGGGGAGTTTGTGAAACAATTTTCTTATGGTTGTAAGGCCATCAGTGACTTCTTTTCTGGATGTTTGTCTTTCTAATCAGAATCCCTTAAAGAAAAGAATTCCTTAGAGAAAAAATAAAGCAGTCTTGTTCTTGCAGTCTGGATTGCAAGGAGTGACGACTCAAACTATGAGGCTCCCACGAGGAATAAAGACATTCACTGTCATGTAGAAAGAGAGAGTAAATCTAGCGCTATCACAGTGACAGCCTTCAGTGGATGCCAGTTCTTATCCCCTCTGCTTTTCTTTCTGGCTATTGGGCCAGGGAGTAGAAAAAATTGGGCCATTATTTTTTTCTATTCCATATGTACCAGTAGAAATTTTCTTATAATGGTTGGCTACCCTGTTGTTTATTATTTCCATATGTTAGGCTCAAATTAATCATTTTTAAATTCTTGAATTTCACAATCATCTGGAATGCCTTAAAAGCTCGAAGGGTGACAGGTGGACTGAGCCTAAGATATAAGCATTGAGTTTACTTAGTGAAAATGGTTTGTACTTCCAGGGGATGAGGGAAGAGGGAACGTTGTGGGGTGATCTGAGGTATGTCCTCTATTTGGGCTCATAAAATGAGCAAATCTTGAATCCTATAAATAGCCATTAGGGACCCAGCTTGGTGCTGACTCATTTACTCAATCTCAGTTCATTCACTCATTTATTTATTCACTCATGTAATCATCCATTCACATATGTCCTCACTCATTAGTTTAATTTCTCAACAAATAAACATTTAATGGTTCCTAGTAAAAGCCAAGCCTGGTAAAGGAGAGAGGGCTGATGTATGAGCTAAAAACAGTCTTCAGGAGCATAGAATTCCCATTAGATGCCAGGTCCAGGGATATCTTTTAACTTGTAGAAAACTACATCTTGGCCTCAGTGAACTGGAGTGGCTGAGGATCTTATTTCATTCTTCTGTGATTCACCTAAAAAGAATTCCCCTCATTGTTATCTGAAGTTTCGTGTCTTGTTAAAGTCAAAGCCACGGTTAATATGTTGGGGGAGGGCTTGAGTTCATTCATCTGTTCCTAATGCTTCTGTCTTAGTTTACTCAGGCTGCTGTAACAAAATATCAAAGCCTGGGTGGCTTATAAAGAACAAATTTATTTTTCACAGTTCTGGAGGCTGGAAGTCTAAGGTCAATGCACTGGCAGATTCTGTGTCTGATGAGAGAGACCCTGTTTCTTGGTTCACAGAGAGCTGTCTTTTTGCTACTTCATCACATGGTGGAACGGGCAAGAGACCTCTCTGAAATTTTTTTTTTTTAAAACACATGCACTAGAAATGCACTAGACACCTAGTCACATGCACTAGACACCTAATATGTCCCCTCTGAAACACCCATCTTCTACTACTATCACATGGAGTGCTCGGATGTAATATATGAAATTTGGGGGCACACATTCAGTATATAGCTGCTACCATTTTCAGAAATAATCTGAAAGAAACTTTTGATTGTATAAATTTATTATAATTTTATTAAAAAGTTACAGAAGGATAATTGAGAGATGAATCGCTACATTATCCTATTGCTGTCCACCACAGTGTGGTGAACTTGGTTAAATCACTGTCTAAATCTATTTGCTGAAAGTGCTGCACAGCTCTTGTGACTAATACCCCACAGCCCTCCAGGACTTAAAGGTCAGGACGTGGAGGCTTTCTGTGCACACATTCGCCCCTTATTGCCTTTTTCCTATTTCTCCCCTGTAAGGCAATGAGACATTTGGGATTTGATGAAGGTGAGCACATCAGATGTTAAGGTTCGTGGTCTTCCACCTTCTTAAAAGATGTTCACTGGAGCATGCAGGATTCCCAGCCAAGTGTCTTTATCCAAGTGAATGTGTAGTACGAAGCTTCTGGAAAACAGGGTATGACAGGGCTTCCCAGATAGCAAGGGCTGTATTGTAAGCAGCAGCAATGCATGGATGGGACACATGGGCTCTGGTTCCCTTTACATATGTCTGATGACCTCAAAAATCTATGTGGTTTAATGGGCCCTACTTAGAACTTTGATGAGCACTGGGAATTTGGGGTCTTTAGAGTGTCGACATTAAAGGATATTTAAACAGTTTCAAGGAGATGCTAGATCAATATTTTTGTGACTTTTCATGTCTCTTTGAGTCCTAGTGATTTATTACAAGGATAGTTGTATTATACTCAGAAGACTAGTGGTCCTTGATAGAATAATTCTTAGTCTTAGTATCCTTTATGCCCACTACATGCTATTATGGTGTTAATCAATTTTTAGCTGAAGTAAACTGGAAAGGATGTGCTTTGGAGTCCCACAGACTTGGGTTCAAAATTCTCACTTTGCCACCATCTGCCTGTGTCTGAGCCTCCATTTCGTCCTATTTACATGGCTGATCACCTCAGAGGGGTCTGAATGAGCTCACATATGCAAATAATGAGTAGACACTAGAAGATAAATAAATAAATGTCATCTTTTTTGGGGGAGTCTCAATCCCCTCTTATATCAGGCTCTGGGGAAGTGACTGCATTTGACAATCTCCTGGTGCTCAGGTCTTATCCATAGATCCATTATGTCCTACACTCCAGAGCTGAAGTCCAGGTGGCAGTATTTTTAAAAATCTCTAGATTATTGTCATGTGCAGTCAAGCCTGAGAACCGCTGTTTTAGGTTAGTGTTTCTGGGCTGAGTCCAATGGCTTTCAAACTGAAGCATGCTTTGGAATCACCAGAAGGGCTTGCTAAGATACAAATAGCTGGGCTATAGTCCTAGAAGATCTGATTCGGTAGGGCTGGGGTGGGGGTTTCTATAATTGTCACTTCTAAAAAATTCCAGGTGAAGCTGATGCTGCTGGTCTTACAATGATGCTCTTGAAACACTGATCTCAGGAAATAGTTCTTAAAGTGTGACCTGCATACCAACCTCTTCTGATATATAGGGAAAGCTTGTTAAGAATGTAGGCAGGCTTTCCTATCCAGACTCTCTAATATGAACTTTATTAGAATGCAGGTAAGGAATAAGGATGGGTATATTTTCACCCTCAGAGCTCTGTTTTTCTCTCTGAAATTTAGGAACTAAATAGATTAAGCTCACATAGTATCCCTCATTATCTACACTCACCACTGGCATTTTTGCTAAGTTCAGGAGCCAGGTATATGTGTCTACAGATTTCTGGGCTCTACCAGAAATATACTAAATTAGATTATCTGGAATTAGTTCCTAGAATTCTGCATTTCAACATCTCTCAAGGTAATTCTTTTTAAAAATTTTTTTATTTATTTATTTTTGACAGAGAGAGAGAGAGAGTGAGCTCACAAGAAGAGGAGGGGCAGAGAGAGGGAGAGAGAGAGATACAGAACCCAAAGCAGGTTCCAGGCTCTGAGCTGTCAGCACAGAGCCTGATGTAGGGTTTGAACTCACAAACGGTGAGATCATGACCTGAGCCAAGGTTGGGCGCTCAACCGGCTGAGCCACACAGGAGCCCTTCTCAAGGTAATTATTATCATTATTATTATTATTTTTTAATGTTTATTTATTTTTGAGAGACAGAGAGAGACAGAGCATGAGGGGGGAGGGGCAGAGAGAGAGGGATACACAGAATCTGAAGCAGGCTCCAGGCTCTGAGCTGTCAGCACAGAGCCTGATGTGGGGCTCGAACTCATGGACCACGAGATCATGACCTGAGCTGAAGTAGGATGCTTAACCGACTGAGCCACCCAAGCGCCCCGGTAATTATTTTTTTTAATGTTTATTTATTTTTGAGAGAGACAGAGACAGAGTGTGAATGAGGGAGTGGCAGAGAGGGAGACATAGAATCAGAAGCAGGCTCCAGGCTCTGAGCTGTCAGCACAGAGCTGGACACAGGACTCAAACTCATGGACTTCACAGATCTCACAGACCACAAGACCATGGCCTGAGCTGTCAGATGCTTAACGAGCTGAGCCACCCAGGTGACCCTCAAGGTAATTCTTAAGAGAATGAATGTCTGAGAACCATGCCTCTATACTATATACAAAAATCATAGAATTATTTTGACTTCTAGTGGTTAAAAATGTAATTCTGGTATTATACAGTTATGAGATTCACCTGCAAATCAATGTACTGTGGAACTTAAAGTATCTAGGCTTGTAATCTTCATTTTAAGATAGAAGCAACATCCTCTTTCTGGAAAAAGATGTCCAATTTTTTTCCTACCCAATCATATTTCCAAAGCATGAGCAAAACCAGTCTCATTTGGGAGGGAACTACTCAGAGAAATGAAAGACAAGAAAGAATTAAACTAAGAAAATATTCTTAGATACTAGAAGTCCAAGAGAAGTGTCACATGGTTTGCATGCTATTTCTAATTAGTAGGCTAAACCCAACGAAGACTTTGCTTTTCCAATCACCTTCTGCAATGCACCTTTGACCTCTTTGTTCCTTAGGCTGTAGACCAAAGGGTTCAGCATGGGGATGACTATGGTGTAGAACACGGACGCTATTTTGTCTGTGTCCATGGAATGACTGGAACTTGGCTGTAAGTACATGAAGATGATTGTCCCATAGAAGATGGAAACAGTGGTGAGGTGGGATGCACAGGTGGAGAAAGCCTTCTTCTGTCCCTCAACTGAGTGCATCCTCAGAATAGCAATAAAAATGAATAGATAAGAGTTCAAGATAACCAAGAGGGTGAAAAAGACATTGAATGATGCCAATGTGAAGAGCACAATCTCATTCATGTAGATATCAGAGCAAGAGAGAGACAGCATTGGGGGAACGTCACAGAAAAAGTGATTAATTACATTGGAATGACAGAAGGAGAGGTGGAAAGTGAGGGCAACATGGATGGAAGATTGCAAGAGTCCACAGACATAGGAGCCAGTGGCCAGTAAGGTACACATAGCACTTGTCATGGTGGTGGTGTAATGCAAGGGTTTGCACACTGCTGCATGGCGGTCAAAGGCCATTGAAGCCAGAAGGAAACTTTCAATAGTTGCAAAGGCTGAGAAGAAGAACATTTGTGTAGCGCATGAATTGTAGGATATGATCTTATCTCCTGTGAGAAACCCCACCATTACCTTGGGAGTGACAGCTGAGGCATAAACACAGTCCACAAAGGAGAGGTTGCTAAGGAAAAAGTACATGGGAGTGTGGAGACGAGAGTCCAACAGAATCAACACAATCATTACAACGTTCCCAACCAGAATGATGAAGTAAATGACAGTGAAGACTGTAAACAGAGGGACCTGCATCTCCAGGGCATCTGTTAGCCCCACAAGAATGAATTCCATCACCTCTGAAATGTTCTCCATCAAAGTCCTTTGGGAATCATCATGAGAGGTGCCTATGATAAGATGAGCAAACACAAGATAATGCTATTTGATCACTATCATGGGAACAGACTGTGATCGGTATTTCTTCCCCACATGTGTTAGCTTTCTGTCAAGGGCAGGAATCCACATGCAGCAAGTTGGACGGCACACTGGGTAGGAGTGAGTCGAGAGAGGCCATTCATCTAGAAGTTATGTGGAAGGACACTGACATGTCCTTGCCGACGGCTGCCACAGGAGGCAGTGTTATGACTCTCAAGGCACATTTCAGCTTGCTTGTTGTATAGTATCCTCTATTACATTAAACCAATAGGACTCTCTTTCACTACTTGCTGTATCTTGCAAGCACTCTCATTACAAGTACATGAAAGCTTAATCAACAAAAAGGAAAAGAAAAGAAACATTTTGTCAGTCATTGGTATATGATACGACAAGCCTCATAAAATACATATCTTATCTCTGAGGGGCCCCTTATGACTTGCTCATAAGATGAAGACGTACAGTGATTTGGGACCCTGCTTTAGGGGCCCCCACTCTTCACTTTCTAATTCACAAGGGTCCTCAACTGGGTGCTCCACTTCAACCATTAGCCCCTGAAGGAAACTTCATAATTTCTGGCACCTGCTTAGTGATATTTTGGTATCTTTCAGTAACTCTAAAAAAGAAGGAACAGTTTTTCAAAAGGTTGAAGCAAAACTGTAGTTGTTTTCTGTCTATGTCACGGTCCTTATTTTTCTCCTAGGTTGATGTTTTCCAACTCTTACCACTATCTATGGCTTTGCTTTATTCGTGGAAGAGAGAATGTGAGGGAGATGGAAGAGTTGCTTTCGTTTTCACCTAGGGACTTTGTACCGTTGACCAAGCTGTGGATGTCCATCCATGTTATCTGGTGGGTCTGGTTGGGCTCACCTCCTGTGGCAGCTTGGCTAACAGTTGACTGTGGCTGCCATGGTTACAGTATGAGAAGCCCTCATGACCCAGGAGACACTCTGACTCCGGAATCTTTCACATTCATTTCTCCTAGATTAATAATCCTTCATATTGAAGGAAGGGTATGATATAGCCTTGTCTTTAAGAATAGTTAAGTGGGAGAGACCTAGTATCCCAAAGATATGTTCGTCATAATGTATATCTAAAGTAGAGGTTATGTATGCCCAGGGCACATTGGAAGTAGAAAAGATATATGGTTAGCCCAACACAGGGACTCAGAAAACCTCTCTGGAGATGATTTCTCCTGAGTTGTGGCTTTGGAGACTCCAGAAATATGATAACAATGATTAGTTATTATAATAGCAAATACTTCTATAGTACTTTGTGTCAGGAAACTGTTCCAAGCTGTTCACATATATTAACTCATTGAGTACATTTAGCAACTCTAGGAGGCGAATACTATTATTACCCCCTTTTTATCTCAAATGGAGCTGAGGCTTAAAGAAGTAAGTTACTTGCCTAAGTAGCAAATCTGGTAGTACAACTGGGGATTTGAACCCAGGCAATATTGTCTAAAATCCATAATATTAGGCAACCTTCTCAAAATAGTGGGTCAAGTTAGTCCAATTTCCTATATTTCAGGTTCCGGATCTTTCAAGTGGGAATGATAACAATTTTCATCTTTTGAGGTAGATGAATAAAATAACGTAGATCATCCAAAAACACTTAAAATAAGGTCAATGACACAGCAAGAACTCAAGTAATTCAAGCTGTTACTACCACTACTACTATACCAGGCAGAAGAAACATCATGAATAAAAGCATGAATTTGTAAGCACAATAGTATAAATAGGCAATTATAAGCAGATAGTAATTAGTAAAATGCAGGCACAATCAAAATCTCAATTAGATACTGATGTGCAAAAGTAATTGGTAGAAACTAGACATACAGGATTGAACTCTAAAAGAAAGAGAAGAAAAAATCTGTTAGGTTATAGATATAATGCAACCAATTAAGATGAAGAGCCAAAGGTGACTATTTACACAAAGTATAATAGATAAATGTTACTCACTGATTAGCACCCTAGATAGGGCGTGGCCATGGGAACATTGCTAATACTCTGCAAACCTAAGTTCATTGTCTGTGAAACACCCGGTTCATGTAATATCCAATGTATCTAGTTCAGGCAGCTGAAAAGTGAAATTAAGTGATTTAGGGAGCCTACTAACACGATGCCTGGCACATGGTAAGTATGCAGTGTTAATTCCCTCTTGTTCTTCTTCTCCCCATAGCTGGCTTTGCCCATAAGCCACCTCTGTACCAGCAGCTGGTATTTCAAAATGAATCACATGATTCCTGACTTTTTAAAGGAATAGAGTCAGCCGACTCTGGAAATTATCCCCCAGAAGTGATAAGTGCTTTTATAAAAGTATGTATAAAGTATTACAGAATGATCATGGAAATGTCCAGAATATGACAGAACACCCTACTGACAATGAAGATACTTGCTCCTGAGGCTGGTTCCTCAATTCCTCAAAGTCTTTGCTTGCTAGAGTTGCCAGATTTGCCCCAAATGCACAAATATGTGCATATTTTGAAAAAAAAGTTAGTTCCTATATTCCACTGATGTACCAAGAATGGCCAAGATATTGACCAAATTTCTTATCTATAATGTCTGTAGGTACAAATAAAACACAAAACAGCTTTCTTTTTTGATCCAGGAGTTTGAGGTGTAGGGGTGTGGTTATGATTGTACCACAAATACAAGCCCCATTCTGATCCTAGTTCTGTCGATAAATCAGTAGGGTATAGACCTGCTGCTGGCTGTATCTTCTTAATTCACAAGATGCAAACCGCTGTCCCTCTCCCTTGCAGGCTGCTCTCCTGCTCGGATGTGACAAGAAACATGAAGGTTCTTTGAAAGCATAAAAGATGCTAACATTTCAGTCAAGCCATCTGAACCATTACTTTCCATGGTCTATCTCATCTCTCCATTACTACGGGGTATTCAACCAATAATATTGAAAGTCCAAACTTGGATGCTAAAGGAAATGACTTTACACTCGAGATGTCCAAACAGATGTTGAAAGTTCTACAACCCCTGAGATTCAGAAAAGGAGCTATGATATTTGCACTGCTACTCTTCTAGCATGTTCTAAATAAAAGAGATAAGGAGGCATGGTCTCCCTTTTTGACTCTATGACTTCAACCATTCACTTTAAGATATCTGATTTCAATCAGTGGAAAGAATGGTGAGTGATCAGCTAACAAGGGGTCTACAATCTGGCCATTTAGCCTCTATGGGCTTTGTTTTCCTTATTTGTGAAATGAACATGGTGGGACCTTCTAGAGCCCTTTTCATTCTAATTTTGTTTCCTTGGTACTTACCTCTGTCCTGGGAACAGACAAAGGAGAGTGCAAGGCAGGGAGTATGGAAAACCTCCATGACCAGGCTGTCGACCAGAAGTCCACATCCAGGAAAGCATCAAGCTCCTTCCCCACCTGTGGAGTGCTGTTCACTTGGGCTTGTGTTCTTACAAATACCAGGGCCAAGACAAGGACCTTTTCACTCCACAGATCTCAGGGGGACATTTACTGTCTTGTGAGTGGGTATCTCAGGAGGCTCCAGATCCAGGATTGGTCCTTCTGACCTGAACCTGACAGGAGCTATCAGATAATGTCTGTGTGTATTTGAGATGAGAGTGCTCTTGAAGACATGAGAGGATGGAAGCTTAGGGAGGGAGCCTCCACTCAGCAAATCAGCAGTGCCACAGCCACGCTAGGCAACAAAAATAAAAACCTCACTAAAATCTTGGCTTAGGTGATGTCAGGACTCTCATGCAAGCTCTCTCATAGCTACATCTTTGGTTTTTGAGCTTATTTATTTATTTTTGAGAGAGAGAGAGAAAGCGTGAGTGCGGGAAGGGCAGAAAGAAAGGGGGAGAGACAGAATCCCAAGCAGGCTCCATGCTTAGCACAGAGCCTGACGTGGGGCTCGAACCCAAGAACTGTGAGATCATGACCTAAGCAGATATCAAGAGTTGGACACTTAACCAACTGAGTCACCCAGGTGCCCCGTATTACCTCTTTTAAAATTACAGCTTTATTATATAATTAACATAATTATATAAAATTCACCCTTTGAAGTTTATATAATGCAATGATTTTTTTAGTATAATCAGAGCTGTGCAAGCATTACCAAAGGCAATTAAATTTTTTTTAAATGCTTATTTATTTTTGAGAGAGAGAGAGAAAGAGACAGAGCATAAGTGGGGGAGGAACAAAGAGAGAGGGAGACACAGAATCTGAAGCAGGCTCCAGGCTCTGAGCTATCATCACAGAGCCTGACTCAGGGCTCGAACTCATAACAGTGAGATCATGACCTGAGCCAGAGTCACCCAGGGGCCCCAACAAAGTCATTTTAAAGAACATTTCATATCTGGGAAAGAAACTTCATACTGATTACCAGTTACTCCCATTTCCTTCCACCTGGAGCTGAACCCTAGGAAACCACAAATCTAATTCTGTCTCTATGGCTTTGCCTTGTATGAAAATTTAATATAAATAGAATCATAGAATATGTGGTCATTTGTAAGAGGCTTCCTTTGTTTAGCATGTTTTCAAGGTTCATCCCATTTCTAGCATTTCTCCATTCCTTTTTGTCATATTTTTACATGGTATCAGATTTCAAGTATTTCTATTCATTCTGTACACTGACTTACCATTTTCTAGATGGTACTCTCTGAAGTACAAATATTTTAATTTTGATGAAATCCAATATATATATCTTTTCTCTTGTTGCATGTGTTTTTGGTGGTATATGTAAAAAGGTTTTGCCCAACCAAAGTTACAAAGATTTATTCCTATATTTTCTCCCAGGAGTCTTAGAGATGTAGCTATAAACATTCAGGTTTATGTTTTGAGTTAATTATTGTGTGTGGTGTTCATTCAGTTTTGTTCTCCTTATTTGCCATAATTTTTGAGATATATTTCACATAACACAAACTCACCATTTTAAAGTCTACAATTGGTGGCTTTTCATATTCACGATGTTTTATAACCATCACAAGTATCTTATTTCTGAACACTTCCATCACCATAAAATTAAACCCAATATTGAATAATGTTGCTATGCATATTCATGTTCAAGTGTTTTGTCTGAATGTATGTTTTCAATTCTTTTGGGCATAAACCTACAAGTGAAATTGCTGGGTCACATAGTAAACTCTACATTTAACTTTTTGAGGGCCACCAAATGGTTTCCCATAGCAGGTATTATTTTTCATTCTCACCAGTAAGGTATGTCCACAACCTCTCCAAAATTTGTTGTTTCCATTTTCTTTTTAGAGTCATCCTGCCAGGTATACAATGGGATATTGTGGTTTTTATTTGCATTTCTCTAGTGACTAAAGATGTTGGGCATCTTTTTCTGTGCTTATTGGTCATTGGTGCCCTTATCTGAAGAAATATCTATTTAGATACGTTGCCCATTTTTAAGTCCTGTTATTTATCTATTTAATACGGAGTTGTAAATGTTCTTTATATATTATGGATATTAGTCCCTTATCAGATATGTGAATAACAAATATCTTCTCCCATTCTTGGGGTGGTCTTTTCACTTTTTTTTAAAATTTTATTTATTTATTTTGAGAGAGACAGAGAGAGTGTGTGCATGTGTGCTTGTGGACATGCAAGTGGGGGAAGGGGGGAGACAGAGAGAGAGAGAGAGAGAGAGAGAAAGAGAGAATCCCAAGCAGGCTGTGCATTGTCAGCACAGAGCCAGTTGCTGGGCTTGGACCCATGAATCCCAAGATCATGATGTGAGCCAAAACCAAGAGTCAGGTGCTTAACCAACTGAGCCACCCAGGAGCCCCTTCACGTTCTTGATAACGCCCTTTGATGCATAAAACTTGTACGTTTTGATAAAATACAATTTATTTTTTCTTTGGTTGTTTGTGCTTTTAGTGTCATGTCTAAGAAACTCTTAAATAAGCCAAGGTCCAATGATGTATGCCTATTATTTAAATGAGTTTTATAGTTTTATCTCTTACCGTTAGGTGACTTTCGAGTTAAATTTTGTATATTGTGTGAGTCAGGGTCCATATTTTTCTGCCTATGGCTATCTAGTTTTCCCAGCACCATTGTGGAAAAGACTATTCTTTCCTTATTGATTGGTTTTGACATCCTAGTCAAAAATCAGTTGTCCATAGAGATAGTTTTAAATTCTCAATTTCAGTCTACTGATCTGTACTTCCATCCTTTTTCCAGTACTACTCTGTCTCACTGTTTTCTTTTTTGAATATTTTTATTTGATACAATATATATAACATGGAATTCACCATTCGAAACATTTTAAGTGTACAATTCAGTGGTATTTAGCACATTCACAATGCTGTGCAACCATCACCACCATCTATTATTTCCAAAACTTTTTTATTGCCCTAAACAGAAACTGTGCCTATTAAAGAGTAGTTTCCCACTTTTTATCTCCTTCATACCCTAGTAATCTCTAATTTGATCTATATCTCTATAAATTTTCCTAGAGTAGATATTTCATATGAGTGGAATTATACTAATATTTGTTCTTTTGTGTCTGGTTTATTTCACTTGGAATAGTGTTTTCTAAGTTCATTCATGTTTTAGCATGTATCAGAACTTAATTTTTTTATGACTGAATAATATTCCATTCTATGAATATATCACATTTTGTTTATCCATTCACCTCCTGGTGGAGAGTTACATCGTTTCCACTTTTCTACTGTTGTAATTAATGTTGCAATGAACGTTGGAATACAAGTATCTGAGTACCTGTTTTCAGTTTTGGGGAATATATGCCTATGAGTAGAATTTCTTGATCATGTGGTATTTGTATGTTTTGTATTTTGAGGACATATCAAATGGTTTCCACAGTGACTGTTTTATTTATATTCTACCAACAATGTACAAGGATTCCAACTTCTCCACATCCTCAACACTTACTGTTTTCTTCAAAAAATATATATATAGTCTTGGGGTGCATGGGTGGCTCAGTGGGTTAAACTTCCGACTTCGGTTCAGATCCTGATCTTGTGGTTCGCCAGTTCAAGCCCTGCATTGGGCTCTGTGCTGACAGCTCAGAGACTGGAGCCTGCTTTGGATTCTATGTCTCCCTCTCACTCTGCCTCTCCCCAACTCATGCTCTGTCTCTCACTCAAAAATAAATAAAACATTTAAAAAAATGAAAAAAAATATATATAGTCTTAAAAATATGCCTTTCTAGCTTGTGTGAAGTAGTATCTCACTGGGATTTTGATCTGCATTTCTTTTTTTAATGTACATTTCTTAATCATTAATGATTTTGAACATCTCTTCATGTGTTTATTGATTATTTGTGTATCTTTTTTTGATAAATGTATATTAAAGTCTTTTATCTATTTTTAAATTGTGTTGTTTGTTTTTTCATTATTGAGTTGTATGCGCTCTTTATACATTCTAAATATCAAATCTTTATCTGCATGTGATTTGCAAATATATTTCCCATCCTGTGGATTGTTTTCTCATTTTCTTGGTGTTCTTGATGTTCAAAGTTTTTTTATTTTGATGAGTTGCATTATTCTATTTTTTCTTCTTGCCTCAGCTTTTGATATCATATTTAAAAACCTATAGTTAAATCTAAAGACATGAAAATTTAGCCCTATGTTTTTCTTTAAAAATTTATGAGTTAGCTCTTATATTAGGTCACTGATCCATTTTGAGTCCCCTTTTTGTATATAATGTGAAGTGAGGATACAACTTTAATTTTTTATGTATGAAAATCAAGTTGTCTCATATCATTTGTTGAAAGACTGTTCTTTCCACATTCAGTGGACTTGGCATCCCTACAAAAATCAATGGCTGCATATATATGGGTACATTTCCAAACTCTCAATTCTGTTCCACTGATTAATTAGTCTATCTTTTTTTTTTACTTTTTTTTAAAAAATTCAAGTTAGTTAACATACAGTGTAGTATTGGTTTCAGGAGTGAAACCCAATGATTCATTGCCTATGTCAGTTCCACTCTGTTTTTATTACTATAAATTTGAGTAAGTTTTAAAATCAAAAAGTGTGATTTCTCTGACTTTGTTTTCCAAGATTGCTTTGGCAATTTTGAGCCCTTTCCAATTCCATATGAATTTCAAGATTGGCAGTGTAGTGTTGGCCATAAAGGCTACTGGAATTTTGAAAGGAATTATATTTAATTTCTGGATCACCTTGGGTCACAATGACATCATAAACTAAAACTAAAGTTTCCTTCCCATAAGCGTGGGATGTCTTTCAACTTATCTAGGTCTTGTTTAATTTCTTTCTGCATTATTTTGTAGTTACTTCAACTGCACAGACACCCCATGAGCACCCGCACCTAGGATCCTGGAGCCACTATTGCCACAGGAGTGCCCACACATGGGCCCCCAGGTCTGTGTTCATGCCTTCCTTATCCACCAGCAGCAAGGCTGTTCTGTGAGCACCCATACCTAAAACACTAGCACTCCGTGCATCCAAAAGTCCATCAAGTGATGAGTGAATAAATGAAGTGTGGTTCATGCTTGCAAAGGAGTATTTCTAGGCAACAAGAAGGAATGAAGTATTGGTACCTGCTACAGTATAAATAAACCTCAAAACCATTATGACAAGTGGAAGAGGTCTGTCAAAAGTGATACCATTATTACATAAGGAAGGATGGGAATATATAGAGTAGGCCAATCTATAAAGACAGGAAGTAAATTGATGGTTGACTAGCGCCGGAAGGAGGAGGTTGCACCGCAGTGGACATAGTCTGCTAGTTGGGTGTGTAGTTTTCTTTCTGAGGTGATGGAAGTCTTCAACAATTAACTAGGGTGATGATTGGACAAGTCTGTAAATATACTAAACACCAGTGCATTGTATACTTTGGTGAGTTTTGTGGTATATAAATTACACCTCAATAAAGAACTTTACAACACGGAACCTACTATTGATATGGGCAGGAAAATGCATGCATCTTAATTGCATTATGCTAAGTGAAAGAGGCCTGACTCAAAAGGTTGCATATTGTATCATTCCATTTATATGATCATCTGAAAAGCAAAACTATATGGGGGGATCAGCAGATTAGAGGTGATGATGGTCTGGGGGATGAGAGGGGTTAACTGCAAAGGAGTTTCAGGTGGATGAGGCTGTGTTGTGTAGTGATCTGGGTGGTGGATAGTAAACATTTATCCAAACTCTCAGGAATGAGCATACTGACATGTATTAACTTTATTTTATGGAACTTATGTCTTTCAAAAATAAAAAGAGAAGAAACGACAATGTAAGTCAAATGTATCTGTGTGCTCATTTAACAACTCAAGCAAAGTCCCTAAATGCAGTTAAATTGTTTCTTCTGTAGGTAGGTTGGATGAGGACCTTTGGATTTCCCCAAAGGGGTCCTGTCCCTCTAAGAACTCCATGTCTCTAGAAGTCTGGACTCATTCTCTTTCATTAGCCTCTGAAATCCCAACATGATCCCATGTGACATCATTGTAGAGGGATCAGACTGTGTGCAGAGTCCCTTTGGTCATTAATTTGCAATTAGGTATAAACTAATATGTGCGATACCAGAATATAGAAAACAAAAAACACCAGTGAAAAGAATCAAGTAGGGGTGCCTGGGCGGTTCAGTTGGTTAAGCGTCTGACTTCGGCTCAGGTCATGATCTCACACAGTTTGCGGGTTCAAGCCCTGCATCAGGCTCTGTGCTGACAGCTCAGAGCCTGGAGCCTGCTTCAGATTCTGTGTCTCCCTCTCTCTCTCTCTGCCCCTCCCTTGTTCATGGTCTGTCTCTCTCTCTCAAAAATAAATAAACATTAAAAAAATTTTTTTTTAAAGAATCAAGTAAAGGCTATACTGGAGGATAGGGAGATCATGTTCATGGATTAGGAGACTTTAATAAGCCAATTTCCTCATGTTGATTTACAGATTCAACTTAATCTCAATCAAAATGTGAGGAATAATTTTGGAAATATTGGTAAGCTGACTGAAAAGTTTATATGAAGAGGTAAATCTACTAGAATACTTAAAGTAGTATTTAAAAAGAATAAAGTTGAAATATGCACTTTACCTGACTTCATGACTTATTCTAAAGCTCCATTAATTGAGAAAGTATATATACTTTGTGTGTGATTTAGTAGGTAGAATTAATTTTATGTCTTCTTTGCCATTTAATGAGATAATTTTAATTTAAAATATGTTATATTTTATCCATTGGACAATGTAGTTTTCAAAACATGAATTTTTCCAAAAGTGGGGAATATAAGTAGTGAGTGAGAAAATAGAAGAAAAACTAGTTGTGTCTTTTTAAAAAAATTTTTTAATGCTTATTTATTTTTGAAAGAGAGAGAGCGAGAGATAGAGCATGAGCAGAAGAGAGACAGAGAGAGAGGGAGACACAGAATCTGAAGCAGGCTCCAGGTTCTGGCCTGTCAGCACAGAGTCCGATGCAGGGCTCAAACCCATGAACGGTGAGATCATGACCTGAGCCAAAATTGGACACTTAACCGAGCCACTCTGACGCCCCAAAACTTGTGTCTTATAGAATGTTCGAAAATTCTTTTCTAAAGAATTATATAATAGATAATGAGCTAAATTATCAGTGGTTCAAATATATTAACTGTTGGACTCAGAGTTTAATTAATTGATTGAGTAATTTAACACATGTTTACTGAGGAATTAGTGTGAAACAGGCTGTATGTTATGTTGGGGATAAAGTTGTTAGTAGAGAAGACAAAGGTACTCTTCTTGAGCAGTGTACATTCTAGGTAGAAAGGTAAGTAATACATAAAGGGACAAATACATAAATAGAAATAGTTGAGTACTGATCAGACTATGATGAATTAAGTAAGTTGGGAACAGTGTCCATAGGGGGTGGGGTGGCTACGATACAGTAAAATTTAAGGAAAGACGTGAGGGAAGTGAGAGAGCTTTCTGAGCATTGGCAACAGCAAGTACAAAGGCCCTGAGGCAGGAATGAGCTTGGATTTTCCAGAGACAGCAGGGAGCTCAGTGTGAGGGAAGAGGAGAGAGGAAGTAGGAGAGCAGCAGGACATGACGTAGTTCGTATGAAACTAAAGTATCCCTGTGTGAGGGACACTAGCCATTTCATAGTATTTCCAGAGAGAAAAATAGCCAACATTCTCATTACCCAGTGCATTTATCTTACACAGTTGAAGCATTGGTATTTCTACAGAAAAATTGAGAAACTTCTATATTATCAATCAACCCCCTTTTCTGATACTCTGGTCTTCCTGCTTTTGAAAGTTATCATGTGACCGTACTTCTACCAAACGACTTTCTGAAGACATAAAGATGAACTCCTTCAAGATTTTACACATATGTGACTCTAAAAAAAAATGTTCCAACAAAAAGAGCACAAACTTTTATTAAAAAATCCATGCCATGGTTTTTCCTTCATTTTGGACTCTTAGAATATATTTTTAAACTAGAAAAAAAAATTTTAAATGCTAGACTTTTTATACTCTGATTCACAATTAATTATTTTAACTTTCTTATTAAAAACTAGCCATACTCCAGCTACTTCTTTTGACAAATTTCCCCTCTTGAGTGTATGTGCACACAGGGGACCCTTGCATGCACTTCTCTTCAAGGGTTTGAGCTGCGTTTTACAAATACACTTGCATTGGCATATGGTGGGGAAAAGGTGAACATATGAATAAATCACATACAATTAATAAGCCTCATGACAAGAGTGATCTAAATATTTTAAGGTCCTCATGGCTATTCTCATCCGAATATTACACACTGGATTATCTTCTTTTTTATCTTCTTTTTTAGTGACAAGCTTTTGAAGAGGAAAGTATCACAGCAGTAATTTAAGTGCAACGTGGGCTGTAAACTGTGAGTTACCCAACAGGAATGAAGGTAGGTCACTGTGGATCTACAGCCCTAAGAAGTGAGGCTGAGAGACAGTTTTGCTTTCTCAACAACCTTCTTGAAAGCATTCCTGACCTCTTTGTTCCTCAGGCTATAGACCACAGGATTTAGCACGGGGATGACCATAGTGTAGAACACAAATACAATTTTGTCTGTGTCCATGGAATGGCTGGAGGTGGGCTGGCAGTACATGGAGATGACTCCCATAGAAGATGGAGACTGCTGTGAGGTGAGAAGCATAGGTGAATATAGCTTTCAGGTATCCTCTGTTGAAGGCATCTTCAGGATGGTGATAAATATGAACACGTAGGAAATCAAAATAACCAAAAGACCAAAAAAGATGTGGAAGCTTGCTACAAAAACAAGAACCAGCTCACTGACATGTCTATCAGAACAAGAGACACAACTGCAGGAATATCACAGAAAAAGTGATGGATCACGTTGGACTTACAGAAGGAGAGATGCAATGTGTTTCCAACATCCACGGAAGCATTCAGAACACCAAAAACATAGGAGCCTATAGCCAAATGAGCACACACACCTGTCGTCATGGTGGTGATGTAACGGAGGGGATTGCACACCTCTGTGTAGCGGTCATAGGCCACGGAAACCAAGAGGTAACTCTCCACTGTGGCAAAGACTGCAAAAAAGAACATCTGAGCAGCACATGCATTGTAGGAGATGACCTTGTCTTCTATAAGTAATCCAGCCATGATATTGGGAGTGACAGCTGTAGAGTAACCAAAGTCCACCGGAGACAGGTTACTGAGGAAAAAGTACATGGGAGTGTGGAGACGGGAGTCCAAGAACATTAGCGCTCTCATCCCCAGGTTCCCAACCACATTGATGAGATAAATGAGGGTGAACATGACGAAGAGGGGGATCTGCAGCTCTGGGGCATTGGTTAGTCCCAGCAGGATGAATTCAGTCACTTCTGTGTTGTTCTCCATGGTGTTCTTTTGGAATCACAAGATGCCCTGTAGTGATGAGAAAGAAAGAAACAGAGTCATAAACAAATGAGAGATTAAGTGAAATTCATTCAATATTGTTTGTGTATATATATCTATATACACACACACACATATGTACGCAATATTTCATTATAGCAATAATTTGTATTGCAGGATTCTCCAGATCTAAAGTATGGACTAGGCACCAAAATTGCGGCACAAATTATCTGTAAAGTTTTACACTGTTAAAGCTGAAAGGTCTTCATGGATTATTTTCCAACTTTTCAATTTTGTGAACTTATAAACAGTGATGTAGAAAATGTAATATCTTGATTATATATGATGAATCATCTTGAATGAATCTATATGTCAATTCAGTTTTTCTGAGCCTAGTAAATGCTTATATCTATGGTTCTTATGTGCCAGAAACAGCTCTAGACACTTTGTATGAATATTCATTTATTATTCTCAACCAATCTATGAAATTGATTACTTGTTATCCCCATTTAATGTATGAAGCACAGAGCTTGAGTAATGTATTTTTATGTTTGCAAAATTATTATTGCCAAAGCCAAACTTTGTGCTCAGGCAGAGTGATTCCCAAGTCCACTGGTCTCACTTGAATTTCAATCACATTGAATTTAACTCAGTTCATGATCACTCTATCTCCAATGTCATAAACTCAGTGTTTGGGGTTTCACAGTGAAGTAACTGAGAGATATGTGCATGGTGCATGTGGTGTAATAACTGTAGCAGTAGGGGCTTGGATAACCAGCAGGGGCAGTCTGGGGAGGGCATGGTATTGAGTATAAAGCTTGGGCTTTGGGACCAGGTTCATGTCAGTCTTAGCATTCACTACTGAGGAGTCTTTGGTCCTAACCTGACTCCCTGTTTTACTTCATCGACAAAATGAAAATAGTAATGAGACTTCACTCAAGATATTATTATAAGAATATTGTAAGAATTAAATGAGATAGTATATAATATATAAAAATCAAAATAAACAAAATGCGGAGTATTTGGTACAAACTGATTAGTGTAAGGTATAGTATTATTAGTAGGATGGAATGATAACTTCTGTGTTGGCTTAAGAAAGGTCAGGGGTGACATGCAAGTTCAATGTGGATGAGTGTTTAGTCTGCTGGTGCCCCTCTTCAATATGCTTTATATCACACACTTGGTTGGTCCACTGGAATCTTCTGTGTCCTCAGTGTTTCTCAGTCTGTCCGTCCTCTGCCTACGTGAGTGGCTGTTTCAGCTACTGCATGGGAGCCATTCTTTTGCTTAATTTCTTTCTTAAAATCCATGTTTTAGTGTGTGTTGAAAGTGTCCCCTTTCTTAAACTCATTCTTTCTCTCTTTATGGTTATCCCACAGTTGAATCACAGAGATCGATGGGTGAAAGCTTCTAATTTGTTGGTCTTCAGCCTGAAGATCTGTGTTTTGGCCAATTACATGTTTTAAAATTGTTTACTTGAATGTCATCTTGTGTAGGAATTGTATTTTTAGTCTTTTCATTTGACTTGGAAGCCTTTAGGACATGTGTCCCTTGCTAATCATTGGATCACTGATGTCCTCCTTAATTCTTTTAACAGCTAGTGAATAAGATAAAATTAACATGTACTCAATCAGAGCATCACATATACATCTATTTTTAAATCTCTTTTAGGAGAGCGGCCTGATAATGTTTCACAATGATCAGTAAACTCCCTACAGATGGAAGTTTTGATGCATGTTTCTAGCCTCAAACCACTGATTTAGAAATTTATTTCTGTATTTAAATAATTCATAGTATGTATAGATGCCCTATTGGTTTTGCTTGAATCACATTTCTCACTAAAAGTGTATGTAGAACATAGAAGCTTACCTTGCTGCTGGAAAAGAAGGAACAGTCAATCCTGAAGAGTTATCTTGGAATCAGAAATTCAGCCATGGGATGATGCATGCACACTGTGAGAGATAGCCTTTATCAGGTACTGGTCAAATAGTTCCAAGATGTTTAAGGTAAATAAAGATGAAGGGAACAATGCAACATGGAGCCAGGAACCTACGTTGAAGAGCTGAATCCCCCATGCAATCTTTCTGTAACTTTGGAAGGCTCTCTTATCTTCTTGTCTCTAAAATGAAGCAGAAAATTACTTTCCCCACATAATACAAGAAATTTGGTCTGTGAATAGCAAAGGAGGGAGGCTCTATAACACACCTGTCTGAGGGGTTATCCTTCTAACGTCAGTGAATATAATTTTCATCTTGAGGTGTTTTCCCTGACCATCATTGGAAGTTCATGACAAATCCTCAGCTGAGGATTTGGGGGTGGGAGGAAAGTGCTGCATGTACTAACGACTACTAACATTCAAACAAATATATGACGGCCAAAGGGGCTCAGCACATGTCTGGTCCTTTTAAAATGAGATCATATTGAGACATACTGGGAGTTTTAAAGGCTATTTCATGGGAATCAGGAGGGAGTTACAGAGACATAAGGTCTCTGGGGATGTCCCTCAGGAGGGCATCTGTAGCTCTTATCTCACTTTCCTAGGAGAGTATCAATGAACTTTCCTATGGGGACTTGGTTGGATATGTTGAAGGTGCACACATGTTTTTATATTACTTGTTTTGTTTTTCTCCCTGTTTTCTAAACAAAGTGCAATTTACAAACAGTAACATTTATAGCTTTCAATACTGTAGTTTGAACAAATGTTGAAACTGGATCAAATTTATCTGGTCACATCACCACTAACACAATCATGATATAGAACAGTCCTGTCATCTAAACAAAATCTCTGAGCTTTTTTGCTGTCAGCCCTTTTCCTACCCTATGGTGGCCACTAAACCATTTTCTGTCCATATTGCTTTGCCTTTGTAGGAAGGTCATTTAAAAAGAATCTTAGCACTTGTGGCCTCTGACTCTGGCTTCTTCCAGTTAGCATGGTGCATTTGACACCCATCCATATTGGTAGCTCTGTTAATTTCCTAGAGCTGCCATTAAAAAGTACCACAAACTGGATGTCCTACATAACAGAAACTTATTTATCTCACATTTCTGGAGGCTAGAACTCTGAGATCAAGCTGACAGCAATGTAGTTCTGTTGGTTCTCTCTGAAAGCTGTAAGGGAGCATCTGTTTCATGTTTTTCTCTTAGCTCTTGGGTGGTTTGCTGGTCATCTTTGGTATTTCTTGTCTTCTGCTATCACTTCCTGTTCTTTGTGTTCATCTTCACATGGTGTTGTCCTTGTGTGTATGTCTCCCCACGTTTTCCCTTTTTATAAAGATGCTAGTCATATTGACTTAGAAGCCCATTCTGTTCCAGTAGGTCCTTATCTTAATAATTACATTTGTAATGACCCTATTTTTGAGCAAGATCATCTTTTAAGGTTATGGGGGTTAGGTTCAACATATAAAATTTAGGAGACACAGTTAGACCCATAATATATCAGCAGTAAATTTTTTTTCATTGCTTGTGATATTCCATTATATGGACACTACAGATTGTTTATGAATTTCCCAGTTGGGGGACACCTGTGTCCCATCTAGTGTCTCAGAATTAGGACTAAAGTGTATCTAAACATTTGCTTATTTTTTTATGAACTAGATTTTAATTTCATTTGGGTAATTATCTCTGAGTTGGACTGCTGGGTCAGATAGTAAGTATATGTTTAATTAAGTAGAAACTACCTAACTGTGTTTTTGAGTGACCACATGGAGAGACCCTGCCCTTTCCCAGACAGCCTGTGTTATGAACTTGTACTATCGTATATGAGAAACAAGTCTGTAATACACTGGATAATCACCCCCAAATATCAGATCTTGTCAACTGGAATGTGTTATGCTTTCCATATAGCAAAGACTTTGCAATTATGGTTAACTTAAGGGCATACACTTGGGGTTAATTTTTAGACCCTAAAGGAAATATCAGTGTCTTTATAAGAGAAAGGCACAAAAATGGAAGACTAAGGATTCCAAGGGCCTGTTATTCCACAGAAACACTAGCAAAACAAAACATAAAACAAGCCAAACTACCAGAATAAACTTGGTTTCAGATATATGGAAAATACCAAAAGGTATAACAACCAAGTAAATGTCAAATCATAAAAATGACTAAGCTATAGTGTTTATGGAAATTATGTCAAACAGGTAAGTGACCTCCAGCTACTGCAACAGAGGCATGAGACACCATACACAAAGTGTATAGTCAATAATAATAGTTTAGAAAACCCATGAAACAAACAAATACAACCCACAACAAGCAAAATAACAATAACAACAAAAACCTGTGTTGGAAGAATCTGAATTCCCAAGATTAGCACACTAAATATTCACAATATTCCATTTTCAACAAAAACTGAGACATGAAGAGAAATAAGAAAGTATGTCCCATCCACAGGGGGAAAAAAGAAATTAACAGAAACTTCCTGAAGAAGCATAGACATTGCACTTATTGGACACAGTAAAATTGTACTGGACACAGACTTTTATTTAATTTATTTATTTAATTTATTTTTTAAAATTTACACCCAAGTTAGTTAGCATATAGTGCCAAATGATTTCAGGAGTAGATTCTTTAATGCCCCTTACCCATTTAGCCCATCCCCCCTCCCATAATCCCTCCAATAACCCTCTGTTTGTTTTCCATATTTAAGAATCTCTTATGTTTTGTCTCCTTCCTTGTTTTTCTATTATTTTTGCTTCCCTTCCTTTATGTTCATCTGTTCTGTGGACACAGATTTTTAAATCAACTGTCTTCAGTATGCTAAAGGAACGAAGGGAAACCAGAATAATTATGTCTCAACATTAGAGAATATCAATAATGATATAGAAATGATCATAAAAAACTACGTATAAATTCTGGAGCTGAAAATACAACAACTGAAATGAAAAATTTACTAGAGGGTTTTGATCATTATTTGATCAGGAAGAAAAAAGAATTAACAAATTTCAAAATATTTCAAACGAGTTAATCAGTGTGAGGAACAGAAGAAAAAAGAATGAAGACAAGCTGAACAGAGCTTAAAAGTCCTGTGGATCACCATCAAGTGTACCAACATTGGCATAATGACAGTTCCAGAAGGAGAGGAGAAAGAAGAGGCAGAAAGAATGTTTGAAGAAATAAAGGTTAGACTTTCCTCAAATTTGATTGTATAAATGTATCTTCATATTGAAGTAGCCCATGAAACAGCAAGTAGGATATCACAATCGCATTCTGAGAAGTCAATATTAACTCAATATGAAAGCCAGACAAAGACACTATAGGAAACAAACACTACAGGCCAATATTCCTTATGAATATAGATGCAACAATAACCAACAAAATGTCAGTAAACCAAATTCAGCTACATAATAAAATAATTGTATACCAGGAATTAATAGGATTTATCTTAGGAATACAAGGATGGTTCAATATGTGAAAAGCAATCAATATCATAAACCACTTAAACAGAATCAAGGAAAAAGAATATGGTCATCCCATTGATTTATAAAAAGCTTTTGACAGGGGTGTCTGAGTGGCTTAGTGGTTTAAGCCTTTGACTCTATTTCAGCCCAGGTCATGATCTCACAGTATGTGAGTTTGAGCCCCACAAACTTGGGATTCTCCCTCTCTTCACCTTCCCCACTTTCTCTCTCTCTCTTTCAAAATAAATAAACTGTAAAAAAAAAAAAGAACAAGTTTTTGACAAACTCTTATGTACTTTTATTATCAAAATAAAAACTCAGAAATCTAGAACAATGTGAAAATTCCTCAACTTGATGAAGAGCACTTATGAAGAAAATGGCAGCCAATATATTATTAAAAAATGAAAGGTGGAAATCTTTCCCCTAAGTTAAAGTACAAGATAAAGATATTGATTTCACCACTTCTATTAAAAATTGTACTGGCAAGTCTAACCAGAGCAATTAGAAAAAAAAAAAAGAAATAAAAGATCCAAAATGAAAAAGAAGAATTGCTATTTAACGCTTATTTATTTCTGTGTGTGTGTGTGTGTGTGTGTGAGAGAGAGAGAGAGAGAAAGAGAGAGAGAGAGAGATGGAGCATGAGCAGGGCAAAGGGCAAAGAGAGAGGGAGACACAGAATCTGAAGCAGGCTCCAGGCTCTGAGCTGTCAGCACACAGCCTGACGTGGGGCTTGAACCTGTGAACTGTGAGATCATGACCTGAGCTGAAGTTGGACGCCCAACCGACTGAGCCACCCAGGTGCTCCAAGAATTACTATCTTTATTCAGAGATAACATGATTGTATTCATACAAAATTCTAAAGGCTACACAAAAAATTTAGAGCTAACAAACAAGTTAGCAAAGTTATAGGCCACAGAGTCAACCAAAAAAAGCTGCAATACTAAAGGGAAATTAAAATATAATTGCATTTATGGATTTAGCAATACAAAATGGAAATTAAGATATAATTGCATTTATGACAGCATTCAAATGAATAAAGTCCCCAGGAATAAATGTAACTAAGGTGAAGTTAGACTTCCACACTAAAATTGCAAAATATTGTCAGAATCCAAGAAGAACTACATAAATGGAAAGGCATTCTGTATTCATGATTTGAAGATCTAACTCCCCCACATCCTTGACAAAGCCTGGAACATGTACTGCCAGCCAATGCAGGGCTCTGCATCCATGCCGTGTGCAAGAGGCCACTCAAGACCCCCCGAAGCTGACCCACACAACTCTGAGTGTGCTGCGGGCTATGCCCTCCAGCTGTGCACCTGCACAGTGCTGGCCCAATTCCTGGCACTGGCCTCCACTGCTACAGATCACCTCAAATTTTCAAACAAAAATAGTCTTCCCCAAGCATATGTTTACAAGCCTGTCTAAAATCACAAAGAGAGAATGTTTAAAGCAACAAGAGAAAAAAATGATCTCATAGAAGGGAAACCTCACAAAGCTATTAGGATATTCTCAGCAGAGTCCTTGCAGGCCAGGAGAGAGTAGAATAATATATTCAAAGTGTTGAAAGAAGAAATAGCTGACCAACAATACTTTACCCAAAAAAGTTGTCCTTCAGAAATGAAGGTGAAATAAGGTCTTCCCCAAACAAACAAAGTCACAAGAACTTCCTTACAGGAAATACTGAAAGGAAGTCTTCAAGCTGAAATAAAAAGGTATTAATTAGTAACATGAAAGCGGAGAAAAAGAAATGATGCACTGGTAAAGGCAAGTACATGGGCAGATTCAGAATATTTGAATACTGTAATATGGTGATTAGTAAACTACTTAACTCTTTAAAATTTTTTTTAATTTTTAAGTTTATTTATTTATTTTGAGAGAGAGAGAGCATGAACAGGGGAGGGACAGAGAGAGAGAGAGATACAGAGAGAGAGAGAGAGAGAGAGACAGAGAGAGAGAGAGACAGAGAGAGAATCCCAAGCAGGCTCCTCACTGTCAGCGCAGAGCCTGATATAGGGCTCAAACTTAATGAATGGTGAGATCATTACCTGAGCAGAAACCAAGAGTCAGATGCTTAACCAATTGAGCCACTCAGGTGCCCCTTAACTCTTTAAATTAGAGTATGAAAATAGCTCTTGCTATGATAATTTCTTAATAGGCACACAATATAAGAAGATATAAAGAGAGACATCAGAAACATAAAATGGGAAGGGAGAATTAAAGAGTAGACTTTTTGTGTGCAATTGAAGTTAAATCATAACCAGCTTAAAATAGAGTATTGTACCTATAGGGTGTTCTAGTCAGCATCAGAGTAACCACAAAACAAAAACCTATAGTAGAAACAAATGAGAAAAGGAACAAGGAATCAAAATATACATCACTACAGAAAAATCATCAGTTCACAAAGGAAGACAAAAGAGGAATAAAGGAGCAAAGGAATTACAAAACAACCAACAAATAACAAGATGGTAATAGTAAGTCCTTATCTTTAAATATAAATGCATTAAATTCTTTAATCAAATTATATAGTGTTTGAATGAATAAAAAAACCCCATAAGACCCATGCTACCTACAAGGGATTCATATCAGTTTCAAAGACACACATAAGTTCAAAGAGAAGGGATGCAAAAAGATATTCCAAGTAAATGGAGACTAAAGAGAGCAGAGGTAGCTATACTTATATCAGACAAAATAGGTTTTATGTCAAAAACAGTAATAAGAAACCAAGAAAACCATTACATAATTATAGAAGCATCAAGTCATCAAGAGGATATAATATTGTATGTATGTATCAGAGCATTAAGGAAATATAATAAATACTAATAAATTTGAAGGGAGTAATAAACAGCAATACAATGGTAGTAAAGGACTTCAGTAGCCTACTTGCAACATTGAATAAATATCAAGACAAAATCAATAAGGAAATTTTGGATTTGAACTATACTTTAGATCAAATGGACCTAATGGGCATATACAAAGCACTACATCCCACAGCAAGAGAATATACCTTCTTCTCAAGTGCACACTGAACATTCTCCTGGATAGATGCTATCTTAGGTCATAAACAAGTTTAAGCAAGTTAAAAAGATTGAAATCAGATCAAAAATCTTTTCAACCACAATAGCATGAAACTAGGAATCAATAACAGAAATAATACTGGAAAATTCAAAATGTAGAAATTAAACAACACAGTCCTGAACATTTAATGGGTCAAAAATGAAGTCAAATGGGAAATCAAAAATTATCTTGAAAAATGAAAATGGGATCACAATATACTAAAACTTATGAATTGCAGCAAAAGTTATTCTAAGAGGGAAGTTTATAGCAATATATACTGACATTTTAAAATTTTCAAATAAACAACATAATTTTATACCTCAAGGAAATAGAAAAGCAAGAACAAACTAACCCCAAAGTTAGCAGAAGAAAGTAAATAACAGATCAGAGCAAAAATAATGAAAGAGAGAAAAGGAAAATAACAGAAAAAAATCTATGTAATTACAAAGTTGGTTTTTTGAAAAGATACACAAAATTGCCAAACCTTTAACTAGACTTACCAGGAAAAAAAGAGAAAAGATCAAATTAATAAATTTATAAATGACATTATAACAGATGTCATAGAAATTTGAAGGCTAATAAAAGAGTACTATGAACAACTATATGCCAACAAATTGGACGACCTAGATGTAATGGATAAATTTCTAGAGACATATGACCTTCCAAGACTAAATCATGAAAAATTTTAAAAATCAGAACTGACCAATAATGAGTAAGAGTCAGTAATCAAAATCTTGTTAAGAAAGAAGAGCCCAGGACCAGACGGCTTCATGGGTGATTTCTACTGAACATTTAAAGAAAAATTAACACCAGTTCTTCTCAGCTTCTTCCCAAAAATTGAAGAGGAGGGAACACTCCCAAACTCATTTCACAGGGCCAGCATTATCCTGATGCCAAAGCCAGATATGCATTCTACAAATCAAACAAAAACAAAACAAAACAAGAAACTACAGGTCACTATCCCTGCTGAATGTAAATGCAAAAATTCTCAATAAAATACTAGTAAATCTAATTCAACAGCAAATTAAAAGGATCATAAATTATGATCAAGTGGGATTTATTCCTAGGATTCAAGGATGGTTCAACACATGCAAATTAATAAGTGTGATACATCACACTGAACAAAAGACCAAATGTCAGAAATTGTAAGTACAAAGCAATACAATTAATAAGTGTCTCAATAGTAATATGGAGAGGATTGACAATAGAGAGGAGGAAATAAAAGAAAGGCAGGGAATGGAATGAAGAGGAAAGGAAATATTTCTTGAACATCTGTTCTGTTATGACACTGTGCTATGTTCTGGCTTAATCAGTATATAATTTTGTGAGGCAGGCATTATTTTCCCCAACTGAAGCTCAGAACATTTGATTAGCCTGCCCTATATCGAAAACCTTGATGGAATGGGGTTCAAGCCGAGCTATTTTCTGTCTCTAAAACCTGTGCTAATTTTATGTGCGCTAGCCATTTTTGTTTTGATTTGGAGATTGAGTGAAGTTGAGTGAGGGCTCACAAACAAACAACTGTGGCATTAAATTGTGTTAGAGCAGTTTGACAATTTTCCTCATTATATAGCCCCTCACTTCTGACTTAATCCAAACAGCATGTAGATTGACTTATAGGAAATTTTCTGAATTAGTTAGTATGAATAATACCAGCTGGCTTACCAGGAGATTCCAGTATTTCAGTGTCATGGTGAGAGAGGTTTTTGCTTATATACTGTTCAGTTCATTGTTCTATGGGAAATCATCCTGTGGTTCAGTGACCCAGAGTCTCTCCAATTAGCAGTTTTCCCATGTCTTATGGTATGAATTCTATCAGCTGATGACAAAGACTGACAATGAGCAGATCACACGGAAGGTTTCAGGAGACAGACCTGAAAGTGGCACATGACTTTACATCCACATTTCAGTCACAAGAACACAATCCCAGGGCCTCAATTAATTTCATGAGAACTGAAAAATGGAGGCTACCAGCTACATGCTCAGGAATAAAAGAGAACTAGCTGGAAAAACAATTAACTGTCTTTTCCATTATAATGTTTTGATCAGCAAATGTCTGTTTTACATTTCCTCCATCCAGAGGACACTTTATGCACCTCCACCAGGGAGACAACCTAAAATCCAACTAATAGCCGTAGAAGTTCCACACCATAAGAGACTCTTAAATACTGAGAACAAACTACGGGTTAATGGGGGTTGGGGGAGAGGGGAAAATGGGTAATGGGCATGGAGGAGGGCACTTGTTGGGATGAGCATGGGGTGTTATATGGACACCAACTTGACAATAAACTATATCAAAAATTTTTTAAATTTTTTAATGTTTATTTTTGAGAGAGAGAGAGTGTGAGCAGGGGAGGGTCAGAGAGAGAGGGAGACACAGAATCTGAAGACAGGCTCCAGGCTCTGAGCTAGCTGTCAGCACAGAGCCCGATCCAGGGCTCGAACCACAAACTGTGAGATCATGACCAGAGCCAAAGTCAGACGCTTAACCGACTGAGCCACCCAGGCTCCCCTAAAAATTTTTTTAATAAAAAAAAAAGTAGTTCCACACCCAGACTAATGAATTGATTAAATTGCCTCTCCATCTAGACTAAAACTGGCTCCTTATGGTCTAACAACTTATGAAATGAAAAGAAAATTTACCTCATTCTATAGTTATACCCAGCAATAATGTTAGACCAAGTTAAAAAAAAAAATCTCCCATTTATAACAGAGAGTAATGGAAGACACACCAGACAGTTCACAAATCTTGCTGAATTGACATTAAAGGCCCACTCAGCCCTGGTGATGGGGAATATTTCTATATGAGACTTGATTTTTTTTTTCTCTAGGCATAATTCAATTTTCCACTGTTTTCCTTGGCTCCTTGTTCCAACCACTTGAATGTTTTTTTTTTCTTATCCATTATTCTTTATTGCCACTTCAGAAGTATATCAAACACAAAACTATGTCCCACTCAACATTAACAAAAGTAGTTTATTCATGAACTTGCATCAAAGAAAGCCATTTCCAGTAAATTTCATTTCAGCAAGAGTTCAAGGGTATTAGAAAAGAGTAAATTCACCGAGTAAAATGAAGAAATACTGAGCCAGTGTATATTTGGCAGGTGTTTTATTAAGATATGGTTTTTGGAAGTGGGCAAGATGTTCTAACTAGTCTTTAGACACATTTATCACTGATTGGTTGGCTGCAAGTAGGCAAGTGAACAGTTTGGGAAATTTAAAAAGAGAAAGAATTACTCGCTGTTAGAGGTGGTGAGTTTTTGAGACTGCCAATTTTCTGCAAGAGTTGAGATCATTATGAGGTTGATAATGGTGGTATTCTCCCCTTGAAATGAGTTTTTGTAACTCACTTTCACCTATATAATTTAGAATTTCTGGAGTTGTTTTGACGCTCAGGAAAGTTATTTTTAAATAAGGCTCAAAGCTTTATTTTCAGGGAAGTCACCATATTAAGCTATTCCTTAAAATGACTTTCCATGCATTTGAGGGAAATAAATGAACAAGTGAATAAATAAACATAAGAGCTGAATGTTGATAATATCTATGAAAAATAGAGCAAGCTTAGGGGAAAAGTCCATGGAAAAGGAGTGACTATCTTGTAAAGTTCTCATGGCAGGAGTCTATAGACTCCTTGAGTGGGTAACATTTAACCAGCACTCTGAAATAAGTGTAAAAAATAGCCCATATGGAGGAAATAGCAAATTCTGAGACAAGGCAAGATTGGGACTGGCCAGTATTGTCAGTACCAAGTGTGAATGAGGTGGATGAGTGGTTACTCCATGAAAGTATAAATCAATGAGTGGCATTAGCCATTTCAAAACATTTATTACTGAAAAATCCCAAGTACCATTATTATTTTTTAGTGCATTTTAAATTTTATTTTTACATGTTTATTTTTGAGAGAGAGAGAGAAAGAGAGCACACGGGGGAGGGGCAGAAAGAGAGTAAAACAGAGGATCCGAAGTGGGCTCCGTGCTGACAGCAAGGCTGGAACTCACGAACCATGAGTTCATGACCTTAGCTGAAGTCGGATGCTTAGCCACCCAGATGCCCCTTTAACGCAATTTTTTAAACAAAATGTGGAGTTGGTACTCAAAAGATAAAGGCAAAAATAATGTAATTACACCTTTTATTCTAATATGCTTATTTTCTTTGCCAAACTTCCACATGAATATTCTTTTTTCCCCCAAATCACTCAGTAATGACTGAGGCATTAATTTGTTGAGCTGTTATCATTATTTAGCTCCAGATGGAATGTGCCAACAAAAGCACATACTTCATCATTAAATAAACTTCATTAAAAACCATTACTTTTTTTTTTTTTTGCAGTTTAGAGTATTGGACCTATTCTTCAACTAAAGAAATAAATAATATTAGACTAATATTTTTTTTCTAATATCCCAAATATCCTTAACATTTGAGTTGTGGCAGGGAGTAAATCTAACAAGGATTAAGTAGCTTTCTGCGGATTCTATTTCATTAAGACAAAACCTAGAGAAAATTTTGCCTTTTCAACAACTTTTTGAATGCATTCTTGACCTCTTTGTTCCTCAGGCTGTAGACCACAGAGTTCAGCATGGGGGTGACCATAGTATAGAACACAGATGTGATTTTGTCTGTGTCCATGGAATGGCTGGAACTTGGCTGTAAGTACATGATGATGACTGTCCCATAAAATATGGAAACTGTAACAAGGTGAGAAGCACAGGTGGATAAAGCCTTCTGGTATCCTTCACCTGAGTGTATCTTCAGAATGGTAGTAAATATGAACAGGTAGGAAATAAAGATAACAAAAAGTGCAAAAAAGACATTGAAGCTTGAGATTAAAACAAGGATCAGCTCACTGTTCTGTTTATCAGAGGAAGTCAGAGTCATGACGGCTGGAATATCACAGAAAAAGTGATGGACCACCCTGGACATACAGAAAGAGAGACTAAAGGTGTCTCCAATGTTTATAGAGGCATTTAAGACACCACAGGCATAGGAGCCTATGGCCAGACTAGCACACACACTCGTAGTCATGGTGGTAGTATAATGCAGGGGTTTGCACACTGCTGTGTAATGGTCATAGGCCATTGAGGCCAAGAGGTAATTTTCCGCAGTGGCAAAGACTGCAAAAAAGAACATCTGGGCAGCACATGCATTGTAGGAGATGACCTTGTCTCCCATTAGGAGCCCAGCCATGACCTTGGGAGTGACTGTTGAGGAGTAACAAAAGTCCACCAGAGACAGGTTACTGAGGAAGAAATACATAGGAGTGTGGAGATGAGAGTCCAGCACGATCAGCATGATCATCCCCAGGTTCCCAATCAGAGTGACGAGGTAGATGAGCGTGAACACTATAAAGAGAGGAAACTGCAGTTCTGGGTTATTGGTTAGTCCCAGCAGGATGAAATCAGTCACGTCGGTATTATTCTTCATGGATGTGATTTGAGAATCACGAGATGCTCTGTGGCAAAGAATGATCAATAAAAAAAGTTGTACAGAAATTGAAATGCATAAGCATTATTTGATTATAGCCATAGCTTATTTGTGAATATTCTCCATTTCTAAGCATGGGAATGACAATGCAATTTAGTGATAACTTATCCATAAAACAATAGACTTTTGTAAAGGAAGGTTCATCACAGATCATCTTCCCACCTTCTTATTTTTGTAGATGAGTAAATTGAGTCACAGGAAAGGGTAATGAGCTGTCTAAGGTCACATGCCAAGAAATGATTGAACTCCCAAATCAGATCTTTTGGGTTCACTAATAATTTCCACTTCAGTAGTGTTTATGTGTATTTATTCAATCTTCTCCGTATCCCCATTAGATTGATTAGTTATTATGCCTATATATATCATAAATAACTTGGCAACAAAGAGATTGAGTATTCAAGTTTACCTGGTTATTGACAGGGCCATGTTTAAGCACATTCAGAATGGCTCCCATACTAAATGCCATCGATGAATTTGAATTGATTTTAATCTCATTCAATTTACACTTCATCATGGTTTCCATTCTTCCAACTTAATGCTTGGGGTTGCACAGCAGAGCAATCCACAAATGTATGCAAATATATGCAGGGAGATTAATGTATATTAATGCATTAGAGACACATACAGTCAACAAAGGCAAAAGAAGATACAGAATGAGGTGTAAAATATTGGGGTCTGGGCTTATGTGTACATGCATTCACACAGAAGAACTCCCATTTACCACCTGGGAGATACTGGTCCTCAACGAAGGTTGCTGAGCCTCATTTTATCAAAATGAAGGTGATATTGGAACCTACCTCTGTGTTCCTGTGAGTGTTAGATGAGATAATCATGACAAACAGTTCACACAATGTAGGTGTTCAGCATCATCCCGATGCATTCTATTCATAATCTTATAATTCAGATGGAATTAGGTGCAAATGGGTTTTGACATCTGGCAGCTTTACTCTGATGTCAGTTTTCTGACACCCGATGCCCACTTAGATTTTTTGTTTCTTCCAGTAGTTTTCACTCTGTCCTACGCCTCCCCCATATTAGTGGCTTTGTCACCCATTCTGTGTGAAAACCCTCATACAGACCTCTTTTGTTAAATTTCTTCCTTTGGTCCAAATTTTAGCTTGGGTTGAAAGACTCCTATTTTATCTTACGCATATTCTTACGGTCATTATTGGCAGCATGTAGCTGGATCATATATACTGAGGGTTGAAAATCCCAGTCTGTGAGGTTGACTCTAGTCTGTAGATTGTTTTTGAGCAAGCACAATGGTTTAAATTGATTTATTTATATTTGAAGTCCTTGAGGGACATCCATTTTCTGGTAACTACTATTTGCCACCATCTTATTTTTGGCCCCTCTACACACTGCATGTCTGAAATTTACAGTATTTGTGTTTGTGAACCCATCACTCAATAATAGTAAAAAGCTATAATTTCTTGTTTAGCATTTGTTGTGTTTTATGATGACTGGAATGTTCTTATTGGGCCCATATGGATAATCCAGTAAAAAATTGCTATCTCAAAACCCTTAACCTACTCATATGTGCATAATATCTTTTACCATGTAAGAGAACATAATCACAATTTCCAGGATTAGGGGGTGGGCATACTGGAGAGCATTATTCTGATTTCCACAATGGGGATGAAAAGAATATCTAATAGGTAAACTATCTAGAGAGTTAGAGACTGTTGAAGCTGAGACACCTTCACAGGTCTCATGGCCAACTTTCTGATTGTGTATAATAATCAACCCAAAGAGGTATTAACTTATCCAAGGTCACATATCTGGAATGAATCCATTCCCAAATTGTATTTCTGAGAATTAGTAACAACTTTAACCCAATGTTTATGTGCTAGTTTATCTCACAGATAAACAGAAATCAGAAATGACAGACAAGTAGGCAGGCAGAGAAACACCAAACACAGGAATATAGAGGATGGATCAAGAAGGGATAGATGGTAGATGGATGGATGGATGGATAGAAATAACAGAAGAGAAAGGGATATAAATTGTATATGCGCGCACGCACACACACACACACACACACATAGCCTACTTTACAGTTAAGAAAATGAAGGCTTTGGAAGGTACATGCCTTCTTAAAAATCTACACCTTGTCTGAGTTATTTAAGATACAAACCCATATCTCACTGATTTTAATGCCTGTGGCTTTAAACATTGTATTGTTAGATTTTCTAGATGATCCAGTAATAAAAGGGTAGGTTGTAGAGAAAATTACAGTAAAACTGGAGTAAGCATCTTGGTAGTTTCATGGTGATCTTTCTGGAGTCTAAAGAAGTGTCATTTCACCCTGTTTGGTTAGTTATTCCTTCAGTAACAAGTCAACACACAGTAAACAAGTGAAGTTTACCATCTACCCAATCAGAGTACCATCTATCATAGTTGCAGTTTAAGCCTCGACAGAAGGTTTTATTTTTTTCTAATGCAAGTGCCTAATTTATGGTTTGATTGCCTAGGCATCCACTCAGAGAGATACCCACTTCAAAAATGTCTATCCACCACCTCCCCCACAAAATATGTCTATCTCGTATGCTCTAATTTCTGAGCCTGTCAGGTGATGTCTATCTCAGATAAACACATTGCCAGCCATTAGATGAAGAGTTAATTTCTCACCTCTCAGACGCCTTGGTTTTAGAGATATTGGTGGATTTGGATAACCTACCATTCAGGCCACTTGTTTTTCTCTCCCTATGCTTTAAATCCCCTCTCTTAAGTTTTAAATTCACCAGTAAAGTGTGAATCCCAGATACCTTAGGTCTCCATCCTCCACACCAATAAAAGCAGAATGCAGACCTGCTCTCTCTCCCTATCCATGACCTTGCTGTGTGGCCCCGGAGATGCCATGTAGTTTCCAGGATCTGTGAAAAATAAATTTTGTCTCTTTCAAGTCTTCTGATGGTTATGGCTGAGCAGGTCTTGCAATCATAATGAGAACCTCAAGAGTCAGTTCAGTCAAAAATCTGAAAACCAACAGACTAGGACCAGCACAAAACAATAGATTTTGCCATCTTCTTAAGGAAAGCAGCATGAAATTTCATAAATACTATCCTACTCTCTGCTGATTAAAATGTTTTGTGTTTTTTTTGCACTTGAATCCAATACTTAAGCCAAGATTTCAGAAAAATGTCCAAACAACTAGATAGGAGCTGAAAAACTCTTAGAGAGGTAGCTACCCTGATGCTTCTGCATCAATTACATTTTTCACTAAAAGCATATATTAAATAGAGAAGCTTACCTTGCTCTTGAAAAAAAAAAAAAGAAAAAGCAATCCTGAACTGAGTCTGAAATCAGAAATTCAGACCTAGAAGAATGTATAAACAATTTTGGAGCATATCTCAGGTATTGGTCCCAAAGTTCCAAGATACATGGAGAGATGACAAAAGGATCATAAACATGGAGCTAAGGAAGCCCAGGCTCATGTCTTGCACCTACCATGGATTTTTCTGTGTATTTAGAAGAGTCATTTACCTTACACAGAGCTCAGTTTCCTTGTTTGTGGTATAGACATAATAAAATTTCTTGTCCCACAATTTCACAGAATTTTGTCTGTGAATGAGGGTGGGTCTTTAAGGACCTTAGTAAGGGTTATCCTTTGAACATAAAATAACGTAATTATTATCTTAGGGTGCTTCCCCTGGCTGTGGTTGCAGAGTCACTGCCAACACTCAGTTTGGGAAAACACTGGTGTGTGTACTAAAAAGCATTAGAATTCATTTGGATAAATGGTGACCAAAAGGGTCTGCTCAGAGTCTGGTCCCGTTACAATATTGTCATGTGGAGTCACGATATGAATTCAGACCCTAATGAATGGGAACCAGGAGAAAATTTGTAGGTGTGAAATTCCAAGGGGACAGGACCCTGTGAGGGCAATCACTTCTATTTAGGGAAGAAGCAATTAAATTGTATACAGGGATATAGTTTCTTCTGTTGAGTAGCATATAAATGCATTTGTGGTAATTTTCTTTCCTTTCCCCAATTATATGAATTTGCTATTCAGTCCATAACTAGTGGGTTTAATACATTCACATTTTTTACATTATTGATATTTATAACAGGTTCTAAAAATGTATTTTGTTCTCCATCTGCCACTTATTTTATCTTATTTTTTTCCTTTCCATTCTTTTACTTGTTATAATTAAATTGTAGGCTATTGGGTTTTTAGAGATTGATAAATAAATCCCTGTTTTCCTTCTTGTGTTTACAAAAAACCAACAATATGACATATAGGCCAAAAAATATGGAAATAAATTCAGCTTTAATACTACTAAGTCCATTCAAAAATTTGATTCTAATCTGTAGACAGATGAGTTTCTTTTTTATGCTGAATTACCCTGTTGTAGCCAATGCAAGTGATGCTCTATTCACATCCCCTAGGCACTCATGTGGCTCCAGAGGTAGGAGCTGAGGAATTGAGAAAACAGGTGAAGGTGGCTAAAGGTACAAATGTCCAGTTATAAGGTTAATAACTGGACATTTGTACCTTTAGGGATGTGACATACACCATGATTACTATAATTAACAATACTAATATATACATTTGAAAGTTTCTAAGATGTTAGATCTTACAAGTTCTCATCACAGGATAAAAAGTGGTGCTATGTGATGTCATAAATGCTAGCCAAACATCGTTGCAATTATTTCAAATAATTATATTATACATCTTAAACTTATATAACGTGATTTGTCAATTATATCTTAAAAGGCTGGAAAAAACAAAATTTTAAATCACTCAAGGTAATTAACCACTTTAATAGATTGAGGAGAAAAAACACATAAAATTATCTGATTTATTAATTCAGAAAAATTATTTAACAAAATCTCCAGTGCCTCCATGTTAAAAGCACCCAGAAATCTAATATAAGTGAACTTCCTCGAAAGTATAAAGAGTACTAATGAAAAGCCCACAACTAACATCATACTCAAATGTGAAACAGTGAAATCCTTCCCTGTAAGATCACATACTAGACAAGTATGCCTGCTTTCACTATTTATATTCAAAGTTGTACTGAAAGTTCTATCTAGAGTAATTACATAAGAAAATAAGAGTTGGGAGGCATATAAATTGGAAAAGAAGAAGAAAAACACAATGATTTTCAGATAATATGATCTTATATAGAGAAAATCCCAAAGAATGTATAAGAAACTATTGCCAATAAACTTATTCACCAAACAAAAATAAGTAGTGATTACATACACTGGCAATAAACAATCCCAGAAGAAAATTAATGAAAAACTTCCACTTACAATAACCTCCTTATGTTAAAATACAGAGGAATAATTTTAACCAAGGGTGAAAGGGTTGTACACTCAAACTACGGAATAAATTGCTGAAAATTTATTTAGGAGGCCTAAATAAATGGAAAGGCATTCTGTCTTCATGGATTGGGTGACACTGTTGACTAGTAATACTTTCCAAAGTGATCTACAGTTTTGATGCAATCCCTCTCATAATTCTAATGACCACAAAGAGAGAGGCTATTACTAAAATTCAAATGGAATTTCAAGGGACCGTCAATAGCCAAAACAATATTGAGAAGGAAGAATAAAGTAGGAAGACTCACTCTTCTGGACTTCAGAACTAATACAAATCTAAATTAATCAAAGCAATTTGATACTGCCTTAAGGATGGAGACATAGATCAATTGAATAGAATTGAGAGACAAGAAATAAACCCATATACATTGTTGCCAATTGATTTTTGACAAAGGTGCCAAGTTCATTCAATGGGAAAAGAAGTCTTCAACAAATGGGCTGGGACAGGTGGACATTCACATACAAGACTGAAGTTGAACTCCTTCTCACGGCATATATGAAATTCAACACAAAATGGTTGATGACTGAAATATGAGAGCTAAGAACATAAAACCATTAGACAATGCGGGAAAAGTTCTAGACCTTGGGTTGGGCAATGGTTTCTTAGGTATTACATCAAAAACACAAGCAATAAAAGAAAAAAAAGACACAAACTGAACTTCTTTAAAATTACAAACCTTTGTATATCAAAGTACATTTTCAAGAAAATGAAAAGAAAACCTTAAGAATGGGAGAAAAAAATACAAATCACATTTCTGAGAAGGGCGTAATATGCAGGCTATATAAAGGACTCATACAACTTAAAAAGAGAAAAACCAATAGTCCCATTGAAAAATGGGCAAAGTACTTAAACAGACATTTCTCCAAAGAAGATTTACTCAAAGCCAATAAGCACATGGAAGTATGCTCAAAATCATTGGGCATTAGGGAAAAGTAAATCAAAACCATGAGATACCATTTCACACCCATTAGGATGGTGTATGAAACAAAATGGAAACTAACAAATCGTAGCAAGAATGTGGACAAATGGGAACCTTTGTACATTGCTGGTGGAAATGTAAAATGGAACAGTTACTGTGAAAAACAGTTAGATGGTCTCCAAAAGTTAAACATAGAATTACCATATGAACCAGCCATTCTGCTCCTAGTAATATCACCAAAGAATGAAAACAGGTCCTCAAACAACACTTATGCATGGATACAAATATTTCTGCTGTATTATTATTAACAATTGTCAATGGGTGAAAACCATCCAAATGTCCCCCAATTGAGAATGGATGAAAAGATGTGATAAATGTGTACACCGGAGTATTATTCAGCCACAAAAAGAAACGAAGCATGATACATGCTACAACAGGGATGAGCCTCAAAAACATTAAGTGGAGTAAAAAAAGTCAGACATAAAAGATCACATATTATATGATTCAATTTACATGAGATATCCATAATAGGTAAATCCATAGGTTACTGGTTCCCATGGGCAGGGGTCTTCATGGGTACAAGACCTTTGTGAATAAAAAAAAAATCTGTTGGAATTAAATCGAGGTGATGGTTGCAGAACATTGTTAATATGCTAAATACTACTGAGTTGTACAATTTAAAATAGTAGGTTTTGTTATGCTAATCTCATATACATTGAAAAAGAACTGGCAGAGGGAAATTAAACAGACAATAGGAGGAGAAAATAATGTGTTCACAAAGGCAGAGACTGATGAAAATACAAGGAGGGATGCTGGCAGCCACCTGCAGATGAAATACACCAGGGACAGTCTCCCCTAGTGACTGATAGGGGAGTGACTGGTAGAGACTGATACCTTTGTTTCATCCCAGTGAAACTGATTTCCAACAACTGGCCTCCAGAACTGTGAGAAAACAAATGTGTGTGGTTTTAAGGCCCCAGAGTGTGGTAATTTGTTACAGCAA